>BSBK01002075.1:4415000-5015000 GCA_027943335.1 Chamaecyparis obtusa | reverse complement strand
GGGATTCTATTTTGACCCAAAAAGATTTTTCCTATAATGGCTCTATTAATAGGAGCATTGGTTTGACTCCTTTTCAAATTGTGTATAGAGTTCACCCTAGGGGTGTATTAGAACTCAAAGATGTTAAGGATATGGATAAAAGAAGTGTCTTGGCTGAATACTTTGTTGCGGTTATAAAGGATATCCATGAGCAAGTCAAAACAAAGTTACAACACACTTCTGATAAGTACAAACAACATGCAGATAAGAACAGAAGAGATTTGCAGTTTAAGGTGGGAGATATGGTGATGATTCATATCAAGAAAGAAAGACTACCTAAGGAGAAGTACATCAAGCTTATGATGAAGAAATTTGGTCCTTTCAAGATCCTAAAGAAGTATGGAAACAATTGTCACAAGATTGAATTGCCTTCTCCTATTGGTTTATCTCCTATCTTCAATGCGGCCAACTTATATGCATATAAAGGTCATGTTAGTTATTTTTGTGTTGCAGGTTATCAAGATAATCTTCAACAATACAAGGAGGTGAAATACTTACCCTCACCATCCATTCTGAAGATTGAGTGCATCCTAGACAAGAGGGTAAGAAAATAAAAAAATAAGGAGGACTATATTCTATGAATTATTAGTCAAATGGAAACATCATCCCCTGGAAGATGCCACTTGGATGACCCCTGAATCTATTCAAAAGGTTGGATTCAAACTAGAAGATATCCAAACTCAAGGGACTTGAGTTCTTTTTGTCTTGAGGAGTATGGTACAGGGCACCCAGGGAAACATCTAGGATGTTCCTCATGTTTTTTCTTTGTAATAAAGGGAAGATTATCCTTCTTATTTTTTGATCCAACTTGTGTGGTCAAGGATCCCTAAGGTACACCTATAAACCTTGGGATGCCTTAGTCCACTTGGATTTAAGTCTATAGGTGATAGGTGTGATTAGGTGTTTTGTGTGTTTTAGGAGTTTCAATCATGATTCCAATGATATCCCTAATATGTTTTGAATATATATATATTTTAATGGTGCCTTTTGAGTTTTGTTTGTTCTTCCATGTCAGAGGTCATGGTCTCCACCATGAAAATTTTCCATTTACTTTTTCTACTTTTACCCAGCAGGAGTACACTATTCGTATAGGGTTGTCATTAATGACGTGTTTTGGTAGGACAAATTAAAGTTGTACTTCTTTAGTTTTCCTGCACTGCTTTTTAAGACATGGGGTTCAAGGCGGTATGAAGAAAAATTTCGCTATTTTGCAAGAGAGGACTTCAAAGCGATGGCATCTTTGAACGTTATTTATGTGGACTTTATGTATCTTTAGATTACTCAAAAATAAATAAAAATCATTGTTTAATCTAATAAGATAGTAAAATTAATATTAATTGATTGATTATTAATCAAATATATTTAAATAAAGTATTCATAATTTTGTAGTATTAATAATTTAATTTTTATATAAATGTAATTGTACTTCAAAAATACATGTGGGTTCTAGCTGTTCTATTTTAATTTGTGCATTTACATTTATAATCATAATTATTTTTTTATTTTTTTAAAATAAACTCAATTCAATTTAAATATAATGATTTGTTATATTCAAATTTCATGTTAGAGTTATTCTCATGTTAAATTGTACATCTTTGTAATGTTAGTACTTGATACAAGTTATATTTAAGGTTTTAATAACATAATATATAATCAATAAATAAAAATATTTTAAATTTTTCTAGTCAAACATTTTATATAATTTATGGGTAGGGATCGTATCTTTTATATTTATAAGATCGAATACAATCCTATAATTTCTCTTTCCAATGTTGATATCTCCATGTTATAAATTCTGTAGAGCATGAGACCACAAGATTTATACAAGATAGTAACTACTAATATGAAACTAAAAAGTTAAAATAAACTATTGTGCTCCCATCTTATCATTAAAGCTATTTAAGATTAATGTGTTGAGTCAAAAAATGTCTTTAGTGACCACATCAAAAATTGATTTTCTTACAATGCTTTCATCCTTCTACACTTTTTATTTCAAAGAAAGGCACTAGAAATGATGATTGCCATTGACTATCATATTGTGTCATCTAGGCCCCTAAGAAACTATTCTTTAATCATTTCTACACATTTTATTTCAAAAGAAGTAAAATGCTATTCAATTATGTCATTTAGACCGCTGAGAAAGTATTCTGCCATTTTTTCGACCATTTCTTCCCCTTTCTCAAGATCAAGTAGAGCAACTACAAACATTAATGAGATGTTACAATTCACATTATATTAAATAATTGCTAAAGATCATTAGGTTTGAATTTTTTTTTTTGATAATTGTTTGACAATATGCTAATAGTTTTTATTTTATTATACTTCGTTCTATGTATTCTAATTTCATCTATTTTTTAATGGATTGACTCTTGCATAGTAGTTCACAAATTAATGCATCATTGACAAATTTTTTTTATTGAACAAACTTGAAAAGAAATACATAAACAATACCAGTCCAAAAGAATGGAATTGTAACAAGAAGAACAAAGTTCAAAAAATAGAATAACTTGAACCTGTCCAAATGATGCTAATGCACCTAGCAACAACACAAGGACGCTGCTATTCTGGGGGAAGTCCTTGGCTCCATCTCTTGCATCTTGCACCACATGCTAAGTCACGACTAACCAACTTTCTATTATCTAAGGTGACTATAGTCGATGGGTGGTGAATTCGTAGAAATCAAATCAATAGATTGTCTTGCACATCCAAAATGGGTTTCTAGCCAATCCAGTCCAAGCATGGTAATTTTGATCAACAACAAAGCCTTTTGAAATACAATAGGTAGATCATAGAAACTATTACAATTTAAAATTGAACAATCTTTGAAGTTGTCTTATATAAAGAATATCTTTAAATCAAAGATATTTCAGCTGCTAAGGATAAAAGTTGCATAGAAGATTGCAGTCCTATTATTTCTAAAAAGGTGTAGAGATTCCAAGATTGATCATCTAATGATAGATCACCAAGTGTGATTCGAAACATCGATGAAAAAAATCTAACACAACCTACTCAAAAAATATTTTACAATAACCTGTATAGATTATAAAAATATGATATCATTAAGAATATCTTTATTTTAAAACTAGCAAAATGTTCCACTAAACTCATTTTGTATTATTAAAACTTTGACCTTTGACCGGCTCCAAATGTCATATTAAATCTGGAGCGTTTAAGTTACGTGTTTAGCATTTGAGCTCTGTTTCATTTTCCTCGCAGCGCGAGCTTCCCTTTTTTCCTTCTCTGTTGGAAATTAATAAATGGGTTTGAGCTAGTGTCACAAATACAGGAAGTTCCTGAAGATTTTGGTGCCACGAATTTCTTTATTCCGTCACGACTCTCCACTGCGGCTAGCAGAGGCTTGCAAAAGCTTTAAGCAGCATCATCTTCTCCTTTCAACCGAAACCAGCGTATAAATTTTCCTACACCTTTTATATTTAAGTGGCCACTTTAGGGTCTGCTATTTGAACACTACCAACTAGCGGAGAAAACCCAATCAGTAGAATGAACCAGGAATTTTGAATCATATCGCTCACCCATAGTTTTCGTCGTCAATTTCATTTCCGAAATTGAAATATCAAATTGCAATTTTAATTTGTCATTCTTTTCATGCCTTAGATTGTATTTTGAATGAATCCATTGTAAATTGGTTAAGATTTTTATGATTTTGTTCTTAGGATCTTAAATTGTTTAATTGTTTAAATTAGACAAAATGAATTTTGAATGAATCTATTGTGAAGTGGTTATGAAATCTTTTTTTTCGTTAATTTTTTTGAAAATGTTGTCTTAATGTTTCAAATTTGTCCAAATCAGGGAAAGTGAATTTTGAATGAATCTATTATAAATCGATTATGAAATATTTCTTAGAAATCAATTTTTTTTTTTAGGAATTTTGTCAGTTTAAAATTGTCCAAATTAGATAAAGTGAATTTTGAATGGATCTAATGTAAATTGGTTTTGGAAATCTTTCTTGCCAATCACTTTTTCTTAGGATTTTTATCTTAGGACTTCAAATTATCTGAATTACATAAGTAAAACTAAATCTTATCAAAGATAACCTTTTTGTTAACACTTTTATATATTTTTAACATCTTTAAGAAGTAGTGTTTAATTCTTATAAAATGACTCTTGATTTTTAATTGAGTATCTCAACTCTAAACAAGTCACTTAAGTAAAATAATTAATTAAATGAAGTTGGTTATAAAATATAATAACTAAAAAATAACTTGATTTAATCAATTAAGTATTCCCTTCCAAACATCTCAATTAATCTATGGAATTAAAAATAGGCTAAGGGTTTTCATCGTTGAGGAACATTATCGCACACTAGCTACTAAATAATCTTATATGTGTCTCTATGGTGGTGATTGTGGTTAAAATAAGGGTTTTACCTTATTGAATAGAGTCACTTCTAACTTTTTTCAAAATATATCATAATTATAAATGATTTCACCTACCATATGGCTTTTACCTTATTTATGTGTTGTGATGCAGGAGCATCCTAGGTTTATGGCAATCCTGGATCAACCAAAAATATGTTGGAGTTTGTTTGGCTACTCGGTAGCTTGTTTTGTTTGCTCGATAACTACTTTAGAGTTCTCAATGAAGTGTTCCTATTGGTCACCGGCGAGTTTGGTTACCCTTTTGTTATTCCCTTTATCGTGTTGGTTCAGTAGTGCTCATTACCTAGTTGGTTCAGTGTTGCTCGGTTCCTGAGTTCACCGACTAGTGGAATTTAATTGTTTGATGATGGCTAACATGTGCAGTTAATTTTGATATCAATATTAATGTTGGGATTGCTCATTAGGAAATGTGTGGACCTAAATCTAGATCATTTCTTTCTCCAATGATGGATCTAAGGATTTTTAGAGCGTACATGTTTGGTGGCCTCTTCTATAAATAAGTAGAGATGTTCTAGGATTGGGCAGAAGTTTTAGGAGATAGAATCTAAAGTTTTGGATCCTTGCATGTATGAAGATTGTTCTGTAATTGAATTTCATGGTATTGGCCCTAACCAGGAAGGCCTTACAACCCGACATGTATGAATTTTGAATGAGTCAATAAAAGATATATGCATTCCTTCTCTCCCTCTCTTTGTTGTTGCTTCCAATTTGTTAATCTGCAAGTGGGATTGGTGTTTGAGAGTTCCTTAGGCCCCATCATCCATCATCCCTTGTGTTAGGTGGTATCAGAGAGAGGTTGATCTGAAAGTTCCTTTTTGTAAGCCCCAGTAATGATATTGTTGTAGGGTGGTAGATTGTGATCTGACCTACAATTGTAGAGGGTTTCAAGATGGTTCAAGGGAGGTAAGATGCAGATCCAGACTTAGCTGATATGCTAAGGAAAATTGTTGCTAGATTAGAAGTTGTTGAGACAGCCCAACACCGAGCAAGACATCTTGAGGATGTTAATGATGATGAAGCTAAAGAAATGCAAGAAGAAGTCACACGTGCACCTGTGATGGATCAAGGAGAGGAAAGATTCCTGAAGGCGTTGACTAGTTTGATTTGGATGAGTTGATATACTAGATAAACAATATGGAGAAATACTTTGAATATGAGAACATATTAGAGGAAAAGAAAGTGAAAATTGCAAGCACAAAGTTGAAAGGTCATGCATCCTTATGGTGGGAGCATTTGCAACTAGATAGAAATAAGAAAGGTAAAGATAAAATTAAGGTATGGAATAAGATGGTGAACAAATTGAAAGGCAAATTTCTACCTTGTGACTATTAGATTAACCTAATTAGGAGAATGCAAGGTTTGAAACAGAAGGATAGCTTGGTGAAAGATTACACTGAGGAATTTTACAGATTGGATAGCAGATCTAGACATATTGAAGATGAGGTGGAAAGAATTTCAAGATACCTGAATGGGTTAAGGACTTTTATCCAAGAAGAAATTGGTTTGGTGAAAATGGAGAGTATTGAAGTGTTAGCTTGTGGTGACTAATCAGGAAAGTACTATCCAGGAAAGTACTGTACACTTTTCCTCCCGACCTCGCGGGGGTTCGGGGCCGGGCTGGGCCGGGCCCCAAGCGGGGGTTTGGGGGCGGCAGCTTTTTCGGTTATTTGGGCCGACTACTTATAACTCATTCTAACCCTAAAGCAGAAAAATATTGTATAATATGGCTTAGGGTTAGGGATTTTCATTATGTATGATTTTAGTACTTGCGGCAGAATTGGGCTGTAAGGGATTACAGATTGTAATCAGGTTGTAATCACTGGATAATAATAATATTGGACTCGTTGTTGGTGGACGTAGCCCAGGGATTGGGTGAACCATGTTAAATCTGTGTGTCTTGTGTTCTATTCTGTGTGGTTTATTATTTTCTGATATTAGTTATATTTGCACATAATTGTTATTTCTGCCTTGTTAATCCTAACAAGTGGTATCAGAGCGAGGTTATTTCATTCATTCTTTCATCTATTCTCTGAAGCAGGTCTCACGAGTTAGTGGGAGAGTCTCTCGATTAAGTGGGAGAAATGGTAGACGAGGGTAGGCTGAAGGTCGATAAGTTTAATGGGCAGAACTTTCAGTTATGGAAGATGCAAATGGAGGATTATCTCTATCAGAAGGATCTATGGTGGCCACTAGAGGGAGTAGCCAAGAAAGAGCAATCAATGTCTCAGGAGGATTGGGATATTTTGGATAGGAAGGCACTGGGGAGTATTCGTCTATGCCTGGCACAATCGGTGGCATTCAATATTACTGAAGCAAAGACAGCTAAAGATCTGATGGAAACCCTAGCGAAGTTGTATGAAAAGCCTTCAGCTTCAAACAAGGTATTTCTTATGAAGCGTTTATTTAATATGAAAATGGTAGAAGGTGGATCAGTTACAGACCATTTAAATGAGTTTAATACAGTTACAAGTCAATTAACCTCAGTTAAAATTACTTTTGATGAAGAGGTTAGGGCTCTCTTGATTTTGTGTTCTTTGCCAGAAAGCCGGAATGGCTTGGTAATGGCTGTTAGTAATTCTATTTCTGGTTCTAATACCCTAAAGTATGATGATGTTATTGGTGTTATATTGAGTGAGGAAATTCGTAGGAAAAGCTCAGGGGCATCCACATCGGGTAGTGTATTGAACACAGAAAGCAGAGGCAGAACGAGAGATAGAGGAAACAACTCTGGAAATCGTGGAAAATCAAGAGGAAAATCAAAGGGAAAGAGGTCCGAATCTAAAGGGCCAAATGATTGCTGGTACTGTGGAAAATCAGGTCATAAGAAGAAAGATTGTTGGTCTCGGAAGAAAGATCAAGGAGACAAAAATGATGGAAACAAGGAGGCAAATGTGGTAAGTAACAAATCTGAGGAGGATGCTTTGCTCTTGTCCTTAGAAAGTATTGATGATTCATGGGTTTTAGATTCTGGGGCTTCATTTCATGCTACACCCCATAGAAGTTATTTTGTTGATTATGTCCAAGGGGATTTTGGGCTAGTTTATTTGGGAGATAATGAACCCTGTCAGATTGTTGGAAAGGGAAAAATTAAGATTAAGTTGCAGAATGGGAATCATTGGCTACTACAAGAGGTAAGACATGTTCCAAGGCTGAGTAGGAATTTAATTTCAGCAGGGCAACTGGGTGATGAGGGTTGCACAGTTACTTTTAATAATAAAAATTGGAAGATTTCAAAAGGTTCCTTAGTAGTAGCAAAAGGTGTGAAAGTAGGCACCTTATATCTTTGTACAGGTCATACTGTTCCTTCTACTTTAATTGTTTCAGAAGATAATGAATGTTCAGGAACAGTGGCTGCAGTTGAGCAGGAAGAACATCAAACTGTTGCTGTAGATTCTGACACAGCACTGTGGCACAACAGACTCGGGCACATGAGTGAAAAAGGTATGAAATTACTTCATTCAAAGAAAGTTTTACCTGGTCTGAAATGTGTCAATATGGATTTCTGTGAAAGTTGTGTTTATGGAAAACAAAAGAGAGTTAGTTTTGTGAAGAGTGGGAAGGAAAAGAAAAATGAGAGATTAGAGCTTGTGCATACAGATGTATGGGGACCAGCTCAAGTATCTTCCCTTGGTGGCTCTCTGTATTATGTTACATTTATAGATGATGCAACAAGAAAAGTATGGATTTATTTCCTTAGACAGAAATCTGATGTATTTCAAACTTTTAAGAAATGGAAATGCTTGGTTGAGAATGAGACTGGTAAAAAGTTAAAATGTCTCAGATCTGATAATGGTGGTGAGTATTGTAGCACAGAATTTGAAGAATATTGTTCCTCTAATGGTATTCGTAGGCAGAAAACTGTACCAAGGACTCCACAAGAAAATGGAGTGGCTGAATGCATGAATAGGACAATAATGGAGCGTGCAAGGAGTATGAGGTTGCATGCTAGGCTGCCCAAAAATATGTGGGTAGAGGCAGTGAACACTGCCGTTTATTTAATCAATAGAGGCCCCTCTACTCCTTTGGACTGTGGTATTCCAGAGGAAGCATGGAGTGGTAAGAAGGTGAGTTATTCTTTTCTCAAAACCTTTGGTTGTGAAGCTTTTGCACTTATAGATTCTGAAAATAGAACCAAGCTGGAAGCTAAGTCAAAGAAATGTGTATTTGTTGGGTATGGCATTGATGAATTTGGTTATAGGCTTTGGGATTTTGAAAATCATAAAATTGTAAGAAGTAGGGATGTCATATTCAATGAGAAAGTATTGTACAAAGATCTGTTGCTGCAGCATGAGAAGAAAGAAAATGACTATGTAGTACTGGATGATACTCCACAAGTTCATGTTCCAGTAGTTCCTTATGCTCCGCAACAATAGCAACAACAAATACCACACACCCCAGTGAGTGTTAGACGGTCAACAAGGCTAAGTAGACCTCCAGAAAGATTTTCTCCATCTTTGTATTCTATTTTGTTAATAGATGCTGATGAACCTGAATGTTATAATGAAGCTATGCAGGTGGATACAAAGCTTCAGTGGGAGTCTGCAATGATAGATGAAATGGACTCTTTGCTGAAAAATCAGACATGGGATTTATGTAAGTTACCTGCAGGTAAAAGGGCTTTACAGAATAAATGGGTTTACAGGATAAAAGAAGAGGATGGAGGTATGAAAAGATTTAAAGCCAGATTAGTCGTAAAAGGATTTGCACAGAAACATGGTATTGATTTTGATGAGATATTTTCTCCAGTTGTTAAAATGACTTCTATTCGTACTGTTTTAAGTATTGTGGCTACTGAAGATTTGCATTTAGAGCAGCTTGATGTTAAAATAGATTTTCTTCATGGTGATTTGGATGAAGAAATATATATGGTTCAGCCACAAGGATTTGAGGTCCAGGGTAAGGAGAATTTGGTGTGCAGATTGCAGAAAAGTTTATATGGCTTGAAGCAAGCACCTCGGCAATGGTATATTAAATTTGACACTTTTATGAATGGGCATGGATATAGTCGGTGTCATTCTGACCATTGTGTTTATTTTAAGAGGTTGGATGATGACAGCTACATTATTTTATGTTTATATGTTGATGATATGCTTGTAGCTGGGTCTAACATGAATCACATTAAGGGGTTGAAACAACAGTTAGCAAAATCTTTTGCTATGAAGGATTTGGGGGCAGCAAAACAAATCCTTGGTATGAAAATTTGTAGAGATAGGAAAAATAAGAAATTGTCTCTATCTCAGGCTGATTATATTGAGAAGGTGTTGCAACGTTTCTCTATGGAAAATGCCAAAGCTGTCAGCACACCTTTGCCTGGTCATTCGAAATTGACTAAGGATATGTGTCCCAAGACACTAGAAGAAGAGACTAAAATGTCTAATGTACCTTATGCTTCATCTGTAGGGAGCTTAATGTATGCTATGGTATGTACTAGGCCAGATATTGCACACGCAGTGGGAGTCGTTAGCCATTATATGAGTAACCCTGGTCTTGAGCATTGGAATGTAGTCAAATGGATTCTCAGATATTTGAGAGGCACATCCAGTAAGTGTTTACACTTTGGGGGTTCTACTACTACTGTACAAGGCTATGTTGACTCAGATTTGGCAGGAGATATAGATAGCAGGCGGAGTACTACAGGTTATATATTTACTGTTGGTGGGACAGTAGTGAGTTGGATTTCTTGACTACAAAAGGTGGTTGCTTTATCCACTACAGAGGCAGAGTATGTTGCTGCTACAGAGGCAGCCAAGGAGATGATATGGCTTCAATTCTTCATGGAAGAATTGGGACATCCACAAAAGGATAATTTTCTACATACAGATAGCCAAAGTGCCATTCATCTTGCAAAGAATTCTTCTTTGCACTCAAAGACAAAACACATATAGTTGCGGTACCATTTCATTCGATCAGTTTTGGATGATGGACAGTTAAGGCTGGAAAAGATTCATACTGATGATAATCCAGCAGATATGTTTACAAAGGTAGTAACAAGGGAGAAGTTGAACTCATGTTCAGCTTCAGTTGGTCTTCTAGACTGAACAAAATAAAGGAACAACTAAGTCCAAGGTGGTTCAATCCAGTGGGAGCCTCATGTGGGTAGCGGTATTGCTATAGGATCAGTCTCCAAGTGGGAGGTTTTTTAGTATAGTGTGGATATTGATCAGTCACCAAGTGGGAGATTGTTAGCTTGTGGTGACTAATCAGGAAAGTACTATCCAAGAAAGTACTGTACACTTTTCCTCCCGACCTCGCCGGGGTTCGGGGCCGGGCCGGGCCCCGAGCGGGGGTTTGGGGGCGGCAGCTTTTTTGGTTATTTGGGCTGACTACTTATAACTCATTCTAACCCTAAAGTGGAAAAATATTGTATAATATGGCTTAGGGTTAGGGATTTTCATTATGTATGATTTTAGTACTTGCGACAGAATTGGGCTGTAAGGGATTACGGATTGTAATCAGGTTGTAATCACTAGATAATAATAATATTGGACTCGCTGTTGGTGGACGTAGCCCAGGGATTGGGTGAACCAAGTTAAATCTGTGTGTCTTGTGTTTTTATTCTGTGTGGTTTATTATTTTCTGATATTAGTTATATTTGCACATAATTGTTATTTCTGCCTTGTTAATCCTAACATGAAGAACCTTATTAGTTTTCCCTAAAAGATGAGGATAAATTAAACAAAAGACATGAGAAAAGATAAAGAGGAAGAGGTGGTAGATTCCCTAGAGGAAGAGATAGATCCTATGGTGAAAATAGTAAATTTGATCAGGACAAAACAAATTATGACAAAGGTAATATGGAGTGGAAAGGTGAAAATTTTCTCCGAGGAAGGGGTAACTAGTCCCGAGGTGGCTATGGAAGAGGAGGATTCCAAGGAACATGTTAGAATTGTGGTGAAGAAGGACATAGATCATTTGAGTGTACACATGTAACTAATAAGTTCAATAGCAGTAGAAATGTTGTTGTACATGAAGGTTCACCGAATGAGCCTAAGAAGGAAGGAAATGATGTAGGACAAGTAAGGAGGATCCAATTAAGGGCAGTCCAAACAAGCAGCCAAACACCACAATGCGGAATTACACAAGATAATGTTTTCAACTAAATTTTCATTAACATGCCCAGCGGTAAGGCCTTCTAGGTTAGGGCCAAATACAATCAAAAGTATTTCTGCAATCTTCCAACTAGTCCAGCTCTGAAACAAATCATCAACTGATGGAAACACTAAGGTAGGTCTGAACTCGAGCTCGCAAGCCTCCAAGCAATCTCCTTATCTCCAAGCATGCAAGCCACTAGCTTTGCTATTATAACTATCAGGTAACAATATGATCTTCAAGATCTCGTGGGATGCAGATCTAATCACTGACTTACTACTTTCACTACCTTCAATCTGCTTCCAAAAAAACTACCCAAACACTCCTTAAATACTAATCTTCAGCTACAAGTTGCTTGGATGAAACAATTAACTCCTAAGCCAAGTTGGCTTATATTACAAATAAATATTAAATGCAACAACAATCAGCTCATAAATAACCTTACAAATATTTAATTCTCCATGTCAGCCTCAAAATCTACATAGGAGAATACAACAAAAGCTACCAACAATAAATGCACCAAGTCAGCCAAACAAATCTCCAAGAACTCCAGTCTGTAAACCAGAACTACCAAGTGCTAGAGAAACAACTAAGCACCAATGAAACAACCAACCACACCAAGCAACATCGAGCAAGCACGTCGATCGAGCACCATAGAGATCATCGAGTACAAGTTCCACCGATCACAAGAGGTTTCATTGAGTTCCTTTAGCGACCAAGGTCCCTTCAATAACTGAGACCATTGGTTAAAGATACAACCGAGTAAACAAAACAATACACCACCATGCAGTTCCACCAAGTACCCTATAATGCCCCTACATCAGACACCCCAGGTTTGAAAAGATGTTCTCGTAGGATAGAACATCTTCTGGGATTCAGCACATAAACCCTAAACGAATTCTTCACATACAAGTCCTCCAACTTTTCAGCTTGCATACTCTTCCACTTCAGTTTCCTCTATCTTTTCAAGTCTTTCCTTGATAACACATAGGCTTTTTCTCCATACTAATAATCATTCCTCTCAGGATATGACAAATCAACTTAGCTACCAATACTCAAGCTCCTCCTACCAAGTGTTGCATCTAGCAAAGGCATCAGGGAAAACTTCATGTCATCCTACTCAATAGTAAACATGTTCTTGACACAATCATACATAGCTCCGCAATCATATTGCCAAGGTCTATCGAGCAATATATGACAACTATTCATCTCCAAAATATCACACAACACTAGATCCTTATATTGGCCAATCTAAAAATCAACAAAGCACTGCTCCCTCACTTCCAGAGCATGAACATTTTGTAACCAGCCAATCCTATAAGTATAAGGATTTTTTCATTCTATACAAACTAAGTTTGTGAACCATATCCTCAGCAACAAGGTTATCAGTACTACAACTGTCAATAATTACATCACAAATTTTACCTCTAGACTTGCACTGAGTTCTGAACAAATTACTTCTCTGACAAGGTTCCTCCTTTGCACCAAGGAATGTTCTGCGAACCAACAAGTTCTCAGATTCAGGTTCATTCTGAATGTTCTCATTTACTATAGCAGTCCATCGGTCACCAAACTTCTTCTATGTACACTCAAAAGAATGGTGTCCTTCTTCACCACAATTATAACAAGTACCCTTAAAGATAACTCTGCATGTCTTCTTCTGTTCATCTTCAACAGTTGGTTTATCCTTCACCAAGTGATCAATTTTATCCTTCCCTCAGGGATTATTAAGTTGTCTCCTTTTCAACTTATCTTCTTCCTTCAGAGCATATTGATAAGCATCCTCAACCAAATCAATCTTCAGCATACCAAGCTCATCCTGAATATTAAATCTCAAACCATTCACATACCAAGCTACTTTTTATTTACCAAGTTCTCTGTGTTCAAACTGAATAGTCAACTTATAAAACTCCTCAGTATAGTCCTCCATAGTCAAATCTTTTTTCTTCAGATTCTACAACTTCTTAAACAAGTCAAGCTCATAGTCACCAGGTATGAACGTAGCTTTCAATTTAGTCACCATCAACCTCCACTGATTGATCTTCATTTCACCTTCATCTTCTCTATCTCTTTGTAATTCTTTCCACCAAAGAAAAGCATGTCCTTTCATCTTATTTTGTGCCAATCTTACTCAAAGAGGATCTTCAATTTCTTCTAGCTCAAAGAAGTCTTCTAATTCACCAATCCAATCAATCAAGTCCTTGGGTCTCAGAGTACCAGAGAAAATAGAAACTTCCATTTGGTAACTAGTACTTAACCGAGCTCCAGATCTATGTAACCGACCAGTTCTATCTTCACTAGATTTGTCTCTCTAGTCATCCCCACTAGATCCAGCAACTTCAAAGTCTTCAACAGCTTCCTCATAACCATCATCAGTAGCAAGATTCCTTGGAATATCAACAATAGCTCTCATTACCTCAACGATCATGTCATTCTTCATCAATTCCATCTCAGATCTAAAATCAACTTTAACCTTCTTTGTAATCTTCGATTCCACAGCATCACAGAGATCTGCAATCACTCTAGGGTCCAATATTCTTAGAGGCATCCTTCAATATTTTTGAAAACCCAAAGCAATAAGTCACCAACAAGGTCCTGGTGCAAATAGCCTCAACCAGAGATCGGTTTACACACTCAAGATCTTCAAGCTCTGATACCACCTGATGTAGGATAGGTAAGGAGGATCCAATTAAGGATAGTCCAAACAAGAAACCAAAAACCACAATGCAGACTTACACAACAAGATAATGTTTTCAACTAAATTTTCATTAACATGCCCGACTGTAAGGCCTTCTGGGTTAGGGCCAAGTACAATCAAAAGTATTTCTGCAATCTTCTAGCTAGTCCAACTCTTAAACAAATCAACAACTGATAGAAACACTAAGGTGGATCTGAACTTGAGCTTGCAAGCCTCCAAGAAATGTCCTTGTCTCCAAGCATGCAAACCACTAGGTCTACTATTACAACTATCAAATAATAATTTGATCTTCAAGATCTCGTAGGATCTGGATCTAATCACTGACTTACTACTTTCAATGCCTTCAATCTGCTTCCTAAAAAATTACCCAAACACTCCTTAAATACTAATCTTTAGCCACAAGTCGGTTGGATGAAACAATTAACTCCTAATCCAAGTCGGCTTCTATTACAAACAAATATTAAATGCAACAATAGTCAGCTCATAAATAACCTTACAAATATTTAATTTTCCATGTCGGCCTCAAGATCTACATAGGAGAATACAACAAAAGATGCCAACAATAAATGCACCAAGTCGACCAACCAAATCTCCAAGAACTCCAGTTGGTAAACTAGAACTACCAAGCACCAGAGAAACAACCGAGCACTAGGGAAATAACCGACCACACCAAGAAATACCAAGCAAGCATGTCGATCAAGCACCATAGACATCATCAAGTACAAGTTCCACCAAGCACAAGAGGTTTCACCGAGTTCCTTCAGCAACCAAGCTCCCTTCAATAACTGAGACCATTGTTTAAAGCTACAACCAAGTAAACAAAAAAACACACCACCATGTAGTTCCACCGAGTACCCTAGAATTATCCTACATCAGGAAACTTGATGGTCAAAAGACCATTATGGAGTGAAAAGACTAAGGAAGATTTGATAAGAAATTTTTTGTTCACAACTAGATGTAGAGTTGTGGACAAAGTTTAGAAAGTAATTGTTGAGAGTGTAAGCTCAAAGAATCTAGCATCAAAAGAAATGCTTATAAAGTTGTAGTTGGAAATATTGAAGCACCCAAAGCCCTATCAAATTTCATGGATCAAGGATGAGTATCCACTGATGGTAAGTGAACAATGTTTTATGTATCTAAAAATTAGAAAGTATTATGATAAGGTGTTGTGTGATATTATATGGATTGTTGTCATATTTTGTTGGGTAGACCTTGGCAATATGATAGACATGCCATACATGATGGGATATTGAATAAGTATACTATTTGGGATGCTGGCAAAAAGATAAATCTTGTTAACTTTTGTTGAAGAATCTATTGGTGAGATATGTACTTTTGTGAATTTTTGTTTGATGGAAGGTAGACAGTTTGTTAAGGATCTAAAGAAAAATGATGTTTGTTATGCTTTGATTCCTAATGTAAATCGAGTGAGGAAATATAAGATAAATTGTTGATAGAGGTTGAGAATCTTCTCACTGTGTACAAAGAGATCACTTTTGATAATGCACTTGATGGTTTTTCGTTAATGAGAATTATAAGTCAATGTATAGATCTGATTCCTAGAGCTACTTTACTGAACAAAGCACTACATTGAGTGACACCAACCAAGAATGAGGAACTTAACTGAAAATTTAATGAGTTGTTGTAGAAAGGGTTGAGTCTATGTGCAGTACCATCCATTTTGGAACCTAAGAAGAATGAAGAATGGAGAATGTGTACTAATTCTAGAGCAATCAACAAGATTAGAGTTAAGTATTAGTTTCCTATACTGAGAATGGACAACATAATAGATTTTTTGAGTGGAGAAAATATATTACTAAGATTGATTTGAAGAGTTCATATCATCAGATTAAAATCATAGAAGGTGATGAATGAAATACTTCTTTTAAGAAAAAATAAGGTTTGTATGAGCAGTTGGTTATGCCTTTTGGTTTAACTAATGCACTGAGTGCTTTTATGAGGTTAATGGATGAGGTTCTAAAGAAATTCTAGGGTAAATTTGTAATTGTATACTTGGATGATATTCTGATATTTAGTAAAACCAAAGAAGATCATTTTTTATAGATTAGACAGGTATTGCAGAGATTGAAAGAGGAAAGTTGTTGATTAATTTGAAAAAGTGTTCCTTCATGAAAGAAGAGATTGTGTATCTAGGATTTTTGATTTCAGCTGATGGTTTGAAGATGGATCCTGAAAAAGGTTGAAGCTAATCTTGAGTGGCCTACACCTAAAAATATTAGTGAGGTAAGATCATTCCATGGTTTAGAATTTTTTTACTGAAAGCTCATTAGAAATTATAGTTCAATTTGTAATGCTATGATTGAAACAATGAGAGGAGATAAAAGAGAATTCAAGTGGACACATGGAACTGATAAGAGTTTTGAGATATTGAAAAAGAAGGTTGTTGAATTGCATGTGTTATCTTTGCCCGATTTTAATGAAGTATTCAAAGTTGAATGTGATGCAAGTGGAAGTGCAATAGGAGCTATATTGATTCAAGAAAGTAAACATGTTGCTTTCTTTAGTGAGAAGTTGAATGATGCTAAAAGAAAATATTATGTTTATGATCAAGAATTCTATGCTATTGTTCAAGCCCTGAAGAAATGGAGACATTATTTGATGCCAAAAGAATTTGTGTTGTATAATGATCATAAGGCTTTACAGTATTTGGGTAGTCAAAATAAGTTAAATTATAGACATATGAAATGGGTTCAGTATTTGCATAATGTCATATTTGTGATCAAGAATAAGAATTGAGTGTCTAACTAAGTTGCTAGTGCATTGAGTAGAAGAAGATATTTCATGGCTAAAATGAGAATTGAGGTTCTTGGTTTTGATGATATGAAGAATTTGTATGAAAATGACCTTGATTTTTCTAAGCAATGGAGAATGTGGAGACCACCTATACTAGATCAACCAAGTAATTTTGAAGACAATTTCATTCAAGAAGGTATGTTGTTCAATGGAATTCAATTATGTATACCAAGAGGATCAATGAGAAGTAATTTGATAAAGGAAAAACATAGTAGTGGTTTAGCTGGACATTTTGGAATTAATAAGACATTGAGTTTTCTTAAGGAAAGATATTTTTTGCCTCAATTGTATAAGGATGTTCAAAAAAATTTAAAGAGTTGTGGATTTTGTCAAGTTGAAAAAGGAGTAAGTCAAAATACTGGATTGTATACACCGATTTATGTTCTTGAGAAACCTTGGAGAGATATCAACATGGATTTTGTTCTTTGATTACCGAGGACAATAAGAGGTAATGATTTGATATTTGTTGTTGTGGATATAATTTACAAGATGGCACATTTCATACCATGTAGGAAAACATCATATGTAGTGCATATAGAAGATCTTTTCTTTAAGGAGACTATCATATTGCATGGATTACCGAGGAGTATCATCTCTGACCGAGGCAATAAGGTTGTTAGTTATTTTTGGAAGAATCTATGGAAGAAGCTAAACACTGAGTTGAAATTTAGTTCTACACTTCATCTACAGACTGATGGAAAATAGAGGTTGTAAATAGAATTTTGGGTAACTTGTTGAGATGGTTAGTTAGAGACAAATTGATTAATTGAGATTTGATGTTGGCACAAGAAAAGTTAGCATACAATAATTAAGTGAATATGAGTACTAGAAAGACAATCTTTTATGATTGTTAATGGCATAAACCGAGAGGTATATCAAACCTGAGAGATCTATTGTTGGTGAAGAGAAGAGTCATGCTGAAGGGGAAGAATTTTTTGAGTTTATGAAGTCATTGCATGAGGAAGTGAAACATAAATTGGAGAAGAGTAATCACAAATACAAGGATAATGTAGATAGGTCAATAAGACAAGATTTTTGATGTTGGTGATGAAGTAATGGTTCATTTGAAGAAAGGAAAACTTCCTATTGGAACATACGAGAAGTTGAAAATGAATAAATATGGTCCTTGCAAGGTATTGAAGAAATTTGACAGCGGAAATGCTTATGAAGTTGAGTTACCTAATGATAGATATATCATCTATATTCAACATTTGAGATTAGTATGACTATCATGAACCTGACGAAGAAGTGATAGTACCGAATGATTATCCTAATAAGTAGATAGAAGAATTTGAGTAGATTTTGGAACGTAGAGTTGGAATAAGCACAAGAGGAAAGGATTACATGGAATATTTGGGTGGCTGCAAGAAGTTGAGTCCCACTTTTGGGCAAAAAGTGGAAGTGTTTTCCCCTTTTTTCAAATGTCCTATCAATTGATGTCTAAATTTGACACACTTAGAGATTGAATCTCAAAAAAATTTAGTAATAGAAAATGTAGTTCTCAAAGTCTACTTTTCAAATATGTAATTTATTTAAATACCCACATGGTATAAATTGCTTTTTAGTAGGAATGTTTAAAAACCATGTTTTCAAAATGCTTGTTTTAGGACCATACCATAGCCATGTACGAACACCATATTTTGACTTAAATAAATGAATTTTTGCAAATCCTTCTGGGGAAATATACCAAAGACACCAAATATTGGTCAGCATATTTTTCCTTATTTTTTTATTGAATATATTTTTTTTTTATTAATTTTTAATTGACTATAAAATACATTTTCAAAACCTCTGGTGTACGGACACCATAATTTGATGAGAATTTCATATTTTTTCAAAATTTCTTTTTTTATCTTCAAAAGAATTGTATCTAGATTGGTCTCATAATTTATTTTCCAAAAAACCTAAAAATAAAAAAGTTATTAACGTTTTAGTGAACCTCGCTATTTTACGTTTAGGTACCACTTTTAACTAATAAATAATGCAAAAATAGTAAAAATAATCACATCACTATGAAATTTATATTTTTGAAATCAGGACAGTGAGAACTCTAATGGGTTTTTTTTTCGTAAAATGATATGATCGGGAAGGCCCTCAAAAAATTATGGCAAGGCAGAAATCTGGCATTCTAGTGCCTTAACCAAATTTTTGGAGGTCAAGGCATAGGCTTGGTTCTACCAAGCCTAAACCAAACTGACTTTGGAATGAAATTCGAGGTAGATGTGTGCTTCCCGCTCATGTCTTAAGAAATGAGCACCAATTTTTTTTAAAAAAATCAAAGTGTTAAAATGCATTTTTAATTCTAAAAAGAAAATTAAAAAATTTAGAAACGGGCACCTATTTTTTGAAAAAAAAATGGGCACTCATTTTTTGAATTCAAAAAATGAACGCTCGTTTTGAAAACAAAACAGGCATCCAATTTTTGAATTTAGGATCGGGTGACCGAACCTAAAACGGGCACCCATTTTTTGAAAATGGGTGCCCATATTGAGCGACATCTCTCATTTCTACAAGACTTCCGCGGAATTGTCCCCCAACTCCAAATTCTTACCCATTTGGTAAAGTGGAAGAACAAACCAATTGAAGATAGTACATGGATTTCTCAATCTGAGTTGGATTCAGCTCAAGTTGTACTTGTTAATATGATTTAGAACAATAGATAGGGGGGTGAATCAGTTGTTCTTAGGTCCATATGTATAAAACAAACTTTAAAACTCTTCAACAAATTAGATCTAATAACCAACAGCTACTCGGTCATTATTGATTGCATAACAGAAACATATAACAGTGCAGTCCACTTATCCAATAGCATCTAACTTGTAAAACACAAAAATGTTCAAACCAAAACATTCACACAAGTATCACTAATACATTTGGGGTGAAATTGCGACGGCCATTTGCGACGGCAGGCAAATGTCATGCGGTTTTGCCCTTTTTTTTTCAAATATAGCCTGACACCGTCGCAATTTGCGACGACAATACATTTGCCACTGTCGCAATTGCAACGTTGTCGGGATATAAGCGCAAAATTAAAAAGGAATGTTGTCATGTGTGTTTTCAACAGCGCCCTAACCCTCCGCGAAATCACATCAGGATATAAGGGCAAACAAAATAAGAACGTTGTCATTTGTGTTTTCAACAGTGCCGTAACCCTCCGCGAAATCACATCGGGATATAAGGGCAAAAAAAACAAGAACGTTGTCATTTGTGTTTTCAACAGCGCCGTAACCCTCCGCGAAATCACAGCTACAATTTCTGAGTACGTTGGGTTTATTTTTCTTTTGTCATTATTATGTAATCTGGTATTCAGCTGTTAGAGAGCTAAAATACCCAGAAATGAGGACATATCTATGTTGAATTTATTGTTAGCAGCTTTGGTTATTTAGAAGTTTAATTTTATTTGTTCATCTTTCAAGCACAAATGTTTTGTGGACCGTAACGTCTTCATTATTTTGGGTATGCAGTGAAACAGCCCTAACTTGCAATTGCGATGTTGTTGGGATATAAGGGCAAAAAAAAAAAGGAACGTTGTCATTTGTGTTTTCAACAGCACCGTAACCCGTCCGCGAAATCACATCGGGATATAAGGGAAAAAAAAACAAGAACGTTATCATTTGTGTTTTCAACAGCGCCGAGAGAGATTCCCTCCGTGAAATCACAGCTACAATTTCTGAGTACGTTGGGTTTATTTTTCTTTTGTCATTATTATGTAATCTGGTATTCAGCTGTTAGAGAGCTAAAATACCCAGAAATGAGGACATATCTGTGTTGAATTTATTTTTAGCGGCTTTGGTTATTTAGAAGTTTAATTTTATTTGTTCATCTTTCAAGCACAAACGTTTTGTGGACTGTAATGTCTTCATTGTTTCGGGTATGCAATGAAACAGCCCTAACTTGCGACTACCTTCACGGTACTTGTGTACATTATCATGTTGTCTTTACAGTGACTGTCCTCATTCAAGTGGCAATTACACAAGGGACAATCACTGTGAGATGTCCTCATTTGTGACAAGGACAGTCACACTTAGGACATCTCATAGTGATATTCCCTTGTGTAATTTCCACTTGAATGTATTGCTATTGAACCACATTAATGCTTTTCTTCTTCAACAAATGAGGACAGTCACTGTAAAGACAACATGATAATGTACACAATTACCAAAAAATGATCTTGTTAATTGATGTAACACTTTGTCTTGCTCACTCCCTATCCTTCACTAGGGTCTCTTTAGGCCAATGTTTTGACTTGATAGGGTACTTAACTATCCCTACACTCTTTAGGTATCTCTACCCAAGATCCCACTCCTTCAACTAGTGCACACCAACAAGAAATACAACGAACTCTGCTCAATACCAATCTAGCTACTAGGACACTCCTAGTCTTGTCTTCACAAATTGAAACACATTCAACTAGAACTTTACTCCATGGAGAGGCTAGCCACTAGGACCTCTATTGGTTTCAATATTACTCCTTCACCTATACTTTTCATCAGTACTTCAATCCGGTTCATCAAACCATGCCAATTGCACCCAAAAATAGGCTGCTAGCAATTAGGCCTTTGTCAAGCCTTTTTGTTTATATTAAGCCACCTAAAGGGCTTAGGATTCAGATGCCCTTTATTGAGAACTCCAAGATATCTAAGGTCTTCTCCTCCTAGATTTTTTGTACACCAACTGCTACAGCCATGCCTGAAAACAAGTATTTTGACACAACTTGGACAGTCTGACTAAGAGTTTGTTTTCTTAGCAGCCAAAGAAACTCACCCAATCTTCTAATTTGACTTGGGGCTTCTTTAGATGTGTGTCTACCTCTCCATGAGATTTTAGTTGAAGCAACCAATGCATTCAACTTGTTGTAATCTTCTTGTAATGATTTGTCATCCCTAACTGTGCTCAACTGACTCACCTAGGACATCATTGCAAACATAGAAAATGAGCTTCCCAGGGCCCCTCCTTCCAAACATATAGTACATGGAGTCTCCTCACCCATTCCAAGAGCCCGTACAAAATTGACAATGGAATGATGAGCTAAGACTCCATTTGTTCAACCTGCCTGGTTCAAACCAATGATAGGGTACTTAACAAAAGAATTAACAAACTAGTTGGAATGCTTCAAAACTCAAAAAAAACACAACACAGAATAAAAAAACAACTTGTACTAACTTTTCCAATAGACACTGCGAGCTATCTAATCCATTAATCAACTGAAAACAAAGAAACAAAAAAACTCAAGAATTCACTAAAACCGTGTTACTCTACAAATCTTCTTAATTCCAAATGCTTTTCCCCCCAACCTTTTGCACAGATCG
This sequence comes from Chamaecyparis obtusa, assembly GCA_027943335.1. Classification (NCBI taxonomy): domain Eukaryota; kingdom Viridiplantae; phylum Streptophyta; class Pinopsida; order Cupressales; family Cupressaceae; genus Chamaecyparis; species Chamaecyparis obtusa. The sequence continues at coordinate 4,992,651 of BSBK01002075.1, read as the reverse complement.
ATGGAGGCCTCTTATAGTTGATCTGATGCCTAATTCAATGGTTTCATATAGTTACATAACCATCTTACTCAAAAATGCTCCCTTGCACAAATGTTGTCAATGTTGTGAATGACAACATTGACAACTTGTTACAACCTTTGGGATTTTGGTTCAAAACTTATTGTTCAAACACCATAAGACCCTAACCATGACTTAGTTAGGCTATTTAGACCTCACATAGGCCACTTCTACACTTCTTTGCCCAATTTGACCCCTAAATGCTTCATTCCCACTTTTGCCACAATATTGGTAACTTGGGTACAAATTGGCACTTGCCTTCACAAAGGTCACACATGAGGACATCTCACAGTGATCGATTGTCCCTTGTTTAATTGCCACTTGAATGTATTACTATTGAACCACATTAATGCTTCTCTTCTTCAACAAATGAGGACAGTCACTCTAAAGACAACATGATAATGTACACTCACTGTAAGGACAGTCACAAATGAGGACATCTCACAGTGACTGTCCCTTGTGTAATTGCCGCTTGAATGTATTGCTATTGAACCACATTAATGCTTTTCTTCTTCAACAAATGAGGACAGTCACTCTAAAGACAACATGATAATGTACACTCACTGTAAGGATAGTCACAAATGAGGACATCTCACAGTGACTGTCCCTTGTGTAAATGCTGCTTGAATTACACAAGGGACAGTCATTGTGAGATGTCCTCATTTGTGACAAGGACAGTCACACATGAGGACATCTCACAGTGATTGTCCCTTGTGTAATTGCCACTTGAATGTATTGCTATTGAACCACATTAATGCTTTTCTTCTTCAACAAATGAGGACAGTCACTCTAAAGACAACATGATAATGTACACTCACTGTAAGGACAGTCACAAATGAGGACATCTCACAGTGATTGTCCCTTGTGTAATTTCCGCTTGAATTACATAAGGGACAGTCATTGTGAGATGTACTCATTTGTGACAAGGATAGTCACACATGAGGACATCTCACAGTGATTGTCCCTTGTGTAATTGTCACTTGAATGTATTGCTATTGAACCACATTAATGCTTTTCTTCTTCAACAAATGAGGACAGTCACTCTAAAGACAACATGATAATGTACACTCACTGTAAGGACAGTCACAAATGAGGACATGTCACAGTGACTACCCCTTGTGTAATTGCCGCTTGAATTACACAAGGGACAGTCATTGTGAGATGTCCTCATTTGTGACAAGGACAGTCACACATGAGGACATCTCACAATGATTGTCTGTAATGTCTCCTTTTTGGCTAACTTGGAAAACAGGAACAATTACTCCACTTCTTAGACTTACTCTATCAGATACTTACAATTAAACTAAGTAATGGAGGTTACTTAAGATATCAACCGCTATTTCAGATTCAATCACAATATGTGTGCAAGATGATATTGATACCAATATGTTTAATAGCACTGTCAGATATAATGATATGAAATATGCTATGAATATGATGTTTCCTATCACTTATAGTGATAGTATAATGATGGTATGTCTGATATAAACAATATCGATATACAATCAATAAGTATTGCTTACAGCAATGTATTTGCTGTGTCTGATATGATGATGTAATTATACAAATGTGTAATATCGCTATGAGTGATATGTTGCTATTTCAGATTCTGAATTATATGCTTGCAACTTCAAATATTGATGCTGTTTCTGACTATCCTTTCTATCTGTGCAATCATGGTGTTGTCTCTAATCTGCAATGATAAACTTGAAACCAAACTGCCAAAGGCAGATGCTCTATTGAGTATATCCAAATATGGATAAGTAAATAAAGTTCTAATGATGCCTTGAGTGACTGATGAGAATGCATTCTTATATTGTCTTTAACAAATGAAGAGATGCTATGAATGAGACGTGTCTTGTTTCTTCCTCCATGTCCCTTTGTTAATCACACCTTTCCATAATCTGACAGTTCACATAATATTATTTCATTATTTTCTGATCATAGATAACTCCCAGATTGACTCAATATCAAATCTTTTTATGAAGGTAATCTTCCCTAATTGGTAGTGCAACCAGTAGTTAACATCCATTGTGTTTGTATTAGTTTGGTCTAACTATCATTAGTATTTAGTCAATCGATATTAACTCTTGCCTTATCCCATATTGTTATGATGATATCCAATCTTTCTACTCTGATATAAGTCGATATCATTTTCTGATAATTGTCCATTTATTGGTTGATTGCTGGTAATGGAGTTTGATCTTCAAATTGACTTCCATTCCTGTTAATACTTAAGGATACATTGTACTTATTATCCATGACTGATGCCTCATTCATCAATAGCTTGTGATATAATCACTGATGCTTTTGTGTTTCTACAAGATGTGGTTTATCTCAGACAATCGATAATCTTTCAATCCTTTAGTCGATATCCTCCTATGTGGTGTCTATTGATATAGATAGTAGAATTCAATCTAGTTTATGTTATTGTCATGATAACATAGGAAGTGATGGTGCATATTTGCTAGCGGGTCTTCATGTTTGATATTGCTTTATCGGATATGTCATTGTCTAAACTTGTGCAATTAATGATTATTTATAATATATGAATGGTTATCCTTCTTGCTTATCAATACATCTTATGAAACACATAGCGACCTATCCCTTATTCATATCATGTTGATCTTGACTTCATAGTATTTGGTTCATTAATCATCCTCTCATGGTATCGATGTGTAATGACTAGTGATTGTTGTATCACTTCTTCATTCCTCATCGTGATAGATAATGCAGATGTATATCGATTACAGATATTCGATATTGCTTTAAACGTTATTATTATTATTATTATTATTAATGTTATTGTTATTATTAAATATTATAATTAATGATGTTAGTAATATTAATAATATTATAATAAATATTATTATAGTGATAACATATTGTTTTATATTGAGAGGTTTATTAATATTATTTATATATTAAAATTATTATATCAATAATTGATTTAATATTATTACTTAATATATTATTATAATATAATATATATAATTTATTAATAATTATTTATTATTAATTTATATTATAATTATAATCATAATTATATTATTTATTAATATTTTAATATTATTTAATTAACATATTACTTATTATGCTAACTATATATTATTATCATCTTTTGATAATAATTATATATTATTGTTATATACCGTTAATAATAGATTATTATATATCATCTAATCATTTTATTATTATACTAAGTTCAATATGTCACGGCTCATGACATTGTCCCTTGTGTAATTGCCACTTGAATGTATTGCTATTGAACCACATTAATGCTTTTCTTCTTCAACAAATGAGGACAGTCACTCTAAAGACAACATGATAATGTACACTCATTGTAAGGACAGTCACAAATGAGGACATCTCACAGTGACTGTCCCTTGTGTAATTGCCACTTGAATTACACAAGGGACAGTCATTGTGAGATGTCCTCATTTGTGACAAGGACAGTCACACATGAGGACATCTCACAGTGATTGTCCCTTGTGTAATTGCCACTTGAATGTATTGCTATTCAACCACATTAATGCTTTTCTTCTTCAACAAATGAGGACAGTCACTCTAAAGACACCATGATAATGTACACTCACTGTAAGGACAGTCACAAATGAGGACATCTCATAGTGACTGTCCCTTGTGTAATTGCCACTTGAATGTATTGCTATTCAGCCACATTAATGCTTTTCTTCTTCAACAAATGAGGATAGTCACTCTAAGGACAACATGATAATGTACACTCACTGTAAGTGTACATTATCATGTTGTATTACAAATGGACCTTATGTTGGTCGGGATATAAGTGCAAAAAAAAAAAGGAACGTTGTCATTTGTGTTTTCAACAGCGCCGAGAGAGATTCCCTCCGTGAAATCAAGCGGGTTATCATTTGTGTTTTGAACAAAGTGGGTTGTCATTTGTGTTTTGAACAACACCGAGAGAGATTCCCTCCGCGAAATCAAGCGGGTTGTCATTTGTGTTTTCAACAGCGCCAAGAGAGATTCCCTTCACAAAATCACAGCTACAATTTCTGAGTACGTTGGGTTTATTTTTCTTTTGTCATTATTATTTAATCTGGTATTCAGCTATTAGAGAGCTAAAATACCCAGAAATGAGGACATATCTGTGTTGAATTTATTGTTAGCGGCTTTGGTTATTTAGAATGCTTCCCCACAATACTTAATTACACAAGGGACAGTCACTGTGAGATGTCCTCATTTGTGACAAGGACAGTCACACATGAGGACATCTCACAGTGACTGTCCCTTGTGTAATTGCCACTTGAATGTATTGCTATTCAACCACATTTATGGGCCCGTTTGGACCACGACACACAGTAGCATCTACATAGAAGAATATCCCAGGTGTAACAAGTTGTAAGAATATACCAACAGTTCTAAGAAGTTCCCTAGCACGTAGTAGCATCTACAGAGAAGAATATACAACATGAGGGCAGCCACTGTAAAGACAACATGATAATGTACACTCATTGTATGTGTACATTATCATGTTGTCTTTACAGTGACTGACCTCATTCAAGTGGCAATTACACAAGGGACAGTCACTGTGAGATGTCCTCATTTGTGACAAGGACAGTCACACATGAGGATATCTCACAGTGACTGTCCCTTGTGTAAGCCACTTGAATGTATTGCTATTCAACCACATTTATGGGCCCATTTGGACCACGGCACACAGTAGCATCTACAGAGAAGAATATCCCAGGTGTAACAAGTTGTAAGAATATACCAACAGTTCTAAGAAGTTCCCTAGCACATAGTAGCATCTTCTAATTGTCTATACCACTTCACAAGGTATTGTTTGCACACATTGTTTTTGGTTCTTTTGATGACCCTTGTTTTGAAATTGCTATTAGGCCTTGTAGCTTATATGTTTTGATTGCTGGAGAGCTTCTAAAGCTAAGCAAGAAGACCATTGCACGAGTTATAGCCGCGCGCTCAGGTTTGAAAATTGTATATTTTTTAATCTAATGTATATTTTAATCCTTTTGCCATGTCATGTAATATGTCTTGCCTTGTAGCTTATATGTTTTGAAATTGCTGTTAGGCCTTGTAGCTTATATGTTTTGATTGCTAGAGAGCTTCTAGAGCTAAGCAAGAAGACCATTGCACTAGTCGTAGCCGCGCGCTCAGGCATGAAAATTGTATATTTTTTAATCTAATGTATATTTTAACTAGACTTTTAAAATATTAAAGGATAGGTCTAAGAAGATTTGTGTACTTTTGACAATTTTGCTTAGTCACTGAAAGTTGTAGACCGAAGTTTTCATAGCCCAATTTTTGCTTCCTGCGAAGAACGATCATGTCAGATAATATAAGTGAAGAACAAAATAGGGAGACAATCGCTAGATTGTGGTCTAACTTGAAAAGAAAAGGTGATGGAAAATGTTATTGTCCCTGCAAAATTTGTAAGGGCTTAAACCGTAGAAGATTGCTAATCAAAACAGTTAAGAGACATTGTAGGGAGAATGGTCACATTGAAGGGGGGCATGACTATCATCCACTGGTAAGTTGTTCATTATATCATTTTAACAATTTATATACATATGAAATCACTTGATGATGAGTTGAAGATCATGGTTTATTTATGTTAATCAATTTTATATAGGTTGATCTCCCCAGGGAAGTACATGATATGGAGGAACATGGGGGTGCAAATATCCAAGGTGAAGATAATGATCCCATGGAAGATGATGATCATGCACCAGAAAACACAATTGAAGATGATGGTATAAATACATTGATCCATGACACATTTAGTCCAAGCGGATCTGATCATGATGATGATGATAGCCTTGATGTACCTCTACTTGAGAAGGCATACGAGCCCCTATACAAAGACTCCCAAACAACTCTTCTCTCTGCTGTATTGTTGTTGTTGAACTTGAAGGTTATGAATGGTTTATCCAACATAACAATGTCACGTATGTTAAGGTATGTCATATATGTCTTTATAGTTAACAAAGGGTGAATAATGTACCACTAATATTGTTTATATTAACAACTTATATTTTTTGCTGTAGATTGATAGGCGAGTTTTTGTTACCACCATCAAATATTCTACCTCGCTCATATCAAGAATTATCTGCTATTATGAAAGATATTGGAATGGAGTATCAAGCAATACATGCTTGTCCCAATGATCATATTATATATTATAAAGAACATGAATTTGCAACACAATGCCCTGTATGTCATATGAGTAGATATCGAACAGATCGAATAACAAAAAAGGTGCCTCACAAGGTTCTTCGTTACATCCCCATTATTCCAAGGATGCGACAATTATTCAGGTGTACTAGCTTGGCACAATTTATGGATTACCATGCACGCAATAGAAGTCGAGATGACATTATTCGAATCCCTGCGGATGGTTCAGCATTTATGCACATAGAGGAAAAGTGGCAACACTTCAAAGAAGAACCTCATAATCTCAGGCTTTCATTGGCAGCGGATGGTGTCAATCCATTTGGAGAGATGAGATCTGTTTGCTCGGTGTGGCCTGTTTTTGTTATCAACAATAACATTCTTCCGTGGATGTCAATAAAGAGGGAGCACATTATGTTGGCAATGATTGTTCCAGGTATTTTATCATTTGATAGTTATTAATTTACATGTACTTACAAATCTTACAGTAAAATGGTCACAATAATTATGTAATGTTACTGTTCATTCAATTAGGTAAATATCAAGTTAAAGATATGAATGTATATATTGAGCCTCTTATTGACGAGTTGGTGGAGTTATGGAACGGTGTCACTATGTATGATGTGTCTAGACCAATAAGACAAAGACAATTTCAATTCCATGCAATACTTGTATGGACAATACATGATGCCCCAGGGCTAACACATTTTTGTGGTATGTTATAGTGAATTCAAGTTGCGCATGATAATTCTAATTATAAAAATCAACATATTTAATAATCCAATTATATCATTATCTTGTAGGTCTTCAAACAAAGGGAAAATTTGCATGTCCAGTTTGTGGTCCAAAGATGAAATCTCGTCATTCAAAAAGTTTAGGAAAGCATGTGTTTGATGAGTACAGACACTTCCTCCACAGGAATCATAAGTATCAAAGTATGGAAAAACATCTTTTCAATGGGAAAGAAGAGACTACATCAAAGCCACGAAGAATGACACCTCGCCTATGGAAGTTGGAATATAATAGAATTAATCGTCGAGGTAATGTCATTCCACTTAATGGTTTATGTTTGTAATTTATATATTTCTATTGTGATTTTTGTTTACTAATTATGTAATTGATGATCGTGAAGGTCGTCAAGGCACTACTGACAACCTTCCAAAGGGACTAAAAAGCTATCCCAGACAATTTAGTAGGTTGCCCTACTACGAGGACCTACAAATTGTGCATTTGTTTGATCTTATGCATGTTGGAAAGAATATAACAGAGACATTGTGGAAAATACTGGATGGAAGGCGTGACAAAGAAAAAATTGTCAAAATTTGTAATGACATTCATGAATCCAATCATGCACTGAAGAATTTCATTCACTCAAATAGCAATAGAGATCAGATTAATATAAGTGCCCTTCCTTGGTTATTAACGGAGCAGCAAAGTGATGCCATAAAAGAAGTCATACGAAAAATTCGATTTCCCACAGGATTTGCTGGGAACATAAGCAATCTCATATCAAAGAAAAGTGAATTTGGGCCAGGGCTCAAAACGCATGATTGGCATACTTTCATCAAGGTAAGTTATGTTCTTCTGTATTTACAATATATTCATAAACTACGTGTACTATTCATTATGTTATTTTAGAAAATAATGAAATGATTGGTTTATAATTACTGCAGTACGTGCTACCTCTATCTCTCCCAGAGCACTTCAACAATAACATCAAACAAGTGATATATGATCTTGGAAAATACATGAGGTAAGAAGTAATATCTGTTCAATTTGTTGTATATATTTATTATATTCGCGATTTGTTTTTCTTGCTATGTAATCTATTGTATATTATTTTGTAAAGTCTCGTATTTATATATTTTTTGTGACTTGAATCTCTTAATGTAGGTGGTTGTCATCTAAAGAAATCCATAAAGAAGATATAAACTATTGGAAGAGAAGAATTCCTCATTTATTGTGTGAAATGCAAAAGTGTCTACCTCCAACTTTTTTCAATGCACAAGAACACTACCTCATACACCAAGTTGAGGAGATTGAATTGTGTGGACCTGCACACACTAGGTCAATGTGGATGGTTGAGAGGCACTTGAAATCTTTGAAGGCTTTGGTTCGACAAAGAGCACATCCTGAGGGTTCTATGGTAGAGGGATACATGGTATACCAGACTATGGTGTACATTACTGAATATCTTCCTAAGTTTGCTTCAAATATCCATGTAGATCGCATTTGGGATCTCAACCCTTTTAAAAAATTCAAAGGGGAGTACTTGATGGGGAAAGGTAGATTGAGGAAAGTGACAGGTAATAAATTATAAGATGTTATTGTAATAAATTATTTCTTAATCTTCAAAATAAATCGGTTGTAAGTCGTCTATTTTTTTTTTTGTACAGTTGCTCGAGAGTGGGATGCACTACATTTGTATATTGCAAACAATCTTGATTGGATGACGGTATGGATTGAACGATGTCAACATTCTGGTCACACATTAACATGGGAAGGTGTATCTTCATTGGTTAAAGAAGCTCATCGTAATGGAGATTCTAATGTTACGCAAAGGGAAATAGATTTAGCATATGGTTTAAGAGATTTCCAAGTATGTACAAAATTATTAATCACCCATATGTTTATCAACTCACGATATAATAATTTTGACATGTTTCACATATTATTGCAGGTTAAACACCACAAGGGTATGTTTTGTAATGGTCAAAAATTTCGTGTCAAAGTGTTGGATGACACGAAGAAAACTTGTGATTCTGGAATAACTGCAGTCTTTCAAGTGACTAATATTTCATCTAGAAATGACTTAGATCCTCAAGAGTCTAAAAATCAATACTATGGCATTTTGGATGATATACTTGAGTGCGACTTTAGTTCCTTCAAATTAGTACTCTTCGTTGTCAAATGGTACAGGCTACGACTTAATCCAAATGATCCTAATAGAACTGTTATTGAACATGATAATGGATTTACAATGGTTAATACAAGGTCGTTTGAGCCAGTTGGGGATGAGCCCTATGTTCTTCCAAGCCAATGTGAGCAGGTATTTTACTCAGAGGTTTCACATAAACCGGGTTGGTCATTTTTTGTTAGACATGAACCGAGAGGAAGGCCGATAAAGTATAATGCGATGGAAGAAGAAGATACCGAAGAAGTAGAAGATGATGTAGATGATGATCACGATCGACAATTATTGGATGATGTTCCTGAGACAAATTTTCATGAAGAAGAAGAAGAAGATGATGCTGCTACTGATGATGATGATGAAGATGATGTTGATGTTGATGATGATGATGTTGATGATGACGACAACGACGACAACGACGACGACGAGGACGATGATGATGACGACGATGATGAGGATGATGATGATGATGATGATGATGATGAGGATGATGATGATGAAATTTAAAGGTATGCCATCAATCCTTAATGTATTTAATATTCATTTCTTGATAGAAATATATTTGTCTTAAATGGTTACATAGTTTATTCATTATCTATTTAAAAGCTATAAGTGTTATAATGTGTACGTTTTAATGTTTTTAATTTTTATGTGATGCTTATGATGGATGTGATTATGATTATGATGTGATTATGCTCACGATAATTGAATTACATTTGCAGGAAATTGAACCCCTTTCAAGAGCATCCCGCACAGTCTCATGGATCGACAGGTATAAGTCAATACACCTTATAGAAAGTCTATTTAATACACTTATCAATAGTAAGATTGATGTCTTCTAAGATCTCTCCCATTTGCAGGTACCAGCAAATAGGTATTTGTCAGAAGTGTCTTCCTCGAGTGAGGGAAATATAGGAATAGAAGAGGAAAGTGAGACATGCAGTTTATCTAGAATAGGGAGATTAACTAGAGGTCAAAGGACTAGAAGGAAATTCAATAAACACATGAAATTTTTCCTTGCTCAAGGGGGGTCATGTTCTTATGATGATGAGATGAAAGGCGACATCGAGGTGCCCTTGAGGTACCAACATCTACAGAAACATTGGGTACCCAAGGAACTTCCTCCAATAAACACTGATTTTTGTGTTAATGAGAGGATATATCGCATAGCACCATCATCATTACATGGTTTGGGCCTATTTTCTATGGATGGCATAAAGGTGTCTTACAACAAAGTTTCTGAATTGATGGAGTATGTTGGACCATGTTACGATTACAAAAGTTGGATGCATATTGTTCAATATAAAAAAAGTATGCGTAGGTATGCACTCTCGGCAAATTATATACAACAGCAAGACAATAATCAAAGTAAAAGTGTAGCTATATACATTGATGGAAGGCCAAAAGCAATAGGGAATATTGCGGGTTTTATAAATAGTACACGACCTGGGTCAACTATAAAGCAACCCAATTGCATATTTGAGGCGCGCGAGGGAAATCGTGTATTCATCTGTGCGATAAAATCAATACGTGCAGGGGAAGAGCTGCTTATTGATTACAATTTGAACCGCATAGATACAAACGAGGCTACTATCATGGGGGTGGTACATACTATTAAACCAACTTCTAATCAATGACTCCAACATACCATTTAGTTATTAAATTTTTGGCTAACATTTTTATACTTGATCTTTGACACAGGGGCACAATATGGAGCAACCGCCCGAAGGTGATGGTGATGATATTCCTAGCTCATCTACACATGAGCAGGTAAAACTCATTGTAATTGTGCAAACTAGATAGAAGCAAAATGTTATTTTTTTTAATGTTATTTTCTTCATTGTTTTGGAGTAATTTTGATAATACTAATACTATTGTTGTCACAGAGGGCCGGTGGTCGGAGAGAGGGAAAGCAACCTGCAGTCCCTCAGGAGTCCCCCCTTGTGGACCATTTTTTTATTGATTTAGCAGAGACCGATGACCCGATCGGTTCCATTAAAAAGATGCTAAAGAAAATTGGGAAAGAACTTCTACGTTTGGTATCCATACATCCTTAGACTCAGGAAATAAAAGACAGGGCAGCTGAGTTGTTGCACACTTTTGAAAACTTTAAAGTAAGTATTAATGAAATTTTTAATTATTACAAGAGTTCAATAATGGTTTTTATGTTATGCTCTTTTATGACATTAATTAAAATATGGATGCATTGTCTTTACAGAGTTATTTGCGTAATTTTGAACCCCATTCCCATGATGAGGCCGGTATTGCAAGTGGTTCAGGTAGATCACATGTTCCATTCTCCACTTGTGTTTTCCACTGAATATATATAGGAATGATCATAATCATTGACAATACATGCTCGAACAATCTTTTTTTTTAATGCTCTAACAATCTTGTCCATGCTAGTCCACGCGTTCTATATTTATGCATGCTCTAACAATTTTATTCTTCAGCTCCTTTCCATGATGATATGACAACGCCGCCTCCATCCAGGACAGCCACAAATGTCTTGCTGACTACCATGTCAACAACACACAGCCTAAATGCACCAACTGTTGCACCATCTACTGGTACACAAATCCCTCTTTTTCTCTCTTTTGTTATGTGTTTAAGTGTTATGTGTTTACGATGTAGATCCCTTGATTGTGTTTGTGCCATGGGTGCTCTGCACCAATTTATTTCCCTTGAAGTATTATTTCTTGGAGGCATTTGATAATGGTTTTCATTTTTTGCAATAGGAGATGCAACAAGTCCCGATGCAACATCATTTCCTGGATGTTCCCATGTTCCTAGTACGGGAACGGTGAAGGATTGCGTATTGATCATCAGTGACAATGAAGGCGTTCCCTTAAAAGTATCCAAACTTCCAGGTACTTTAAAGTTATTATTATTCTATAGTGATATAATAGTAATTTAGTTTTTGATCACTCTTCATCGACTAATGATCCCATGATTATTTTGTAGGGAATGATATTTTTTGGCGAAAACTTGGTGACGAGTGTTTGCGGATATTCGGGCCCACCATACGTACATGGTGGAACATCATATCCTAACTAAAACCCCAAACCACTATTTTGATTTCATATCATTGCTAGAATAGTTTTCCTTTTCATCAATTTCTTGAACTATATTAAAGGTAGCTTCTCTTCATTTATGAGTCTAACATGTTTTTTTTTACTTAAAAGGTGGAATAACCGAGATAAAAAGTTGAAGGATGATCTTGTACATAGTATGACCCAGCTTTTTGGACCTCGTGCATTCGAGAGAAACAAGCTCCTTGAAAGAGCTGGTTTATGTTTGAAGTATATTAGGGACCAGTACAGGAAATATTTAGAGGTTAACCCAAGGCACGAGCGTCCGCCCTGTGTTCTTGAGGCTGAGTGGCAGGGTTTGATTTCGGATGGAAAGTATAAAGCCGACATGAAAAAAGGAATTACGCCAGTAGAGAGTAGAGAAAGGTATGTGATACTTTTGAGAATGTAATTATGTACTAATTAACCTCTAAATTTTTCCTATACTGGTCTCTAACATATTTCAAAATTTTCATAGATTGCCTGACACATCAAAGGCAACAAAGGCAAGATTAGAAAAGCACGGGACACACAAGCTCGGCTCTGGTGGTTTTTCCAAACTTCAAGCACGAGTTGTAAGTATTAGTAAATGAAAACTTGTATCAATTTTTTTATATATTGCAAGGAAATTTTTTTTGATCAAATAATGCAAGTAAAATTCACCATACCAAGAAAAAATGTAGGGGTCAGAGTTCAATAGATGCCTCACAGAAGAGGACAAGAGAATTGGCTTCCAACAAGGCTATAGAGCCGTGGCTGAACGGCTACGAGCTGAAATCAGTGTGCAAGGTTCAAATAACGATGCATCTGAGCCACAGGTAAATAAGCTAAATGAAATTTATTTCAAATTGAATACTTTACCAATTAGTCTATTTGATGTTAAGTTCTAATATAAAGTGAGTATATCTATTTTAAGAAAGCAATGATAACAATGTGTAGGATATTGGAATGCAGCCTGACAATCCTTCTACACAATCTATGCATAATGAAGGTTCGCATGATGTGCATCCTAGTGGTGGAGGTATACATTTTCTATTAAAATTTTTATATGTAATTACAATTGGTGTTTGGATTAATGTAACATTTTGTATAGCAACTGTAGAGGATCGAGGGGTCGGTGCTCATGAGCATGTTGAGGTTGAGTCTAGACAAAATGATGTGGCCAGATCAGGTAATTAAAGAGCGCCACAGTTATGTTCTTTAAAATAATTAAATACTTGTAACAATTATAATTAAATATTTTAAATTTAACTCTTTTATTTGTTATTGTAGAGGACCCCCCTTTGCAGCAGCATAGGAATTTGAGATCATCAAGAACAAAGAACAAAACAACTGATGAGGGGGGTATTGATGATAACACTGATGCTCCTCTTAGAGCTTACATAGAAAAAAAAATTAGAAAGAGAAAAAAGAAATGATTGTCATCTAAATACCTTAATTGATAATGACTGAATTCTATGTCTCAATGAATTTAATTATGTGCTAATGAATGTTCATGAATTATGTGTTTATTTTCATATTGATGAATGTTGTGTGTTAACGAATCTAATGTGTTAATGAATGTTATCATGTGATATTGATTGAATGTTACATTTTATTAATAATTGAAAGAATGAATGAATGTTAGATGTTAACGGGGAATGTAGAGTGATGTTAGGGGGAGGGGGGTGGGGCCAAATGAGCTTCCACCTTCACGTGGTTGGCCCTGTTTAGTAGAGAATATTAAACTATATTCTCGAAACAAAGTGAAGCTCAATAAGATACTAAATGAGTCAAAATGGTTATCAAGGTCCTCTATCCATAAGATACTTGTAGTCAAAATGGTTATTAATAAGATACTTGTAGTCAAAATGGTTATCTAGGTCCTCTATCCATTCCATAAGTTCTTCACCATTCAAACTTCCTCCATAACAAGGAATGTGCTCTAGGTTAGTCATGAAGCCTAGCATGGACTCTCTGTCAGATAGAGCCACTATTTCAGAGCCTTTTTTGTGCATTTCCTTCAAGCACTGTACAGTGTACGGATGTGAAAGGGAGGGCAGACCAGTGTGGAAGTTAGAGTATTTATATCTTATGCTTTGAGAGTTTATTTGGTAGATTCAAGACACCTTATATCAAAGTTATTCCTTTTTCTTATCTGTTGTTCTGTCAAACCCTCATTTTTTGGGTTATTGCATTCAAATGGCCTTAACTTGCAAATAAACCATAGGATATCCTCTGTTCTTTGTAAAATGCAAGTTAAGGGGGTTTATTTTCATATTTTAAAAGCTTTGGAATAGGATACTAAGCCAGAGAATTTCAAGAGCAAGCCCTAGGTCAAGAATCTCAATGTTCTTGACTAGGAGTTGATGGATTATGCAAGATCAGAGGGTAGCGGCAAGTAAAGGACCTCAAACCTTGTTGAATCTAGATCTTTAGAGCATGGTGGACATCTTCAAACTCTGATCTTGGTTTCATGCACCCATTTTCAATGCCTTGTTTTGGAACCCACACCCAAAGGCATGCATTAGGTCTGCGGACTCAATAAGGACATTGATATGCTGGAGTGGAGTCAAGGTCTGGGAGTTGGAGGATTGTTAGAACATCAAAAAGGGTACTCAAAAAACATATAAGTTCATAAGGTCCTTTGTCAAATTGAAGAGTTATTGCTGCAAAACAGGTTTTGGAGACCTACTAGAGTCACTAGGTCTATTTGGACCCATTTGGACCACGACACACAGTAGCATCTACAGAGAAGAAGTTTGGTATGCAATGGTCTTGAAACCTCCTAAGAAATTCTTGGTATGCATTTGCGTGGTGCAAAAGCTTCGTTGAAAGAGAAAAAGAAGAAAAGAATAGAAATGATTTTTTTTCTTTTTATGTCATATACTGTAACCAGCTACTTATAACTTGCAAAAATTATTATAACCATTTGAAATTGAAACTTAGTTTAATGTGAAACTGAGAACTGCTTTATTAGAGCTTTCTGTGATTTAGATTCAGACATCAAGAACATTGTTTGCCTAATATTGTGATTAATGTTTATTTATTAATATCTCATACTGACAAACAATTGATAATTGTAGGGAAAACGTCATTGGGGGTCTTTGAGGATCCACCAGAAGCCAAGGAGAAAATGTATTCAAATGCTAAAGATGGTGTAACAGTCCTTACAGCTGTTGAACCTTGCTGTGTAGATCATCTCCGATTCTCCAAGTTCAACAGTACTGTGGTATTCCTTTGGATACTTCTGATGGTAAATTTTAGACATCAAGTTCTTTTCGTATGAAACTACTACATTTGTAATCTGTAGTTTTAAACTTTTAGTTTATAAATGTTCATCAGCTTTAGTTCGTATGCTGCCATTTCAAGTATGATTAATGAAGTTACCTTTATCACAGGATGAAAGTGAGCAGTTAGCATACTGGTACGGAGTTGGCAGCATTGATACGGTGACTAGGGCATCGTTTAATGGTGGTATTGTGTTTTCCCGTATTTAGGGCATCGGCCTTTTGAAGCATTGCCTTCATCTTTCTTAAGTCTGAGTTTTAAGTTTGTTTATCTCTCTCGGCGCTGTTGAAAATACAAATGACAACGTTCTTGTTTGTTTTGCCCTTATATCCCGATGTGATTTCGCGGAGGGTTACGGCGCTGTTGAAAACACAAATGAAAACACAAATCCCTTGTGTAATTTCCACTTGAAGGAGGACAGTCACTGTAAAGACAACATGATAATGTACACTTACAGCCCGTGTACATTATCATGTTGTCTTTAGAGTGACTATCCTCATTTGTTGAAGAAGAAAAGCATTAATGCGGCTGAATAGCAATACATTCAAGTGGCAATCACACAAGGGACAGTCACTGTGAGATGTCCTCATTTGTGACTGTCCTTACAGTGAGTGTACATTATCATGTTGTCTTTAGAGTGACTGTCCTCATTTGTTGAAGAAGAAAAGCATTAATGTGGTTCAATAGCAATACATTCAAGTGGCAATTACACAAGGGACAATCGATCACTGTGAGATGTCCTCATGTGTGACTATCCTTGTCACAAATGACTATCCTTGTAAAGACAACATGATAATGTACACATACAATGAGTGTACATTATCATGTTGTCTTTACAGTGGCTGCCCTCATGTTGTATATTCTTCTCTGTAGATGCTACTATGTGCTAGGGAACTTCTTAGAACTGTTGGTATATTCTTACAACTTGTTACACCTGGGATATTCTTCTCTGTAGATGCTATTGTGTGCCATGGTCCAAACAGGCCCATAAATGTGGTTGAATAGCAATACATTCAAGTGGAAATTACACAAGGGATAGTCACTGTGAGATGTCCTCGTGTGTGACTGTCCTTGTCACAAATGAGGACATCTCATAGTGACTGTCCCTTGTGTAATTTCCACTTGAAGGAAAAAAGCATTAATGTGGTTCAATAGCAATGTATTCAAGCGGCAATTACACAAGGGATAATCACTCTGAGATTTCCTCATTTGTGACTATCCTTACAGTGAGTGTACATTATCATGTTGTCTTTACAGTGACTGTCCTCATTTGTTGAAGGAAAAAAGCATTAATGTGGTTCAATAGTGATGCAGAGTAGTCAGGGCTTTTAGAATATACAAATATACATCCTTAACTCTCATTCCACCAAGGAAGAAGGAATTCCAATGGTTGAAACGTGAGTTAAGGTCTTTACATCAGTCAAACCCTGAAAATGAGGGTTTGTAAACAATGCACAGAAAATTTGAAATAACTTAGATATAAAACAAAGAGAATCAATCAAACCAACTTCCAAAGCATCAGATGTCACTATTACAACTTCCAGGCAAATTTTATCATCCAACCACCATCCGTACAGCCGTACAGAGTTCATTTTTCACCAGAAATGCACTAAAACAGGGTTATTTTTATTTTTTATGAAAGCAAAATGATTACAATACTGGTTCTCTGTCTGTCTTCGACCATTTGAAGCCTAAAATAGGCTCTCCAAACATTGGTTCAACCATCTAGGTGGTTAGAACAGTTTATCCAACAAATGTCAACTTTGCTAAGCAACTTTTAAAGTTGCATTACAACTTTGCAAACAACTTTGCCGAGAAGGTTAAAAATGTGTTGTGAAACTTTAGGAACCTTATTAAAGTTATTTTGGACCTTCAAACTTCTTAACAACATCTAAAAGACACCTAATAAACACTTACTATGCTCATTTCATCCAAGGACTCAAAAGATGCCCAAGGTTTATAAGTCACCAAGGGGTCTTGTGTCCAACAAGTGGATGTTTATAAGGAGATAAAATCAATCCTTAATATTTATTACAAACCAAGAAAACATCTAAAACTCCTATTCTAATTTATTGTCATTCAAAAAGACTCTGATTTGTCATTCAAAAAGACTCTGATTTGTCAATCAAAAGGACCTTTCACCAGTCAATCCTTCAAAGCTCCAAGGTGAAAATCTTATGTTCCAATTGATAGGATTTGACTCCTTGGCTTCATGGCAACTTCCTTCAATCATGGTGTCTTTGGCTTGCATTAGGGATGCCCCTACATCAAATAGCAATGCATTCAAGTGGCAATTACACAAGGGACAGTACATGCCCATTAAAGTTGGTGTTTTGTTATCCAGCATGACAATGGAGACAACATACTCTGTGTCAATTTTACTGATCAAATTTCCCTCCGCCAGGCAAAGCAACAATCTGGGTATGATAAGGTGAAATTTTGTAGTCCTTTTGGGTATGATAACAGTTCCAGTTTCCAATAAGATGGTTCATTTTTATAATCTAGCTTCAATTTCTCTTGTGAAAATCTTTTTTTCATTTTATGGGTGGTAAAATATAATTATTATGCTAGAGGTGTGTACTTATGGATGATAATGAAACAAAATGATAAGATTTAAGACTTGTTTTTTTTTTAAATAGCAATTTAAGTTTCCTTCTATTATAAATTACTGTTTTTCTATTTTTTAATGTATCTTTCCAAATCTTTTATATCAATTTTATTTATGAAATATAAATATATTAATAATGTTTTAGTGTTTTTAGGATTAGTTTATATCAATTCTATGTATCATCATTCGTCATTCAATTGTCAGTATTATTAATTTAGACTGTGCAATTGTAGAACTACTCGAATATGGGTTGGATGGATACTCAAGCAGGGGAACCCTCCTCAAATATCTCAAGCAGTGAACTTGGAAAAATGTGTCCTGAAGGAACCCTTTCCATCAGAGAGATAAAAGTACAAACAAGTAAAAGAAGCAGGCTCTGCAAATATGTTTTTGAGAAGAAAAATGATAGATTATTCGAGTATGGTTCATGAGGTATATCTAAAAAGACATTTTTTTTCTTATTATAATAAAAGAGGAAGTTGTGAATGTCAAAGTTGAGTGAAACAAAAATTATTTTCATCAAATTTTATTAGGCTTGCTTTTGGGAATAGTTTCTTACAATATTGCTATTAAGATTTTTATTGTGTAGTTTTTAGATTAGGTTTATAAAATTATATTTCATGAGTAGTGATTCATATTAATCAATTAACGATACTTTTGGAAGGTATTTTCAATGTGTCAAATTTTGATATTTTTACAAGAATTAGATTGTGTAATTTTTTTAATTAAAGTCATTGACTCATATTTCATAAATAATAGTTCTCATGAATCCATCTCTTATAAGATTGAATAGTCTATTTAGGAAGTATTTCTGATAGTATGTCAAATTATGATATTACTATTACCATTAGATTGCATGGCTTTGAAGTCAACCTCGTTGACCCATATTCTTCTCTGTAGATGCTACTATGTGCTAGGGAACTTCTTAGAACTGTTGGTATATTCTTACAACTTGTTACACCTGGGATATTCTTCTCTGTAGATGCTACTATGTGCCGCGGTCCAAACGGGCCCATAAATGTGGTTGAATAGAAATACATTCAAGTGGCAATTACACAAGGGACAGTCACTGTGAGATGTCCTCATGTGTGACTGTCCTTGTCACAAATGAGGACATCTCATAGTGACTGTCCCTTGTGTAATTTCCACTTGAATGAGGACAGTCACTGTAAAGACAACATGATAATGTACACATACAATGAGTGTACATTATCATGTTGTCTTTACAGTGGCTGCCCTCATGTTGTATATTCTTCTCTGTAGATGCTACTATGTGCTAGGGAACTTCTTAGAACTGTTGGTATATTCTTACAACTTGTTACACCTAGGATATTCTTCTCTGTAGATGCTACTATGTGCCGCGGTCCAAACGGGCCCATAAATGTGGTTGAATAGCAATACATTCAAGTGGCAATTACACAAGGGACAGTCACTGTGAGATGTCCTCATGTGTGACTGTCCTTGTCACAAATGAGGACATCTCACAGTGACTGTCCCTTGTGTAATTTCCACTTGAATGAGGACAGTCACTGTAAAGACAACATGATAATGTGCACAAGTACCGTGAAGGTAGTTGCAAGTTACGGCTGTTTCATTGCATACCCGAAACAATGAAGATGTTAGGGTCCACAAAATGTTTGTGCTTGAAAGATGAACAAATAAAATTAAACTTCTAAATAACCAAAGCCGCTAACAATAAATTCAACACAGATATGTCCTCATTTCTGGGTATTTTAGCTCTGTAACAGCTGAATACCAGATTACATAATAATGACAAAAGAAAAATAAACCCAACGTACTCAGAAATTTTAGCTGTGATTTCGCAGAGGGAATCTCTCTCGGCACTGTTGAAAATACAAATGACAACGTTTCTCTACATTATCATGTTGCCTTTACAGTGACTGTCCCTTGTGTAATTGCCACTTGAAGGAGGACAGTCACTGTAAAGACAACATGATAATGTACACTTACAGCCTGTGTACATTATCATGTTGTCTTTAGAGTGACTATCCTCATTTGTTGAAGAAGAAAAGCATTAATGTGGCTGAATAGCAATACATTCAAGTGGCAATCACACAAGGGACAGTCACTGTGAGATGTCCTCATTTGTGACTGTCCTTACAGTGAGTGTACATTATCATGTTGTCTTTAGAGTGACTGTCCTCATTTGTTGAAGAAGAAAAGCATTAATGTGGTTCAATAGCAATACATTCAAGTGGAAATTACACAAGGGACAATCGATCACTGTGAGATGTCCTCATGTGTGACTATCCTTGTCACAAATGAGGACATCTCACAATGACTGTCCCTTGTGTAATTCAAGTGGCAATTACACAAGGGACAGTCATTGTGAGATGTCCTCATTTGTGACTGTCCTTACAATGAGTGTACATTATCATGTTGTCTTTAGAGTGACTATCCTCATTTGTTGAAGAAGAAAAGCATTAATGTGGTTCAATAGCAATACATTCAAGTGGCAATTACACAAGGGACAATTGATCACTATGAGATGTCCTCATGTGTGACTATCCTTGTCACAAATGAGGACATCTCACAATGACTGTCCCTTCTGTAATTGCCACTTGAATAAGGACAGTCACTGTAAAGACAACATGATAATGTACACATACAATGAGTGTACATTATCATGTTGTCTTTACAGTGGCTGCCCTCATGTTGTATATTCTTCTCTGTAGATGCTACTATGTGCTAGGGAACTTCTTAGAACTGTTGGTATATTCTTACAACTTGTTACACCTGGGATATTCTTCTTTGTAGATGCTACTGTGTGCTGGGGTCCAAACGGGCCCATAAATGTGGTTGAATAGCAATACATTCAAGTGGCAATTACACAAGGGACAGTCACTGTGAGATGTCCTCATGTGTGACTGTCCTTGTCACAAATGAGGACATCTCACAGTGATTGTCCCTTGTGTAATTGCCACTTGAATGAGGACAGTCACTGTAAAGACAACATGATAATGTACACAAGTACCGTGAAGGTAGTTGCAAGTTACGGCTGTTTCATTGCATACCCAAAACAATGAAGATGTTACGGTCCACAAAACATTTGTGCTTGAAAGATGAACAAATAAAATTAAACTTCTAAATAACCAGAGCCGCTAACAATAAATTCAACACAGATATGTCCTCATTTCTGGGTATTTTAGCTCTGTAACAACTGAATACCAGATTACATAATAATGACAAAAGAAAAATAAACCCAACGTACTCAGAAATTGTAGCTATGATTTTGTGGAGGGAATCTCTCTCGGCACTGTTGAAAATACAAATGACAATGTTTCTCTACATTATCATGTTGCCTTTACAGTGACTGTCCCTTGTGTAATTGCCACTTGAAGGAGGACAGTCACTGTAAAGACAACATGATAATGTACACTTACAACCCGTGTACATTATCATGTTGTCTTTAGAGTGACTATCCTCATTTGTTGAAGAAGAAAAGCATTAATGTGGCTGAATAGCAATACATTCAAGTGGCAATCACACAAGGGACAGTCACTGTGAGATGTCCTCATTTGTGACTGTCCTTACAGTGAGTGTACATTATCATGTTGTCTTTAGAGTGACTGTCCTCATTTGTTGAAGAAGAAAAGCATTAATGTGGTTCAATAGCAATACATTCAAGTGGCAATTACACAAGGGACAATCGATCACTGTGAGATGTCCTCATGTGTGACTATCCTTGTCACAAATGAGGACATCTCACAATGACTGTCCCTTGTGTAATTCAAGTGGCAATTACACAAGGGATAGTCACTGTGAGATGTCCTCATTTGTGACTATCCTTACAATGAGTGTACATTATCATGTTGTCTTTAGAGTGACTGTCCTCATTTGTTGAAGAAGAAAAGCATTAATGTGGTTCAATAGCAATACATTCAAGTGGCAATTACACAAGGGACAATCGATCACTGTGAGATGTCCTCATGTGTGACTATCCTTGTCACAAATGAGGACATCTCACAATGACTGTCCCTTCTGTAATTGCCACTTGAATGAGGACAGTCACTGTAAAGACAACATGATAATGTACACATACAATGAGTGTACATTATCATGTTGTCTTTATAGTGGCTGCCCTCATGTTGTATATTCTTCTCTGTAGATGCTACTATGTGCTAGGGAACTTCTTAGAACTGTTGGTATATTCTTACAACTTGTTACACCTGGGATATTCTTCTCTGTAGATGCTACTGTGTGCCACGGTCCAAACAGGCCCATAAATGTGGTTGAATAGCAATACATTCAAGTGGCAATTACACAAGGGATAGTCACTGTGAGATGTCCTCATGTGTGACTGTCCTTGTCACAAATGAGGACATCTCACAGTGACTGTCCCTTGTGTAATTTCCACTTGAATGAGGACAGTCACTGTAAAGACAACATGATAATGTACACAAGTACCGTGAAGGTAGTTGCAAGTTACGGCTGTTTCATTGCATACCCGAAACAATGAAGATGTTACAGTCCACAAAACGTTTGTGCTTGAAAGATGAACAAATAAAATTAAACTTCTAATAACCAAAGCCACTAACAATAAATTCAACACAGATATGTCCTCATTTCTGGGTATTTTAGCTCTGTAACAGCTGAATACCAGATTACATAATAATGACAAAAGAAAAATAAACCCAACGTACTCAGAAATTGTAGCTGTGATTTTGCGGAGGGAATCTCTCTCGGCACTGTTGAAAATACAAATGACAACGTTTCTCTACATTATCATGTTGCCTTTACAGTGACTGTCCCTTGTGTAATTGCCACTTGAAGGAGGACAGTCACTGTAAAGACAACATGATAATGTACACTTACAGCCCGTGTACATTATCATGTTGTCTTTAGAGTGACTATCCTCATTTGTTGAAGAAGAAAAGCATTAATGTGGCTGAATAGAAATACATTCAAGTGGCAATTACACAAGGGACAGTCACTGTGAGATGTCCTCATTTGTGACTATCCTTACAGTGAGTGTACATTATCATGTTGTCTTTAAAGTGACTGTCCTCATTTGTTGAAGGAAAAAAGCATTAATGTGGTTCATTAGCAATGTATTCCCAGCATCTGTACCTGCATCTCTCTTATATACTACAAGTTACTTGCCATCAGAAATTGTAGTTCCCTCACGTGACATTGATGGTGAAGTGTTCTTTTCAAAACCATCATCTGTGGTTACCAATGCTCCTATTTTAGGCAATAAGTTTGTTGCATTCCATGAGCCATTGGTCAAGTTTCTTCTACGAGCTTCTGATGCCTCAAAATCTAAGCAGCGCCTACGCATACCTCATTGTGGTTGATTATCATTCTGTACATGAATTATAATGAGTAATCAGTTTTGGGCCTTGGAATCTTGTATGTAACATGCACAGGCATTTCATGGCTAAATGAATCTATTTAAAAGCATCAACTTTTCTTACATGATGCTGGATACATAAGTAGAACAAGCGTATATCAAATTGGAAGCAATCAGAACTCCACAATGACATATTATTTAGAGTACTCTTCAGTTTAAGTAATAATGCATATATTGACACTGTAAAGACAACATGATAATGTACACTCACTGTAAAGACAACATGATAATGTACACTCACTATAAGGACAGTCACAAATGAGGACATCTCACAGTGACTGTCCCTAGTGTAATTGCCACTTGAATGTATTGCTATTCAGCCACATTAATGCTTTTCTTCTTCAACAAATGAGGATAGTCACTGTAAAGACAACATGATAATGTACACTCAGTGAGTGTACATTATCATGTTGTCTTTACAGTGACTATCCTCATTTGTTGAAGAAGAAAAGCATTAATGTGGCTGAATAGCAATACATTCAAGTGGCAATTACACTAGGGACAGTCACTGTGAGATGTCCTCATTTGTGACTGTCCTTACAGTGAGTGTACATTATCATGTTGTCTTTACAGTGGCTGTCCTCATTTGTTGAAAGAAAAAAGCATTAATGTGGTTCATTAGCAATGTATTAAATTAATTTTATTTTTTTAATCCACCCACGGGCATCGCAATTGCGACGGCAACCCATCGCAATGCGATGCAGGCGCCCGTTGCAATTGCTTGGGAGGTCCGTCACGATTGCGACGGCCCTCTGAAGCCATGCGACGGGGGGGCGACGGCCATGCCGCTAACAAATCTTAGTCACATTGCGACGGGATATGTGTCGCAATTGCGACGGCTACCCATAGACGTCGCAATTTGTGACTAAAAAATAGCGATGTCTATGGGTGTTGCTATTGCGACACATAGCTGTCGCAATTGTGACACATAGCCATGGCAAAATGACCCCAAATGTATTAGTGTATCAACAGTAGGATTAATAGTGGAAACCCAATTTGGGAAAAACCACTTTGTAACATGTTACTATTATGTTCACTCTTCTGAAGTGAGCTCGATGAAAAGCCAACCCTATCAAAGGTTACAAACACTGTAACGCCCCACCAGGGAACCCAAAAGAAACTAACCTAAAACATGATACTAAGTTTGGTGAACAATTTTTTTTTTTCTAAAGTTAACATTCAAGATAAACAACCACATAAAGCAATAACCATTATCTCACATAACACACATTGAAAACACAGGTTACAACTCTAATGGGTCCCATGACGTAGCATTACTTACTAACATAACATAACAAATAACATCAATAAATGATTCCATAAAATAAATACCACCATTACATCGTATTGTTTACATTTCATGAACAATCATTAAATCTAATAAACATACATCCACTGCACATGTCGCAGGGTATGTATTAATCATTCTAACATCTAAATTACAATTATCCAGATTAGGTATCACATGCGATACTCTAATAAAAGATTTACATTAAAGAATAAGTACATAAGAATATCATAGAATAAGTAACATAAGGAATTCCAACTGAAAAGACACCATCAAGCACTGGTACCAGGACGTCGAATCTCAAATGGTAAAGAATCACTACCACCCGTCTGTGTAGAACCACAAAGGTCTACCCCACCGTGCTGAGGAGATAATATTAGACCCCAAATGGATAATCAAGTCCATACAGGAAATACCACTAGGAAAGGAATCCTGATAGCGTACTAACTCAAGGTCAACAAAAGTAGTGAAAAGTATGACTCGCTAATCCAGAGGCAACCGACCTTGTAGGATAACTAGATTATGTGTAGGTAGGTGTCATCATGTACGTCTAACCCTTGAGTCTCATCCTGGTAATCACTCTGGATTCCGGAACTCAAGTGACCATACACGGAATCAATGACTTCTCATACTGATGAAGTCATTAACCATGCCAGAACACGCACCCTAATAGGCGGCAAGCATCATCTCATCCTCATCTCAGTCTATACTAGCACTCAAGCATGGGAGAGGAAAACTATCTTATTAGGTTCATTTGTTTCCCTTAATATAATTAGGTTATCACTTGTTTACAATAACTTACAATAAGTGGTCAACAACAGCCACTTGTGGGCCCCGGTGCTTATTGTAAGCCACCTCCTAACACATACCTAGGTAAACTACCCTAGGCTCATAGATCTCTCCTAGATCAAGTCAGGTATACAACTTCATAGCCTCATATCCAAATTCACACAAAAGAACTAGATATAGTCACAGAGATACCACAAACAGAAAACAATATAACATGAGCCCAATGGTCAAATAGAAATAATAATTAGACAGAGTGCACACACACCATACATAACTGAAAAACACTACTGCCTAACACATACCCTGGCCTCTATATTCTCCTAGGTTATCTAAAACCCGACAACCCATAATGTCAAAGAAGACACGAAGAATATACAATCGTATCAAATTGAACTAAAATAAAACCATATCTCAATATGTTTCATAAGCATTACAAATGAATTTAAGAAAAATATCTACTGGAGAGTTTTCACAATAATCATGTCTACTGTTACCACAAGTAGTTCAGATAACCTAAGAAGTGTCAATTAATTCATTATAACCAAGATGCCCAACTCAGATGGAAAATAATCAAAACTTTGTTCTATGAATGGCAATAGATAAGTTGCAAGGTTAGAGTCTCATTCCTCTATTTTGACATTCCTAAGATCGAATGATTAAAACAAAATCGAGAAAACTTTATAACCCAATTACCCTTAATTTAAATCCCCTAGAAGATTGCGCTTCTAAAAAATGAGAAATTTCGTTAACAAAAATTAATAATATTAAATGAAATTCTATTATTAAACTTAAACAAAACATAATAATAAAATTTTATTAAAATTTGAATCGAGCATAATAATAAAATTAAATTATTAAGAAATTATAGCCACCATAAATTCATCTAAACAATATATATATATAAATATAAAAACCAAAATTTAATCATTTAACCAAATATATATATACATATATATATATATACATATATATATATATACATATATATATATATATATATATATATATATATATATTTACATATATATATATATTTAATGTAATAATATAATAAACTAACGTATACAAATTAATATGTTAATCATAACATAAAAAGTAAAATGAATTAAATAACATTAAACCAAAAAATATGACATATTTTGGGGGGCCCAAGCCCGCACCCCATAGCCGCACAGTGTACCTACGCTTGCAGGTACTACATGTGCGCAGGCACCCTGCCAGCGTAGTGTACCTACATACGCAGGCACCCTACCAGCGTAGTGTACCTGCCAGCGTAGGTACCCTGCCTGCGCAGGTTAAAGTGCAATAGCACTTTTACACTTTTTTTTTAAACAAATTTAAAAAAAAAAAAAAAAACATTAACATATATTATGCAAAGTTACATATTTTTTTTTAAAAACATTGCATAACATTTTATTTAATAAAATAATAACTATAAAAAAAGAATTTTGTTGATTGATTTAACAGGTTTGGTATTTCCAAAAATGGAAATGGCAGACTGTCACTTTTATTTCCAGAATTGGAAATATGAAGACCAGATTTTTTTTTAATAAATTTTAACAAATAGACTTCTCTTAACAATTTCAACTTCAACCAATGAAAAAGAAAAGCATCCTTTTTTTTTGTCTTTTACAGAATATTTTGTTTTACTGTATATTTTTACAGAGCAAGGGTTTTTACACAGAATGCATTTTTTAAGCTCAAATTGAATTTTCAAGGACAACCCATTTAATTAAATCATTCATACTATAGAACCTACTATAGATATTTAAATTTTTATTTTCTAAAAGCCCTAGGATGAATTTTTCTCAAAAATTTCAGCAGCATAACATTTCTATGCCAAGTCACAATATAAAAATCAAAAGCATCAAACAAAGGGTTTTCCTAATACCCAAAATGAATTATAAATGAAAACAGATTTGCATTCTCCAAATCAAAACAAACACAACTATATAATGAAAATTTAATAAGTAAAATTTTAGAAGATTAAATCAATCTCCTACCTCAATCCAATGCAAGAAACTGAGATGGAATTGACTGTAGAATGCTAAATCTCCCAAATTTGAATGTGTAGAGCTCAATCCTGCAACTCTGAATCACAACATGTAGAATTCCAATACCAGATGCACACACATTTCACCCAGAAAAATTCTCACACCCAATTCTCAAGAACACAAGAAAGCACAAAATATTCCTCCAATGCTCCCTCTCCAAAATTGAAAATTTTAACAAAACCTGGTTATCCAAAATGAATGCCAATTTTTCCCCAAATAGAAAAACAAACCCACTTATCATGCAAAACCCTAATGAGTCACCAGACAACTCCTATTCAAACTCCTCTTCTTGAGTTGAGGGAAAATACCAATATTTAATTATAAAATATATTATTCATGCACATCTCACATGGAACTCTAAATACAAGTTATCTTATGAAATCCAATTTCACATAAATAAATAAAGAACATGCAACAATAAAATTTCACATTTAAATTATTTAATAAGTTACCACACAATTAAAACATGCACTTAATTCTTCAACAGTTTAATAAAAACATATTAAATCAAAATTTAGCACAATTAATTAATTAAATTCAAATATTATCATATTTGACTTTTAATTAATTAATAATTATTCAACAACATAAGAAATACTTTAATCATTATTTTCCCACTATATAATTAATTAAAATAACCATAGCAAAATAATCAAATCAAAGCAATAATTTCAGCAACATTCATGCATCATCCAATCTCACAAGACGGGATCCACGAATTAGGTCAACCTGACCAAACTCGGGCAAGGTAGTCAAACGACACTTTATCCATTAATTAGGATAAATAGGCTAAGGATTGGATTTTGGGTCTGAATACTATCTCCCCTCTTTACCATGAGATGAATGTATGTGGGCACGCTCACTCCTGCCAATTCAAGGAAACGATGCCCCATACCTGCAAACCTGTCATCACTAGACAAAGCATGTACATACAACATATAACAAGCAATGATAGGGTACGATCAGTCATGTGGATCTTGACAAAGTGAGTAACTACGCCTCTGCTCTCTACCATAAAGACACATAATACAGATACATACATATGAACACCATACACATGCTAGTATGGGGTAAGTATATCATAAACCAACTGAAACTTGAAACATCACATCATAATATCATAACCATCTAAATATGAAGTCACATATCATCATAGCATGAACATAATCCAGATAAATCCACAATCACTGAAATAATATCCATAAATGCACACATGCAAAGTGGCCTAAAAGAGTACGGCACTGATAAAACTGAAAGCAAAAATATGGAGGTACTACAAACACATTGTTAGGTGTGACTCGATTAAAGGATTTAAACCACTCTGTTAAAAGTGCACCTTGTTATAGGACTTACACTCCATTAGAATGCAACCTTGTTCAAAGGATTTATATCTATGACTGTTAGGTCAACCTCTGTTAAAAGGATTTTTACTGATACAATGGTTAGAAAGTAGCAGTAATATTGATCTAAAAAATATACAACTCACTTTGTAAATATCAGATCTATTTCCATACACATATGCTAGCTTACTGAATATGAACCTTTACCATCTCCATTAGTGATCTACTCAGAACTCTCTTCAAGCAATCACAACACTTCTCCTTCAGCCTTCTCTGCTTAGACAGTCAATAAAATCAACAATACTTCCAGCATGCTCTCTCCTTCAACCTCTACTTTGGTTTCCTTAATACTTCCTCCATTAGGTCAATACATATTTTGCTGCTTAATCTCCTTCATAGATCTTAGGGTTAGGTTAGATTCATCAAATCCTTCCTACTTTATGTTCTTCGGCTATTCTTCTAGAAATATCTCAAATCTCTTAATAGATTTACAATAAAACATTTTACAGCGCATTAAATGCTTTCATACAATCAATAAATAAAGTCAACACATTTTACATAATCCAAGAATTCAACCATGCCGGCTGGAAATCTAAATTCTCCCACAAATGTAAAATACTGACAGTCGGTCAATACAATGTTCAACTCCTCAGTCTTCATTAGAAAGCTTGGTCACTTCAAAAACTGTTTCTTCAGCTAATATTGTCTTCCTCAGCAATTAACTGATGTTTGGTCAACACTGAATTTACTCGGCATATACTAGCTCGGTCGACACTAGCATCGCTCAGCATAAACTAGATTTCTTCACTTTTGCTCAGTTAAGCCTACCACTTTAGTCTTCATTCTTACTTAGATAAACAATACATTGTCTTATCATTGTGCCACATAATCAAGTACTCATTGAAGTATCAAGATAACTCAACCTTTCCTTAGGTGCTATTGTTACCAACCTTGCCTTTCCTCTTAGCAACAATCAAATAGGTATAGTACTTTCTTAAATAGAGATAGTCTTACTAGTTAAAGTTTGACATCAATGACAATACAACAATTGCTTCAATTACAGTTTCCAACAATCTTCCTCTTTGGCATTGATGGCAACACCATATGAATATCACATGAATTACCAACCAATCCAAAACTTATATGTCCATGAGAAATATTTATAATATCCTTAGCTTTATTCTGATATAGAATCAGTTAGCCATGCTTGTATGGTCGTCCACTAAATTTCTCCCTCTTACTTGATCTTCCATGAAAAATTTCATTATGTGTATTCATCTATGATCATCTCCCTCTTTGACAAAAATGCTAAAGAAGCAACTAAAACATACATCTTGCAAATGTAGATATTATCTTTTCAAGTCAGTAATAGTATTTCTCCCTCTGTCATCTTTTCTTATGACTGATTCTTGGCTTTGCTATGTTTTTCACAACTCTAGGTTTCTCCTAAAGTGTGACCTGTCTCTGCATCAAATTGTTAGATACTCTTTGCAGCACATTTGATGCAGTGCTCCTAGCTTGACTAGGCAGCCTCAGTTAGGGGAAGGACCCCTAATTGACTTCTTAGATATTCATGTGCTTCTTTAGGTAAAGCCTTAGTGAATATGTCTGCTAGTTGTTCCTTTGTATTCACATATTCCATTCGGACTTCTTTATCTTGTACCATTTCTCTCAAGTAATGATACTCGATGGCAATGTGTTTGGTCTTTGTGTGCATCACTGGATCCTTAAAGATGTTGATAGTGTTAGGAATAAGGTGTCTCAACCTTGGATAATTCCTATTCTTATTATTTGTTTTGTAAATGTATTTTTTGCAAATAATGTAATTAAGTGTGAGTGTACATGTCTAGTTGGCATGTTGATGTGTCACTCCACTTGATGTCTCGGCATCTTGTGCGTAAGGAGATCATGACTGAAACAGTCATGATGGATTTCTATGATGCGTAAGAACTATTTAAGGAATGTGCAATGATAGGTGTAAGAGCATCTTATGACTTGGGCCTATTTGGGCGCCCAAGAAGAAGTGGTTGGTGTGTGTAAGAGAATATGCCAAAAATAGGTTGGTATGATAGATTCTCTTACACTTCTCTTGTGACTGTTATTTTTGGTGGATTCTATGACAAGCTGTCATAGTCTATTCTAGGGATGGATGCCTATTCTTGGGATTGCATGTAAGAACTGTGTACATGTGGCTTTGTGCATGGGTCTTGGTGGTTGTGCCTATTTTTGGGTCCAGAGGAGTCTATATATATGATGCTGCTCCTATGGGAGAGATATAACAGAAATTTAAGTCTTGTTGGCTTTGTCTCTCATTTCTTGAAAGAACTTGCATTGCAAGTGTATTGTAATCTTTGTGTTGAAGATAATACATTGTGCAGGTTTTGGAGTGCTGGGGTTTTTTACCGAAAGGTTTTCCCTAGGGTATATCATTGTGTCATTCTCTATTTTTCTGTATGCATGGTATGTGGTTGCAATATCTTTGTTAAAGTAGTTAACGAATCTGAAATTGTAAGGATTTATAAGAATTTGCACAATACTCTCCTATAGAGATTAGCGTAGGAAACTATTTTCGCACCTGAGTTTCCTTACAGATAGTACTTGTGTTGTCATAGAAAATGACAACTAGTTCAGTGATTTCTTCTTTCATGCCTACCAATAATTGTTTTATCCATATCAAATTTGAACAGTTCACAGCTGTAGCCACATACTTGACTTCAGCAGTAGATTGGGAAATGCAATTTTATTTCTTCCTTGTCCAGGAAACTAATCTCTATCCAAGAAAGAAAGCTCCACCACTAGTACTCTTTATGTCATCTACATTTCTTGCCCAATCAACATCTGTATACACTCTTAGTTCAAACTTCTCATGCTTCTTATTGTATAATCCATAGTCAGTAGTCCCTTTCAAATATCTCATTATTCTTTTGATAGCCATCATGTGAGTTTCCTTACGATTGGTAGAGAATCTTGCCATAATCCCAATAACTAATGCAATGTCTAGTCTATTATGTACAACATATTGCATCTTTCCAATCATAGATCTATACAAAGTCTAGTTTACTTCTACAACATCATCATTTTTAGACAACTTTTGTCCAGTAGCCATGGGAGTACTTACTGGCCTTGAATCTTCCATACCAAAGGTTTTCAGTATCTCATGAACATATTTAGACTAGGTGATGAAAATTCCTTTCTCCATCTGATATACTTGTCAACCAACAAAAAATTTGATCTCCCCAACCATACTCATTTCAAATTCAGTTTGCATTTCATTTGAAAATTTCTTATACAAGGCATCTTTTCCACCAAATATAATATCATCTACAAAGATCTTAGCTAACAAGATTCATTTACCTTCTTCATCTTTCATGTACAGGTTTCTTATGTCATTTGTCCTTGAGAATCTAATTTGTATTAGGTAGTTGTGCAGTCTCTCATACCATGCTCTAGGAGCTTTCTTTAGTCCATATAGTGCTTTATTCAGTTTGCAAACCATGTGTCTTTTGTTTGGATCAACAAATACTTCTGGCTGTTCAATATAAACTTCTTCTTCTAATATACCATTTAAAAATGTAGACTTAACATCCATTTGGTATACCTTGAAATATTTATAGGTAGCATATGCAAGCAGAGTTCTTACTCCTTCCAATATAGCTATAGGGGAAAATGTCTTCCCATAATCTATTCCTTCTTCTTGTGCATAGTCTTTGCATACCAGCCTAGCTTTGTTTCTTGTGATATGACCATGTTCGTTTAGCTTATTATGAAATACCCACTTTGTCCCAATAACATTCTTATTTTCTAGTCTCGGCACCAGAGTCCAAGTATCATTCTTCTCTATCGGGTCTATCTCTTCATTCATTGCTTATATCTAGTCATCATTTTCTAATGCCTCCTTTGTAGTCTTAGGCTCAAATTCAAATAGTAACCATGTTGGATCTCTTGTCTTTCTTCTGGTCAGAATTCCAGTATCTTTGTCTCCAATAATCTGTTCAGGCTTGTGATGTCTCCTTACATATTGTGCTAGAACAGGTTCTACTCTCCTTTCATTTTGCTCATCAGGTTCACCAACAATATTGTCAGATTCAGCTTCTGAATGCTCAGTAACCTCTCTCTGATACTCGACAGCTTCTTCCTATCACTCGACATGTTCTTCTTCTTTCTCGACATTGTTTTCCTGATGCTCCGCATTGCTTACCCAAGACTCAACATTAGGTGCAATTCTGGCACTTGCCTCTCCTTCCTCTATATACACAAAAGATCTGTAATCTTCTAGTTCTCTTTTACTATCAATTTCATTTTTCTCTGCATACTCATCAACTTTGACATTCACACTTTCCACAATTTTGTTAGTGTTAGATTTTAAACACTTATAAACTTTACTTTTTGTGGAATATCCTAGGAATATACCCTCATCTCTTTTAGCATCAAATTTTCCATTTATATTGTCCTTTAGTATGAAGCATTTACTTACAAAAATTCTAAAGTACTTTACATTAGGTGCATACCCATGCCACAACTCATAAGGTGTCATATTAGTACCTTTTTTGATCTATACTCGGTTAAGAGTATAAACAACTGTACTTACATCTTCTTTCCAATACTTTTATGCAACATTCTTTTCAATCATTAATGTCTTTGCACAATCCAAGATAGATCTGTTCCTTCTCTCTGCTATACCATTTTGTGGAGGACTTCTAGGTGCAGACATCTTTCTTTTGATCCCTCTATCATTGCAAAATATATTAAATTCATTGGATATAAATTCTCCACCTCGGTCTAATCTCAGACACTTTAGATTCCTACCTGTCTCCTTTTCAACCTTAGCCACATACCACTTAAAAAGTTGAAAAGCATCATATTTTTCCTTTAAGAACATTACATGCATCATTCTGGTATAATCATCAACAAACAAGATAAAATATCTAGCACCACAATAGATTTGTATACCCATCATTCCACAAAGGTCAATATGAACCAAATCTAAGTTATTCTCAGAAGTAAAATTTTTTCTCTTGAAACTAGACTTTAACATCTTACCTAACTGACATTCTTTGCACATTATATTCTCAGGTTTCTTCAATCTAGGCAGATCTCTCACTTTCTTTTTCTTACTAATTTCTACCAAATTATCAAATTTAACATGACATAGCTGCTTATTCCATAACCAAATATCATCAAGCTGTGCAGTCATACATATTTCTTCAGATAGGTCTAGATAGAACAAATTATCTCTTGTCTGTTCTCTAGTTCCAATCAGTTCACCAGTGGTATCAAATATTTTGGCCTTTATGTGATGAAATTCCACTCGGTAGCTAGTGCTATTAAGTTGTGAAACACTCAACAAATTATAGTTAAGACCCTCAACCCAATAAGCATTTTCACAAGTGATCTTATCAGTTAGCTTAATCAATCCTTTTCCTCTAATAGGACATGGTGCATCATTACCAAATTTCACACTCCTACCTTTATAATGATCTAAGGTATCAAACTTACTCTTGTCACTAGTCATATGATGTGAACAACCACTATGAATTTAATCCATTTATCATTTTTGTTCGCATAAGATATCAATGCAATTTTCTCATCCTCATCAAATTCATCTCTCATTGCAACATAGACAACCTCAATTTCAAAATCATCACTATCAGTGTTAATCTCTTCTTCAACAATATAGTAGGATTTCTTACCTTTTCCTTTGTGGTCCTTGTATCTTCGGTAACCTCTATCTTCTCTTTTGTCTTTATGCTTATTGTCTCTTTCTTCATCCTTATCATCCTTGTCATGACATCTAGTAGCTATATGACTAACTTTATTACATGAAAAACATATAATAGGGAGTTTGCCTTTGTACTTTCCTTTTCCCCTTTTCAGTATTCTAGCCATAAGAGCTTCTAGATCCACAAGTTCTTCATCAGATGTGTCATTGTCACTTTCACTTTCACTTTCACTAATGCATCTTTCTTTTTACTTCTTTGACTTACTCAGAACCATTTGTGACTTAAAAAAAGATTCAACATTACCAACAGTGAAGTTATCATAGTTAGAAAGTTCAAAAGCAGTAAGCTTACCAACCAAACTTTCCAAAGTAAGAACATTGTTAGGGTTACATCTAGATTCTTGAATTGCTAAAATTTTGATGGCATAGATAGGACACATAGTTCTCAATACTTTTCCTATTATAGTTTCATCATCAATAGTTCCATTTTCTCCTCTAATGGCATTTACAACTTCTTTTATTCTACCACAATATTGTATAATATTCTCACCTTCTTGCATTCTCATTTCATCAAATTTACCTCTTAGGCTCTTATCTTTTGCTCTCAATACATTTATGTCACCACCATAAATGTTTGCAAGGGTGTCCCACATTTTCTTTGCATTACTGCAGTCTTTGATGTCTTCAAATTCTGGAAAACTTAGGGCAGACACAATCTCCAACATTACTTGGTTGTGCTCTTATTTAGCTTTCATTTCTTCGATAGTTAGAGGTGCAACAGGTGTGACATAATCATGCTCAACATAATACTTTGTAGAATCACCAATATCGACCAGATGTAGATTCATCAAGCTTTGCCATGCAGGAAAGTTCTCCTTATTCAACTTTGGTACCTCCTTCTTATACATTCTGATCATTTTCTTCAAGTACCCTCAAACTTGTTCTCTATAAGCACCAACAACTCTAATACCAATTTTAAATATGATTTAGAATAATAGAGAGGGGGGGTGAATCAGTTGTTCTTAGGTCTAAATATATAAAACAAACTTTAAAACTCTTCAACAAATTACATCTAATAACCAACATCTACTTAGTCATTACTGATTGCATAATAGAAACATATAATAGTGCAGTCCACTTATCCAATAACATCTAACTTGTAAAACACAGAAATGTTCAAACTAAAATATTCACACAAGTATCAACACTAGTATTTATAGTGGAAACCCAATTTGAGAAAAAACACTTTGTAACATGTTACTATTATGTTCACTCTTCTGAAGTGAGCTTGGTGAAAAGCCAACCCTATCAAAGGTTACAAACACACTATCATGTGTGACCCGGTTAAAGGATTTAGACCACTCTGTTAAAAGTGTCCCTTGTTATAGGACTTACATACACTCCATTAGATTGCAACCTTGTTCAAAGGATTTATATCTATGATTGTTAGGTCAACCTCTATTAAAAGGATTTTTACTGATACAATGGTTAGAAAGTAGCAGTAGTATTGATCTAAAAAATATACAACTCACTTTGCAAATATCAGATCCATTTCTATACACATATGCTGGCTTACTGACTATGAACCATTACCATCTCCATCACTGATCTACTCAGAACTCTCTTCAAGCAATCACAATAGCTCTCCTTTAGCCTTCTCTACTTAGACAGTCAATAACATCAACAATACTTCTGGCATCCTCTCTCCTTTAACCTCTACTTAGGTTTCCTTAATACTTCCTTCGTTAGGTCAATACATCTTTTGTCGCTTAATCTCCTTCGTAGATCTTAGGGTTAGGTCAGATTCATTGAATCCTTCCTAGTTTATGTTCTTTAGCTATTCTTCTAGAAATATCTCAAATCTCTTAATAGGTTTAAAATAAAATGTTTTACAGTGCATTAAATGCTTTCATAAAATCAATAAATAAAGTCAACACATTTTACATAATCCAATAATTCAATGATGTCGGATGGAAATCTGAATTCTCCCACAAATGTAAAATACTAACGCTTGGTCAATATAGTGTTCAACTCCTCAGTCTTCATTAGAAAGCTCAGTCACCTCAAAAACTATTTCCTCAGCTAATATCGTCTTCCTCAAAAATTAACTGATGTTTGGTCAACATTAAATTTACTCAGCATATACTAGCTCGGTCGACACTAATATCACTTAGCTTAAACTAGATTTCTTCACTTTTGCTCGGTTAAGCCTACCACTTTAGTCTTCATTCTTACTTAGATAAACAATACATTGTCTTATCATTGTGCCACATAATCAAGTACTCATTGAAGTATCAAGATAACTCAACCTTTCCTTAGGTGCTATTGTTACCAACCTTGCCTTTCCTCTTAGCAACAATCAAATAGATATAGTACTTTCTTAAATAGCAACAGTCTTACCAATTAAGGTTTGACATCAATGACAATACAACAATTGCTTCAATTGTAGTTTCCAATAGTATTTGACACATGATTCAGAAAATCATTTCTTTCCTACCTCGGATGTCTAATGTAGGAGCATCTTGGGATTATGGAAATCCTAGATCAACCAAAAATATGTTGGAGTTTGTTTGGCTACTCGGTAGCTTGTTTTGTTTTCTCGGTAACTACTTTAGAGTTCTTGGTGAAGTGTTCTCGTCAGTCATTGGTGAGATCATCTAATGTTTTTTTATTTCCTTTACCAAGTTGGTTCAGTAGTTCTCATTACCGATTTGGTTTGGTGTGTTCAGTGTTGCTTAGTTCCTGAGTTCAATGACTAGTGGAATTTAATTGTTTGATCTTGGCCGACATGTGAAGTTTATTTTGGTCATAGTATTAATGTTGTGATCACTCATTAGGAAACATGTGGACCTAAATCTGGGTCATTTCTTTCTCCAATGATGGATCTAAGGATCTTTACAACCGGCTTGTTCGGTGGCCTCTTGTATAAATAAGTAGATATATTCTAGGATTGGGAAGTAGTTTTAGGATTAGAATCTAAAGTTTTGGATCCTTAGATGTATGAGGATTGTTCTATAATTGAATTTCATGGTATTGGCTATAATCGGGAAGGCCTTACAACCTGACATGTATGAAGTTTGAATGAGTCAATAATAGATATCTGCATTCCTTCTCTCCCTAGGAAGAATTTGTAAATAGCAAAGATTGAACCAAAGATCTAGAGATTGAAGAAAAAAATAAATGTAAGAGAGATGATATGAACAAGAATAGAATTGTATGATGGAATGATTGATGATTGATTGATCCAATAAATTTATTAAAATGTACATAATAGGCCTCCTTATATATGAAAGGTGATAAGAGAGAATGATAAGGAGCTAATAAGATATCACCTATACAATGTGTAATCACATGTCCACCAAATGTGGATCATCCTCCATTATGCAATGAAGTATGTGCCATAGGATGAGGATGATAATGTGATATGTGCACTAAAGGTGGATATCACACCTAAAGTTAAATTTCTTCTATGTGTGCTTAATTGAGCTAAAAAATCCTAGGTGTCTCAATGAAAACTACTATGAAATGTATTATCCTAAGTAAGATTAAGTAAAGTGTAATTATGAATATTTAATTACTTCAACACCCCCCCTTAAGTGCAACTTAAGGGAATGCATTTAAACTCACAATGCAAGATGGGTCCTACCTACTAGGTCATGTTAGGTTCCCATGTACAATATGTAATGCAATACATGAAATGAAAAACTCTCATAAAGTGGAGAAAGAGGGAAAACCTCATAGGAAAAAACCTCCACCAAAAAGAGAGAAGAAAACACAAGATGCATGGATGGATGGAGTACTCAAGACCTCCCAAGAACTACATGTATCATGTATATACTATTAGATAACTAAGAGTGGGTGTCAATCAGTTAAGTCTAGTTATCCTATAGTCCCAAATACTCCCAGATGTATTAAAAAAACTTTAAAATAATCCAAAAAACTCAGCAAAACTTTCTATGTGCCTTTCTATTCATTAACCGAATACCAGTAAATTAACTAGTGTATATACCGATGAAACCAGTAATTCTAATGTGTAAAGTAAAATAAAAAATCATCACATCCATACACATATAACACTTTATTTTTAATGTGGAAACCCTGTTAGGGGAAAAACCACCTAGTACTAGTACCCAAAATAATTTCACTCTTCTAAAGTGAGCTTGGCTAAGAGAAAACCCTATTAAAGGTTACAAAACACACTATAATGTGTGACCTTATTAGAGGATTTATCACTTACAGTTCTATGTGAAAAAATACTTACTTGGGCTCAACAAGAAAATAATCAACATTCATTGAATGTCATAATGAAATAAATAAAGACTGTTAAGTCCCACTTGGTTAAGAGATTTATCTGTAGAAATGGTTAGAATGCAACAGTAAATGATCTAATTCAAATACAACTTCCTTTGAAGATTTTCAGATCTATGCTAAGCTCATAATACCTATAGCCATCATAATCACTTCAATTTCCTCTTATCCTCCAACTATGTTCTGCTTGGTTAATTCATTTCTCTGACGCTCGGTGTAGACTGCTGAATTGTTCGGCTCTCTCTTCAACCTGTCTGACCATCTTTGCATGAATGCAATCTTCTTATCATGTGCATTCTCATTTTGAATCTCTTATCTCTTTAAATAGACATGATAAACCATTTTCTTCTCATCCATAGATTTTGCCTCTTAATCTTAATCATTGATTTTTTCCCCTTCAACCTTCCTCAAAACTTGTGCCTCAAACATGTTTCATTCTTCATCATTCGATCTTCCTTGAATTTTTTCAGTTGTTTGATCTTCATAACAAACTTTATCTTTAACCTCAGAATCATCTATATTTGTCCAGCTCATCATCTTTAAGTTGGCAATCACATTTTCCATATTATTTCTTTCACTCGGTGAATATTGTGATGTTTCAGTGACTTCTTACTTGGTTAACATTGCACTCAGTATACACTACACTTTCTTGATGTACACTATTTCAACTTGGTGTATACTAAGTTCTTCATTTATCGATCACATAAACATGTATGTTCTTGATCTTCAATTCATAACAAAATTATCTAATACAATCAAATATCTAACATAGTGTCATAGACTCATCAATAAATTACCCAATGAATACCATATCCATATCTTTCTCATAAATCTCATCTTCATGTTAATATCCCATTCCTTTATTACCTTCTTTAGATGTTTGCAACTATAATTATAAGTATAGTCAAAACTAGTTGACTTCAATGCCAATATAATAGTTGATTTAATGTGTCACATATACCTTTGTAGCTCGGTGATCATCTTCACATTCTATCCTTTCAAGTAATCAATGAGTTGTAGTCTATCAATCTCTTCCCTTTCAAGTGATTAATGAGTTGTAGTTTGTCAATCTCTCCCTTTGGCATTGATAGCAACACAATATGAAATATGTCATAGAATACCAAACATATTATGTGTATATAACTCTTTATATATGTGTTGACTTGGTAACTCTCCCTAGCTTATGCATTTAATATATTTAATCACTACAAAACATCACTTAAATAGACTCTCCCTTTCAGTTAACTTCATTTCTAATTGATATTCATATATCTCTCTCCAATGTTTCCTGATAATCTCTCCCCCTGCGAATCATTCTCTCTCTCTTATTCCATTTATGTATATTTCATCATTCTCTCTATCCCTCTAACAACAATGCCAAAAAGAAATCAGCTCTTTTAGTGGCCAAAATCAGTATCTTTGTTCTTTAGTTCATATTCGTGTACCTTGCATGTATAAATATGCAATATTATCTTATTTCCCATCTTCACAACCTAAGGAATCCCAGAGTGTGAACATTATGCATCAATGTCATTAGATCTTCTGATAAAGTATAGGTTGATGCAACCTCATATCACCTTAGTGAGTGTTAGATAGAGGATGGACCCCTAGTCTACTACTCAAGTATTCAAATGTATCCTTCGATAAGGTTTTTGTGAATATATCAACAATTTTCTCTTGTGACTTCACATATTCCAATTTGACTTGTTTTTCTTGAACTTGCTCCCTCAAATAGTGATACTTAATAGATATGTGATTTATCTTTGCATGCATCACTGGATTCTTAGAAATATTAATAGCACTTGTGTTATCACAGATTATCACTGGATCAGTATTCTCCTCATTCATACCTTCCAATAGTTATTTTGTCCAAGCAATATTTGAATAATTAGCAGTAGCAACAACATATTCTGCTTCAACAGTGGACTGAGAAATGCATCCTTGTTTCTTACTTATCGATGTTACCAATCTTTCTCCTAAAAAGAATGCTCCACCAGTAATGTTTTTTCTATCATCAATGTTTCTAGCCCAATCAACATCAGTGAAAACTTTTAGTTCAAAATTTTCTTCTTTATTATACCACAATCCATAATTTTTAGTATTCTTCAAGTATCTCAAAAAAAAATCACAAAAATTACGCGTGCCTCTTTAGGATTAGTAGAGAATCTAGCTACAATTCCATCTGCATATGTAATATCTGGTCTACTATACACAACATACATCAACTTGCCAATCATTGATCTATATAAGATTTGATTTACCTCAGTTTATTTGTCATCCTTTGTTAGCTTGCATCTGGTTACTATAGGTGTACCAACTAGTTTTGAATCTTCCATACCGGATGTATTCAAGAATTTTTTGATGTATTTAGATTGTGTGATGTATATGCCTTCCTTTTGTTGTAATATTTGCAATCCAAAAAAGAATTTGATCTCACCAAACATCGACATTTAAAACCCTTTGCTTATTTCATCAACAAAATACTTACATAGGTTATCATGACCTCCAAATATGATATCGTCAACAAATATTTCAGCAATAAGAATCTTATCATCAGCTTCACATTTCAAATACAAATTGTTGTTGTCACTTGTTCTAACAAATCCTATTCTTATGAGATAAGAATGTAGTCTTTCATACCAAGCTCTTGGTGCTTGCTTCAATTCATATAGTGCCTTGTGCAACTTACATACCATATTCCTCTAATCAGGATCAACATACCCTATAGGTTATTCAATATATACCTCTTCTTCAAGTATCCCATTAAAAAATGCAGATTTCACATCCATCTGAGATACCTTAAATCCTTTGTAATCAGTATATGCAAGTAGTATTCTTATTCCTTCAAGTCTAGAAATGGGTGCAAAAGTTTCTCCATAGTCAATTCCTTCTTCTTGTGCATAACCTTTGCAAACTAGTCTTGCTTTGTTCCTTGTTACATCTCCATTCTCATTCAATTTGTTTCTGAATATCTATTTTTGCCAATCATATTTTTGTCTTTAGGTCTCAGTACCAATGTCCATGTCTTGTTTTTTTGTATTTTCTCAATTTCTTCATTCATTACCTTAATCCATTCATCATTTTCCAATGCATCTCTAACAGTTTTATGTTTGAATTCACAAACTAAAAATGTATTATTTCTTAACTTACTTCTAGTCATCATTCCTACTCTTTTGTCTCCAATTATATGATCTTGTGGATGGTTTCTTCTCACATACTTTGTAAGTACATGTTTAGATCTCTATTCTTCAATATGTTTTCTACTCGGTGCATGATCATCATTCTCTTCAATAAATGTTTGGTGATGCGCAGTCTATATAGGTTATTGCTTGATAGCATTATTTTGTTGCTCGGTAATGCCAGACTATTTCTCAAGTAGAGTTTCAGGTTCTTCAATATAAAAAAATCTACCATAGTCTTTTGGTTCTTTCTTTCTTTCTTCATTATTCTTTTCTACAAACTCATCAAATCTTGCATTTAAACTTTCGATCATTTTGTTAGTATCCTTGTTCAAACATTTATAGGCCTTGCTTCTAGTAGAATATCCTAGAAATATGCCCTCATCACCTTTTGAATCAAATTTTTCATTTCTATCATCTTTCAAAATGTAGCATCTACTTCCAAATATTCTGAAATAACTCACATTAGGTGTGTAACCATACCATAGCTCATAAGGTGTCTTGTTTGATTCTTCTTTCAATTGAACTTAGTTTAGTGTGTAAACATAAGTACTAATAGCTTCTCTCTAGTAAATTTATGCAACATCCTTTTCAATCATTAGTGTTCTAGCATAATAAAAAATTGATCTATTCCTCCTTTCAACAATATCATTCTACTGGGGTGTCCTCGGTGTAGATACTGTAGACACTAAAAAATGGACAAGTGCTTTTAAATCATTAAATTGCAAAATAATCATCAAAATGCACTAAATCAATTTAAATGGACAATAATTAATTCAAATTGGAAAAAATCAATTAAAGCAAAGGAAAAATCAAATAATGATGTTAAATAATTAAATCAAAGCTTAAAAGGGTGGAAAACACTACATAATTGATTTTAATCAATTAATTGTATAGTTGTTTAAATCAAAAATAAAAATGAACCTATTACCCTTACATTGCTAAATTTAATTAATTAATTGAATTTAATAATTCCTAATTTATTTCAACAAAGTTGAGAAACCAATAAGAATTGAGGACAAAAAGACATAAATCACTCAAAAAGGATGAATCTCAATCACTCATTTGAAAGTTTCAATCTCAACCACTCAATCTTGTCCTTTTGTCTAAAGCTTTGAGACAAACCTTTAAATTGTCCCCCCATTTATGAACAAAGAAAAATATTTGACTCAACCTAAGGTAAATCATGATTACTTCACTCCACCCCCTACCGTTAGGAATTTACTATAAATATGAAGCATTTTGAGAGCAATTGATAACTTAGAAATTCATTTGCAAAGCATTGTTATTATAGGCAATTGAGAGCATTCTAAAGAGCAATTTAGAGTAATTTGTATTATATCTTGTCAATTTGAGCTAGAACTATCATTGTAGAAGCATTTGTAGAAGCATAGCAGCATACATTCTCATTTTAGAAGTGTCACTAGTGGAGATTTGAGCTAAGAGCTTCACTTACCACCTCTTTCTAGAGAGCCATGAGATGCTACAGATCTTAGTTTCAATTTTAATTAGATTTGCATTGTATTTACTTTCAATTGTTGCTATTTGATCTTAATTTCATGAAGGTGATTATCATCATCACACAAATGGCACCCACCGTGGGGCCCTAGGCCTCATTTTATCATTTTGATCATATATTGCATGCTTGTATTGTCTATTTTCTATGAATATTTTTTAGGAAATAGGTGAAGTCACACTTACAAAAGATTCACTCACACTTACAGTCATTCTGATGATGCTTACGATCTCTGTTCTAACGCTTACTAGCTAATAACTCACGCTTATGAGATAAATAGTTTAGCCTTTGCACGTAAAGTCACGCCTGTGACTAAGGAAGTATTGCTTATCTGCAATCCGCTATCACCTATCATCAGCCTTTGCTCTGTAATTTACAACAACAATCATGCTTACAATTTTCTTATTCATGCTTACTATTGTCAAATTGTCTCTTAAGATCAATCATTTTCTACAATTTTCAATACTGCTTACGCTTAACAATAAATTGTTTATGCGTACTAGCATTTAAATGATGTGTACCAACATTTAAATGATGTGTACCAACATTTAATTGACATGTACCAGCATTTAAATGATGTGTACAAACATTTCAGTCATGCGTACTAACTTTTAAGTGACGCCTGTGACTCTTAAAGTTACGCCTGCTAACAATTTGTTCACACGTATTAGCTGGAAAATGTCACCTAGTATCTGTTGCATTTATTTACTGTTAAATTGATTAAATCATTTTGTCTAACTCTCTATTTACATGATTTGATAGTAAATGAGAAATCACAGAAAGGTACATAAGTCGAAAAGCAAATTCAATCAAGAAGGAAAGACGCTAACCAAGAGGATTAAGAAGGAAAACATTGCACATATTAAGGCTATCTTTGAGACTACACAAGAGGAGGAAAATCAGGTATTCCAGAACTATCTTGCAATTATTGAAGCTTACAAAATGAAATTTGTTTCACTCAATTGGATTTTTAGTCCTTAGTTCAAGTTTTTCTTTGAAAATTTACAAATAAGGTACTTAAAGTTCATACATAATTCTTTGCTTCATAAATTTTGATTTGGTTTCCCCTCATTTTGAATGGCTGTGTTGGACTAACTTGTTGGAGGAGGGAGCGTGAACGATCACCACTAGGTGAAGTAAAAGCAAGATAAAAGGCAAAAATCATAAAAAAGCGCCTCGCCATTGTTAGCTACAAAGGAAAAGGTATTCATCTAATCAAGCTTGCACTTGCTTAAATTGTGGCATTCATTGAATCTAGCTTAATTAAAATAAGGAAATTGACC
Source organism: Chamaecyparis obtusa (assembly GCA_027943335.1). Classification (NCBI taxonomy): domain Eukaryota; kingdom Viridiplantae; phylum Streptophyta; class Pinopsida; order Cupressales; family Cupressaceae; genus Chamaecyparis; species Chamaecyparis obtusa. The sequence goes on along the minus strand of BSBK01002075.1, from coordinate 4,947,716 downwards.
AAACACCTCAATTATAAGAATCTCTTTGTTAGGAGACTAAAAAAGAACATGGTTACTTGAGTGTTTGAGAAACTAAGAGAAAGTTAGGGATATTCTCTTCACCTTTTAGGTGAACCAAATTCCCAAAAGCTTACTCTTAATTTCATTTCCTTGCTTTATATGAACATGCTAGTTAAAATAGAGCAATAAAGGGCCTACCTCCTGAGATTTTCCTTATGAGGATGGTGAGAGGGAGTGACCCAAGTGGGAGACAACCACCTTTGCTATGGTAACATCCAACCCACTATAATAAAAATACACTTTTCCTTAAAAGGGAAGTGGTTAGATTGTGTACAAGTGTCTTCACTTCCTCTAGTACTCCTAACAGATTACGCAAAATCATACCTTGGTGTGTGTGGGAAGCCCACAAGTGGGTATAAGAACTTGGCATAGTTTAGAATGGATTTTTTCAATAAAACCTGATAAGTAGCAAGACCACCTTATAGAGCCAAAATGTTAAGAGCCAAATTTGACTTTAGGTAGGTTGCTTGGAGTTCTTTCTTGTGTTATACTTGTGGAAACAATCGAGAATATACACATTAGAGTGTTTAGGGACATGATGAATAATTGATGTGTGTGTTGCCATTGTCTTCTATTTTCAAACAAGGAAATTTCATAAGACCTGATCTTAAACATTTAAAAATTCAAAAATTTACAAACTGGTCAACAAAGTGCCACCTGTGCACAAAACAATACTGCCTATCAGAGGCAAAGTCACACCTGTGACTTTTATGAAAACCTATATCAACACGAAAGTCATTCCTATCACCTATTGAATTACACCTGTTAAAATTGGAAAACCGCTTATCAATAGAAAAGTGTCGCTTGCATACCTACAGTGTGCCACCTATTTCAATACCAGTTCACATGTACAAACATTTCAGTCATGCCTACACTCTAGCAAGTGATGCCCAAAAACAAAGAAGGGAAAATAATGGACATTTTTTAAGGGTTGGGAAAATTGTTGAATTCATATTTGGATACCCTTTTGCAGAGATATTCTTTATCAGTGCAACAAATAGATCATATTCTTGAAAATCATCTATAATGATAAGTCTATTTGAGAAACAAATCAACCCTATTATGGAGCATAGTTATCGAAGTCAAGATCAAGATCTCCATTGGAATCAAAATGAGGGAGTGTTCGAAGATCAAATTTTAGAAGCATCCAAAGATCCCATATTTATGGAAACAATGGAATTAACTTTGAAGAGGTATAATAAAGCATATTCCCTTTATTTAGCTCAGTTAGGAGCTAAGCTTCCTCATAATTTTGACACATCAGCCTTGGGGAAGAATGAGGAAAAACAAAGAGATACATCATCTAAAGAGCCATCATTAAGATCAATTTGGCCATTTCTTTATGATGATGGGCCATCCATATCTTCATCCTCCTCACAAAAATACGTGTTTGAGAGAAACAAACCTATCTTGGATCAAGGGAAATCTCATGATAATTCTATTTGTGATCAAATTAATAAAGAGTATGAAGAGAGAGGTATCACTCTCAAGAAAGATCTAATGCATAAACCTCTATATAGCAAGAGTAATCCTTTCATCCTTCATCCATCTTAGAAACCTCTATCTAGCAAGGTTTCTCCCATAGCTTGTACACCTTTCATCCTTCGTCCATCTCACAAACCTCTATCTAGCAAGGTTTCTCCCATAGCTTGTACGCCTTTCATCCTTCGTCCATCTCACAAACCTCTATCTAGCAAAGATTCTCCCATAGCTGGTACTCCTTTCATCTTTTGTTCATCTCCCAAAGCTCCACAACTATCCAAAATTCCTCCACCAAAGAGTCATTCTAATGATGACACTTTTCACATTGACTATGTCTACCCTCAAGGGCTACCTCTAAAAGAAACCCAAGCTAACTTACATCTTGTTGCAGATCATTTCCATGATTCAAATATCTTGGACCCCAAAGCTTCATGTGCTTCAATTCCTATTATACCCATTCAAAAGGATCCTACATCATCCCTCCAAACACCCCCCACATATCCAAACATCTACCTTGTCCTTAGAAATGGCTCCATGTCAAGAGGATAATCCAAAGAGAAAAGAAAAAAATATTGATAAAGATCAAGATGAAGATTATATACAATCCCCTCCCATATTTGATGAAGGTCCCATATCTATAGAACCCTATGATGATCCCCTTGCATCCTTTCATGTCTTCCTAGATGATATCCTTCCATTCCAAGAACAAAATACCCTTCCAAGTTCCATATTTTTTCCACCTCCCAAGCAAGATCAAGATATCCCTTCCACAAATTCCAATGAGCATATGGAAAATCAAGAGCAAAATACCCTCTCTATACCCTTTGAAGATCCTTGTCAAGATCAAAGTATCCCATCATTTCCTTGGCATATTCCTCCATGTTCACCTCAAGAAACCATCATTATTTCAAATCCCTTGCATGATAATAAATCCCTTCAAGCTTTAGTTGATCCTATCAAATATGTTCCTATCAAAGCTATTCATGACCCTATTGGTATAAAGATAAATTTTAAAGATGAGAACCTTGGCAATGCAGCTCTTTCAAAAGATATTGATATCCCTTTCACACCTTATATCCCTCCATTCAAATGCAACCATATGCCTTCACTATCCTCCAAATCCATTTTGGGTTCCTATGTCCTAAAACAAAAGTCTTCATCCCTTCCATCCATATTAGGTCCATATATTCCTCCATCCTCCATTTGTATCATCCCTAGCTATCCATCCACTTACCCTACCATGTATCAAGATCAACGAAGACGCACATACTTGAAGAATGTCCAAACACAAATCCATATGAACCCTCCATATTATTCCTATTCATCCACAATTCCTAAGTCTTTTGGAAGCAATTTTGATGTGCAACATAACAATCATAAATCCAAGAATCCATATGTGTATAAAAATCACAATGTCCCATCTAATTGACATGTGAATGAAAAGAAAAATGAAATATCCAAAAGGCCGCAAAGGTCCACCAAGCAAAAAGAAAAAAATAAAATGTGGGTTCCTAAATCCCTCATTGAAGAAATGCATTCAAAAGAATCACAAAGGAAAGAAAAATCAAATACTATGTGGATTCCCAAGTCACAATTGAAAGACTTGCACACAAAAGAAAAATCAAAATTGACATTCAAGCTTCCAAAGGCTTCCATTTCATCCCCTTCCAAACATCTTCCATTTTCCGATTTGGGTTCCTATATCCCAAAATCCACTACCTCAAGAAGATCCTTATCTCCTTCATCTATTATTCCTCCAACATTCCATCACTCTTCAATGTGTGTGTCAAAGTTGATCTTGCCAACATTCCCATCTACAACATACCTTCTTCTTATCCTCACATTCATTTTCCAATGCATACTTTTTGTACTTCCATCCCTCTTATCAATATCTTTGAGCATCCTAGTCATACCCATGGTTTATTATAGCATATCTTTCAGAAGAACATTGTCCAAATATTCTGATGTTGGGAAAATATTGAAAAATACAAAAAAAGAGAAAGAAAAAAAAAGAGAAAAAAAGGTGCCTTGGTGAAAACCTAGCAATAGGCACCTAGGTAGCAAAAGTAAAGAGAAACAAATACCATGATGAAAACCTGGTAAACAGGCATCATGTGTAATTCCTCCTTCTTGCACTCCACACTTGGGGGCAATTTTCATCCATATTTCCTCTCTCACCTTCATCTTGACAAGGTTGAAGACATCCATGAGAATTAAGTATCTTGACATCCGTTATCCTTTTCATCAACTTATGTACTTTTTGCATCCATGTTACCCTATCATGATCTTTCTTATCCCAAATCCACCCTCATTATTCCTTGAAAGTCTTTCCATAATCCCAAAATATCCCTTCATAGCCTACATCACCCCTTTATCTTGATTGTGTTATCTTATCCACATCTTACCCAAATTGGTGCCTTGGTCTTGATCAAAATGAGGAACTTAAAGTACAAAAATTGTTATCAAGAACTTCTTGACATGTCCACTTCTTTTGGATCCCTTATTTTCATGACTGTAGATCATTATCCTGTAGGCTATCTAGCACTGCATCATTGGCTTCCATGGCTTATCCAAAAACATGCTTCACATTGCTATATCATTTTTCCTTAGCTTGGGTAATCTTGAGGAGATGGTCCTATGAGTCACATTTGCATGCTTCATCCATCATGGCCTTTCCATCTCTAATCCATCAGCTTACAAATCCATCCTTCATGTCCTATATCTTGCTAGAAATTGGGGGAAAATCAATGTGATCTTGTTCGAGAGTTGGTAATTTCTTACATAAAGCGCTTTGAGCTGCATCTTGCATAAACTGAGCTTTTGTAATATTTTGGAAGTTTTCCCAAGTCCACCATTTTTCCTATCCAACTAGGGGCATTGGATCTTAATCAACATATTTCAATAGGCATCAATTCACATCACGCAATGCATTAAACACAAGCAGATTCAATAGTGCTACATTCGGTCACATATCAAAGAGAGAATTAACAGAGCTTCAGAAGAGAGAGATTTTTGTGAACCTTTGATGAATATCATTATTCACACCTAAGTATTTTGATCCTACAACTTGATCCTTGAGCCTTCATTGACTTTATTCTTTGGGAGTAAAATTTGACAAAACACCTTAAAGATTAGAATGCTTGGAAATACTTTTTGAAAATCATGAAACATGGAAAAACACTTGAAGCTTTCTTTTGATGATGTTTATTGAATTGAATTTTATCACATCTTTTTAGATAATCAATGATGTTTCAACTAGATTGGCCATGATAGAGACATGATATTTTATTTTATTTTTTCCTTTGAGTGACTGTCTTGAGAGAGATCTAATAACTTATCTGAATTCATATAATGACATGGTCATCAAAGAATCATCGAGGACTTTCATATAGGGTGGAGGGTTGGCCTTTGTTTGCAACATTGAATCTGATAAAACCAGTATTCATACTCCCATAGTTTGGTCATCCAACTAGTGAGGGTTGTACTAGTTTCAAAAAGAGGTTACCAAAAGTGATAAAAAGCAGTATTCATATCATCATGATGTGGTCAGTGATGGTTGTACTTTCTTTCCAGTCCCAAAATGTTCAATGATGAAAATATATCTCTATGGCATTTCTTTGCTAAAATCTAGTGACACTTAGTTGCATTGCATTGCATTATCATGTTAGATTGCATTGCATTATCATGTTCGATTGCATTGCATTTTCATATTAGATTAAGTGCATTGGTTTGTAGTTATTTTTCCAAGGGAAAAGGGGGTTCATTCAATCAAAATCTTGATCAATCATCAAATGGGGGGTTCAATTCAACAAGGAAAGTCCATAAATCATAATAAAGTGTCCATAACATCAAAGATCCATAAAATCTGTATAATCAAAGATACAATGTCATCAAAGTGATACATCCAAGTCCTGATCAATAACTAAAACATGATACAATATCAACAAACTGAAGGAGATCCATAATCAATCATCTCAATAACCTGTACTCTGGCTGGGTCAACCCATGACCTAAATCTAAATATCCAAGAAGCTAAGGTCCGTATATATATCATTTACAGAAATGTGCCTGTTTCACAAATCAAGGGAATCATATCAGTATTCTATATCAGTGAATCATTTTACGTCAATCAAGTCAATCAAAGCAATCAAACCTATCATCATTTGTTTGTGTCTCTATGTCCTGAGAGTGAAGTATCAGTTTATCAATCCTATCAGGATCCCATGTCGGTTTTCACACTGATCAAGAGCAATCCTATCAATTGTATCAGTTTTCACACTGATCAGTTATCCCATATCAATTTTACTATCCTATCAGATTGAAAAATCACATTCATTGGTACTATTATCCTGATATCCTAATCACATGTTTCTCTTAACTACAACAGACCTATCTATCTTGGATGTGCAAATTGTAAATCATGGCATATCATCAATGTTTTTCAGAAATGAAAACATATTGGACCAATCAATCAAAATCATTCAAATCAAGCAATCAATATGTTTTATTTCTGAGGGGGCATTAGAGTATCAAATTGGCATCACATCAAATCTAGGGCATCAAAATTTTTGAATCATTATCATATCAATTTCATATCATAGAGGTTATCATATCATATCAGGAGGCATATCAATTTTGTATTAGTTTCATATCAGTGAATCAAGAAATCAAGACCTAAAAAGTGATCAAACTAAAAGAATCTTTGAATCAATGTTCTTCGCACATCAATTCAAAGAGGGGCATTTGTAGACACTAAAAAATGGACAAGTGCTTTTAAATCATTAAATTGCAAAATAATCATCAAAATGCACTAAATCAATATAAATGGACAATAATTAAATCAAATTGGACAAAATCAATTAAAGCAAAGGAAAGATCAAATAATGATGTTAAATAATTAAATCAAAGCTTAAAAGGGTGGAAAACACTACATAATTGATTTTAATCAATTAATTGTATAGTTGTTTAAATCAAAAATCAAAATGTACTTATTACCCTTACATGGCTAAATTTAATTAATTAATTGAATTTAATAATTCCTAATTTCTTTCAACAAAGTTGAGAAACCAATAAGAATTGAGGACAAAAAGACATAAATCACTCAAAAAGGATGAATCTCAATCGCTCATTTGAAAGTTTCAATCTCAACCACTCAATCTTGTCTTTTTGTCTAAAGCTTTGAGACAAACCTTTAAATTGTACCCCCATTTATGAACAAAGCAAAGTATTTGACTCAACCTAAGGTAAATCATGATTACTTCACTCCACCCCCTACCGTTGGGAATTTACTATAAATATGAAGCATTTTGAGAGCAATAGATATCTTAGAAATTCATTTGCAAAGCATTGTTATTATAGGCAATTGAGAGCATTCTAAAGAGCAATTTAGAGTAATTTGCATTATATCTTGTCAATTTGAGCTAGAACTATCATTGTAGAAGCATTTGTAGAAGCATAGCAACATACATTCTCATTTTAGAAGTGTCACTAGTGGAGATTTGAGCTGAGAGCTTCACTTACCACCTCTTTCTAGAGAGCCATGAGATGCTATAGATCTTAGTTTCAATTTTAATTAGATTTGCATTGTATTTACTTTCAATTGTTGCTATTTGATCTTAATTTCATGAAGGTGATAATCATCATCACACAGATACTTGTCTCTTTATTCCATTCTCATTATAAAAATTAGTAAACTCATCAGAAATAAATTCACCACCTCTATCTGACCTTAAGCATTTTAGTTCCTTACCAATTTCTCTTTCCACTTTTTCTTTGTACCATTTAAACATTTTGAAAGCTTTATATTTTTCTTTTAAGAACATGACAATCATTATCCAAGAGAAATCATCAACAAATAAGATAAAATATTTGTCTCAATAATAACTCTAAGTTCTCATTGGACCACATAAGTCAGTGTGAACTAGCTCAATAATAGCATTAGATTAGTAATGTTTGCTCTTGAAACTAGACTTTGACATCTTACCCATTTGACATTGTTTTCACATTACATGGTGAAGTTTAGATATGTTTGGTAAACCTCTAACTTTCCTTTTCTTACTGATCTTAACCATGTTGTCAAATTTCACATGATATAACCTATTGTGCTATAATCATACATCTTTATTTTTAGCCAACAAACAAGAAGTTTCAGCATTGTCCTGGTAGAATAAATTACCTTTTGATTGTTCACTAGTAAAAATCAATTTTTTAGGTTCATCGTAGATTTTTACCTTTCTTTTCTCAAATGCAACTCGGTGATCAGTGTTATTTAGCTATGCTACACTCAATAGATTATAGTGAAGTCATTTCACCCAATATGCATTTTCACATCTAATCTTATTATTCAACAATATAGATCCTTTACCTTTCACTAGACAAGGTGTATCATTTCCCATTTTCATAGATCCGCCATTATAATTCTCAAGATATTCTAATTTTTCTTCATCACCAATCATATGATGTGTGCAACCACTATCAATAATCTAAGTATCATTCTTTCTAACCTTATAAATAAGTTCTTTTTCAACATACTTTTCTTCTTCTTCAGAGTCTTCATTCAATGCAACAAATACAACCTCTATGTCTTCATTAGTTTCGGTCTTGGTGTCATCATCTTCATATTCAACTAGGTAGCATGCCTTCTTTCCTCTATCATTGTAGTCTCGGTTGTCTCTATTACCTGTCTATCAGTTACTTTTGTAATCTCGGTAATCTCTTATGTCATTCTTCCTTTCATTTGATCTTTCATTTGTTTTCTCATCATTTTTCCTATCAAAACATCTTGCAACAATATGACCGACCTCTTTACATTTAAAACATACCAAGGGTAGTTTACCTCTATATCTTCCTTTTCCTTTTTGTAATTTTCTAGCCATTAATGCTTCGAGTTCATCAAGTTCATCTTCTTCAGCTTCACTTTCACTTCCATTTCTTATCTTATGTCTATTGCTTAATCTTCCAATATTTAGAGATGACATAAATGTAGATTCTACCTCGACCATTAGATTCTCTCTATATTGTGAGGTCTACCCTGACCATCATAGTTTAGCCTTGATTATTGTTAGACTTTTCAGTTGGTATTTTGGATTATGAGGTACTTAGACATATGTTATTATTTTAGGGATCAGAGAATCCTATTTTATATATATTCTGCATTTGGATTATTTTTATTTAAACACTTATTTGATGCTTATAGTTGATCCCGATTTACCTATGTTGGGTTATTAATTTGATGATGTAGTTTATTTAAATACATTAGATATGTATGATGCAAAATGAGTTGTTATGTTACATGTTGTGAACATTGGGATCAAATGCATATTTGTGAATTATGTGAGAGGATTATGTAATCATGATTCATGAGTGTTTGATGATATATGCGGGTTATGTTATTGGACCTACTAATGTTTGAAATGAGTGTGTAGGAAATTAACCATGGTATTAAATGTTGGGAACAAAGAGTGAAACTATGTTATAAGCTATAAAGCCAAGGTTTGATCTAGTGAATAGACTTGAACCTCATTGTCTCATGATTTTATTTGTAAAAGTATTTGATAAATATTGTATTTAATTTATTTAATTATTTAGGTTGGTCATGCTATGTGTGAATGGGTTGGAATTTATGTTGTGTCACTTGACACATGGGTGTATGAGTTATTGGCATGACTAAACTCTTTTCTAGGATAAGTATGACACCAACTAGAGGGTTAACCTTGTAGAGTCCCCATGCTCACCTAGGGTGTAGGAAGTTTCTAGATGGGTCAAGGATGAGTAAACTCATAGTTTAACTTCAAGTGAATTTTTGGAGGGTCTAGGAAGCTTCTAGGGGATAGTTAGGGTCAAATTTAACTGCCCCACTAGGTATACTTGGAGTTAGGGGTTAAATTTTGGTTAATTAAAGGCCCTAGGCTCATTAATGAACCTCCTAAGTCTTCATCCAAGTTTAAGAGTTTGAAATATTTAGGCAACAATCTTCTCAACTCTATTTAGTCTTCAAACCTCATTTACGAGGGGATGAAGATATTTGGAGTAACGGAGAACTTACCTTTATATTTATGATAGGAGTTAAGAGGTGGAGTTAGAGAACCTATTAGAGGTATTTTGAGGATTCTTCATAGGTTGATCACCCACTCTCTTTCTTAGAGACTTTCTAGTTTGGAAGGACTTAGAAAAGGATAAAAGGAGAAAGCTCTTCTAAAAAATTATTACCCTTAGCTTTGGAATAGGTTGGTGATCTTACTTTTGTAGTTTATGTTTTTGTAGTAAGTGTAAGATTTGATGAAAAACAAATCTATTAAGCCCAAGAAACCTAAATGCAAAAACCTGTCACAAGGAAGAAATCTGTAGGAAACAAACAAGGGTTTTTCTCTGACAATATGAAATTTTATTAATATCAGCCAAAAGAATGAATCAGAATATAAAATGGATCAATCCTTATAGAAGGAGATCATAAAACCAAATGGGAAACCCTAATAGGTAAATAGGCATTTAATAATTAGATTTCATTATTAAATGACTAATGCAAGTGCATAAAGTGAAATCTTAAGAGGTAGAAAAGTTAATTTAATCAATGCAATTAAATTAATTCTTTACTCTAACACCCCCCCTTAAGATGAGCAATAATGCAGCTACCAACAATGCAATAAAGAAGCTAAGGAACTACAATGCTGAATGAAAATTTGGGTCCCCGTAACATGGCCTGATAAGGTACCCAATCACAACCAAATCTCTATGAAATAGAGAAATAGGGAAAACCACATGGGAAAAAACCTCCTCGAAAAAGAGATAGAAAGATGCGGAAAGTGGAAAAAAAGAAAGGAAGGTAGGCCTCAATGAGACCCCCAAGGACAACTTCCTTCACCCCAAGCATAGAATGCAACTGAAAATACTGCAGGGATGAAAAATGCTTAGTGAAGATGTCAGGAACCTACTTTGAAGTGGGAACATACTCTAAGTAGAGAGAACCATCTTGAATGAGCTACCTAATGAAATGCATATGGATCTCAATGTGCTTGGTCCGCTGATGATCAACTAGGTTGAGGGAAATATGAATGGCACTCTGATTGTCACACCAAAGAAGAGTGGGACTATCAAGAGGAAACCCAAACTCTATCATCAATTGTCCAAGCAATAGAACCTATGGACTATCTAGCACAATTGCTCGATAATCTACCTATGTAGATGATAATGCAACATAAGTCTTCTTCTTGCAAGACCATGTGATAGGACCAGAACCAAGACAAAAAACAAAGCCATAAGTAGACTTTTGACCATCTATATCACCACCCTAATCAACATCTATGAAACCAACAATGTGAAGATCTCTTGATGTATAGTGAATTCCATATGATGTAGTACCTTGAATGTACCTCAAAATACATTTGGCTCTTGCCAATGACTCTCATGAGGATCATGGGAGAATCAAGAGACCATGCCAACCATAAAGGAAATATCTGGATGAGTGTGTGTCAGGTACAAAAAACTACCCACAAGTTTCCTATATAAGGTGGAGTCCACTGAAGGAGTAGAGAAAGTGGTAGACAAAAGAACACCTAACTGAAAAGGTGTGAGAGAAGGCTTGCAGCCAAGCATGCTAAATCTATGAAGCATGTCAAGATAATACTTCTATTGGTGTATGTAAATCCGATCCAAAGACTAAATAACCTAGAGGCCCAAAAAGTAGTGCAGAAGTCCAAGATCTATCATCTCAAATTGCTCCATCAATGCTCTCTAAACACTCTGAGTCATAGAAGATGACCTACTTGTGATGATGATATCATCAACATACAACACAAGTATCACAAGATCAGCCCCATGACACTAAATGTACATTGTAGGATTAGAATGACAGTGGGTGAAGTGTGAGGCTAGCAAGAAAGAGTCCATATTCTCATACCAAGCCCAAGGGGCTTTTTTGAGGCCATATAATGACCTTTAAAGTCTACACACAAGAGAAGAGTCCTGCACAAAACCCTAAGGTTATTCCATATAGATCTCCTCATGTAGATCCCCATGCAAGAATGAACTCTTCACATCCATTTGATACACTAGCCAACCCTATGAAGCTGCAAGAGAAAGTACTAGGTGAGTAGAATTCATCTTGGTCAAAGGAGAAAAGGTCTCAGAGTAATCAATACCATCCACATATGAAAAGACCTCTGCAACAAGACGTGCCTTATACCAATCAATAGAACCATCTAAAATATACTTGGTATGGTACACACACTTGCACCGAACCAACTTTCTTCCTTTCAGAAGAGTACAAAGATCCCAAGTGTGACTCTTCATCAAAGAAGAGTACTCCTCATCCATAGCCCTATCCCACTCAGGATGTCCTATCACCTCTAAAAAATTTTGAGGATCATCTAAAACAACATGACTCAAAAGACCAGTACCAGATTGCTCAGCACGAGTATGGTGGGTATCTGAAGGATATCCTACCAAAGAACCAGCAACACTAACTATATCTCAAGCCTAATTGGGCACTCGCAGAATATCTGGTTGAGGAGGGGAAGGTGGTTCATCATCTAAATCATCCTCAGAGGATATATAATCCTGAAGAGGAGAAGAGGAAGTACTAGGCAATAAGGGAGAAGCTAGTGATGGAGGCTCCATCTGAGGATAGCGCTCATCAAACTGGACATCTAGCTGAAACAAGACCTCTCTGGTATCAGAATCAAACAACCTATACACCTTCATATCCTCATAGTAGCAAAAAAATATAAGTGGTCGGCTCTTCCTCTCCATGGCTTTCCTCTAAGAATTTAGAATAAATGCCCAAGCCTCACTACCAAACACTCAAAATGTAGAAACATCAGGCTTGACATGGGACCAAGCCTCCTCAGGAGTCAAATGTCATAGTGCATTATGAGGCATCTGATTCTAAATGTAGTTGGCACAATTCACTGCCTCTTCCCAAAAGGAAGGCTGCATATCTTGAGACATTATCATACAATTTTCCATCTCCCACAATGTTATGTTCTTTCTCTCACTAACACAATTCTGCTGAGGGGTATGGGGAACTGTCAGCTAATGCAATATACCCTTCTCAGTGCAAAAATCATTAAAAGACTGATTTACATATTCTCCCTCATTGTTAATGTGTATCCACCTGATAGAAAGACCAGACTGCTTCTCCACAAATGTCTTAAAGACTCGATATGAATTAAATACATCAAAATTGTACTTTAAGAAGTACACCCATGTGCGTTTGGAGAAGTTATCAATAAAGGTGAGCACATACCAAGAACCAAAAAAAGGAGTGGGAAATGACATGAGATCACTATGTATCAACTCCAATGGTGCCTTAGAATGTGAGGATCTACCTATTAGAAAAGGATCTCTATGATGTTTTCCAAGTGCACAACCTCAACAAACACCATTAGTGCTAGAGATCTGAGGAAGCCCAATCAATAAATCCTATGTACTCATTTGTTGTAGATATCTATAGTTGACATGGCCAAAAAGCTCATGCCAAAGCTTGCTCACTGTGTCTACATGAGAAACAAGAGAAAAACCTATATAATCAGAGCTCTCAAAACCATCAAACATGTATAAGTGAGACTCTAAATCAACACTCCCAGTAGCAACAACCAAATTAAGATCATGGAGGTCTCGAATAACTACATCATGTGGTGAGAACTCAACTATCTTACCAGAACCAAAATGGAAAATCTGATAGACAAACAGGAGGTTCGTAGAAATGGAAGGAACCAAAAGAACATCCTATAGAGAGCCACCATCCAATTAAATAGTACCAGAACTTGTAACTAAAATTTGTACTGAGTTAGCAACTGCAATCTATGTAGTAGCACTCTAAGCAAGTGAGGTAACCAAACTAGGTGTGTGTGTCATATGGTGCGAAGTACCTGAATCAATGATCCATGTAGCAGTGGAAGATAATGCTTGTAGTACCCCGCCCCTAGTCTGATTTTATAAATGTTATGATTAGTTTAGAATGATAGATTATATGTTAGGAAATCAATGATGTGTATAATTTTACTGACCCCATACTTGCATGTGTATGGTTGGTGTGTTTGTTTTATATTTTGTTTGATGGGCCTGATGTGGTTGAGGGACGGAGTCATAGTTACTTGCTTGTGAGATCCACATGATCAGTCAATCCCCTCCATTGTCTATGATATAGTTATATATGTATGTACATGCAGGTGTTGTATGCAGGTTTGCAGGTATCGGGCATCGACTTCCTTGAATTGTCAGGATGAGCGTGCCCTATTGCAATATCTCAAATGGTAAGAGAGGGGAGATAACACAGATCCAAAACCCTATCCTAGGCCTATTTATCCTAAGTGTTGGATAAGTATCTGTTAACTACCCTACCTGAATTTGTCAGGTGACAAAGTTCGCGGATCCCTTCTTTGAGTTTGTATGTTTATTTGATGATCCTGATTTATTGTTGTTTCATTATGTGATTTTTCTATAGCTATGGAGATTAATATTTTATTTGGAAAATAATATTAAATTATTTTCTTATGTATTGTATGATTAATAATTAATGAAAGATCAAATATTAGTTTATTTGGTTTTAATTAATTAGTTATGTGAAAATAGGATTTATATTGTCCATTAGATATTAAATTATTAAATTGCATGATTTAATGATGTTAGGAATATTAAATTATTTAATAATAGATTTTATGATTAACATGTGCTTTATTGAGTTTGAATGTGATTTGTTTGAAAAAGGAGTCAACTTATCTTTAGGAGACTAAGTTGAGTTGTGCACAATTAAATATATTTTTAATTATTAATTGGTATTTTCTTTCAACTCAAGAGGGTGAGTTTGAATAGGAGATGTCCTATGAGTCATCTAGGGTTTGCATGAATGGTGGAGTTGAATTCCTAATAAGGGGGATTTTCTTTCATTTGATGGAATCAGGTTGTTGGAGATTTTTGGGAGATAGTTCTTGGAGAATTGTTGACATTTTGAGATTCTTGAGTTTTGTGTGTGTGCTTGGGCATTTTTGTGAAGATTGTTTGCATTTGGATTTGGGCTTTGCATACATTGTGTTTCAAATATGCAGGGTTGAGTTCTTCTATTGACAAATTTGGGAGTTTCATCATCTACAACAGGGGTTTCATTACAGTTTCTAGCATTGGATTTAAGGTAGAATCTGGATTTCTTGTTGTGTGTTTTCTATTATTTTACTTGGTAAAATTTTGCGTTTGAGTAGATCTGGATTTATCTCATTAGATATGTATGATTTCTTTGATTCTGGGTGTTAAAGAAACCCTAGATTTGTTATTTTATATTTTTATGACGATTTGGCATTGTACCATTATCTTGGCAAAATTTTGTTAATAGTTTGTTCTTAGTTTTCCTAGAAAATGATAAATCAAATTTGTTATATAGGTAGACTATAGTGCTGGATAGAAAATCAATTCATTACCAAAAAAACCCAATTTGGGTACAAAAATCAATTTTGGAGATAATTTCCAATTCTGGTAAAAATTATTAGTCTCTACTTAAAATTGCAGTAAAAAACATATTTAAACCTGGGAAAGACAAAAAGATAAAAAGCCTATCAAATTTGAGAGACAAGCTAATGCATTGTAAAAGGCAAAATTGGGACATTTCCATTTTTGGAAGAATTTCCTTCTGTATTGTAATTTCCATTTTTAGAAATAAGCCAACTTGTTATATATATATATATATATAGTAGAATTATAAAAGCATGTTTTAAAAAAAAAATTAAAAAATACCAATGATTTTATTAATTTTGCTTTTGGGAAAAAGTTGTTAAAAATAATATATCAAAAAAAAATTATTAAATTTATTAGGGGACTGTACCCCTGTCCAGCCCCTGTCACCATCCCAGGTACCCCTTTGATAGTACGCAGGGTTGTGTGCAGTCCAAGGAATGCGGCACGGTACCCCTTGGGGGCCCGTGCGACAGCCCTTGGGCTGACACGGCAGCAGCCAGGACTGTCGTGCGCAGTCCCATAGGGATTGTCATGGCAGTGTCATGGCCCCCAGCTTTATTTTTTTAAGCAAACATTTTTATTTATTTAATTGTTATTAAAAATTTTAATATGTAGATTAAATTTATTACATTGTTATATATGTTGTAAATTTATTTTTGGATTGGTAATTTTGTTGGATATTTTAAATGTTAATATTTATTATAAATTTTGTAATTTATTTTAAATGTTAATATTTATTTTATATTTGGATATTTATGTCTAAATTTTAATATGATTATGTCTTTGGTTAATTAAAATTTTAAATGGATATTTTTGTTGGGTGTTATTAAGATTGAGTAAGGTATTCTCATTTCTTCCATATTTAACAAAGTTGAAATTTTATTGCTCAATTTAAATGTAAGGAATTTTATGGTTTGTAATATAAATCACTTATATTTATGTTTTGAGTATAAAATATGGGGCTATGATGTAGTTTACTTATATGGTGTTTAATTAATTATGCCTTATTGCATTGTTTTATTATTTGAAATCATTCAGGAAGTTTTGCATTAAGGTTGTTGTGAAGTTATTAAACTTGGGTTAAATAGTTTAGGGAATTTTGCATGTGCAGACATTGTAGTAAGTGTATATTTTATGTTTAATTATAAAATATAGGTTCAATATTGTATGTTTGTTTAAGAGTTAGTTTTATGTCTGCATGGAGTAATTTGGGCAATATTATGTCTTCTGCATAGGAATTTAATTTGAGAGTTGTTTCAAATGTTCTTATTGGCAACATGTATTTTACCAGTGTTATGTTTCTACTGAAATTGGGTTTTTTATTCTGTCGAACCCATAGGATAATTTTTAGGGAATATTCTCTATTTATGTTATTTTTGGTAATGATTACGTTCAGTTTCTTCCAGTGGACTTCATTGTTTATAAGCTTAGATTCAATTATGTTGTCATGCCCCTGACAGTTCCAGACTTTATTTTCTATGTTATGTTTTGTTAGATACCTTTGAGTTCAAACTCTGATTACGTTCTTTTGAACTTGGTTATTTAGATTAAATATGTTATCTCTGTTATTCTGCCAGTCATTCAGGGAGTTATGTCTAATTCTGTCACTTTATGAGTCCTATTCTGATGACAGAATTGGCTTAGACTGAATTTTGAACATTGGTTTGATTATGAAATAAGGACAAACTTTATGGTTATGTTATTATGGTTAATTGTATCTTATGTTTATAGACAGTATTTAGAGTTCTATTGTTATTTAATGTCAATCAAATTCTGAATTCAAAGTAAATGAATTTGAATATACGTAATTTTATACATATAACTATGAGTGAATGTTTTAGTAATAATGTGGTATTCATTTACTAAAACTATGTGAATTAACTAAGTTAGTATATCCTATGGTGTATGTTAGTAGGAGGTTAGTGTGTTTTTAGTGTTAGTTAATTGACATTGGAATGCACTGTTATCTTGATGTTTAAGTTAGTATATATGACTAATGTTATTAGCAAAGACATGAATTAACCTATTCCTAAGTCTTTTATTATATTCTGGCTTGAAACATGACTTATGGTAGGGTTTTAATGCACTTGCTTTTGCATTGAGGTGTTAGTGGGTTTAAGCTATTTTTCGGGTTGTGGAATGGTACTATTTTGGACATTTGGCAGGAAGTGGGTTTGCGTTCACTGCAAGAGATAAGCTTGCATTGAATGAACTTGTCCAAGGAAATTTATTGTTATGTTTTATGACCGCCATTTGCTCTGGTTAAGAAGTTGCAGTTTGTATATGACTCCATTCTTTTTACCATGTTATGCTGCGGCATTTTGGGTGAACAGTTGGTTATGGACCCGTGTTACTGTTGTATTCTTCATGATAAGTGGCATGGAATGAAAGGGGTTTTCATGGAAAAGATAAACCCTTCTGCTCATGGTTATTTAGGAAGTTGGGTGTTGTTACTGTTATCTCTGCATTTTGGGCTCTCTTGCACGACATTTTGGCATTCTAGGAAGCTCACCAGGCAGGAGCTAGCTTCGGCATTTCAGTTTTTGGATATTTTCGTCATACGAATACCAGGCAGGGGCATCTCTTACCTTATTCTCTGTTTCCATTTCTTGTTCTGCAATGAAAATTAAGGGAATGTTGGTTAACATTGTTTGCTAGTTGATGTGTGTGAGGCTTTGTGTTAGTTTATTTTGTGAGTTCGGTTATATGAATCGATTCTTTTCTTTTCGGATAGTTTAAGAAGTTAGTTTAGTTAAACAATACTATGTTTTATTGGAGAAACTTGGTAACAAATGACTGTTTGGAAGTGTTTTTTTTTTTTTAGTATTAGTGTGGTATTTGGCACTTGTTTTTTTAATATGCTGTGTTCGAGCATAATGTAATAAAGGGTTTTTCTCTGTTCTGAGTATGAAGTTGGCAAAGTTTGAGTTAAGTCTATGTCAATCTGTGGAATATAGATTTGTAGATGTTATGTGGTAATATTCTTGTGTGTTAGGGTGTCGATGTTTACTTGCTTAGGACAGTGTTAAGGGAGTTAGTCAGGTTTGTTAATCAACATATCAATACCATAAAGGAACCAGCATGAGTTTTCTTATTAAAAATTTATTTTGATCTCCTCGCACTATTCCTGTTGTTAGGAACTCTATAGCATCATAATACAATCAGTTTGTATGGACTTGGTTATAAGGTGGGTCGGGATTTTTACCACAGTCATCTACCGAGTTTGGTATCGATGTTCTTTTAGAGCTGAAATGTGGGATTTGGGTTTGGTGGTATTCATAATGTCATCCGTTATCAGTCGTATTTTGTGTTACACTTGCAACTTAAGTTTGGATTTAGGTTTTTCTTTTGGGCGAACTCCTTTAGTTTTATGGTGTTGTTGTTTGGTTAAAGAGGATGTTTGTTACTGTATATATATTAGTCAATAGAGGAATGTGGAGGTCTTGGTTATGTGAAACTTGATTGCGAGTTTTATAATCTTCAGTATTATCACCAGTGTGTATTATAGTTGATACAACATTAGGCTATGTTAAGGGTTTTATAGGGAAGTCAATTACTATCTTGTTCAGACAGTTAGGAAAAGCACTTGGTAATTTGTTTAAAGGTAGAAGTCGGTTATTATTATTATACTGTCATTATTTTTATATATTCGGTAGATTTAGTAGTGTATTAAGGTCGATTTAATTCTGTGACAGAACTAAGACAATTTGTATGGTTTTTCAATTGTATATTTATGAACTTGAATTATTAATTACAAGTTTATGCAATTCGATATATAAATATATATATACCTGCTGGGATATGTATATGTATACACAAGCTGTGGTGTGTACATGTACATATGCAAACATGTATATAATAGATGTTATGACTATCAATCTGAACTATTAATTACAAGATTATATATAATTATGTATTCATATATACATATACCTGCTGGGATATGTATATGTATACACAAGCCATGGTGTATACATGTACATACGCCAACATGTATATAAATGGTATAAACTTGTAATTAATAGAGCAGGGTGTATGGCCATTTAGTTTAATAATTCAGTTATGGTAAACTAGTATGTTTGTTAAAAGTGATGGGTGTTGTGTTGATTCAGTTGATGTACGATTATGTTAGTTCTTTTCTATTTATTGGAAACATGGTTTGGATATGGATATTTTATTGAACAGTTACAGATTTAATGTTAAGTTAATATGGAGATTATTTTGATTGGATTTGTGTTGGAGAAAGAGTTGTGATCTTTTCATCTTTCGTGAAACATCATGTTTATGAATGTATGTTAAGGGATATGGGAACATGGTTTTATAATGGATTTCTGTTTGCTGTTTCAATTTTGTAAATTGATGCATTAGAAACAGAATGTTAGTGAAATTGTGTTATGTAGTTCATTTCACTGCTTTCATTGATAGCTAGATCAAGTGTTTTTTTGAGATAATGCAAGAATGATCTGTAGATTGGGGGCTAACACTAGTCTAGTACCTTGTGATGATAGAATTTCTGTCAGTTGTGACTGACACTAGTCTATATCCTTATGGGAAAGAATTTTTGTCAGTTGTCTAATTAAGTGATAATTATAAATTCAGGGGTTATGGGTTTCAATTAACAAAGATAAAACATTATGGTTTCATCAGACATAATGGATTACTACGAGGTTCCTTATGGATACATAGCATAGGTCCTTATGTGGACACCCATGAACTATTGGATCATTGCTTGTCATTTTCTTTGCGAGTTTATTTCTGTTAGAAAGAAATTTAGTGCTTGATGATTTTGGTGTAAGATGAAATTATGTTATTTAGTTTTCAATTACATCTCTATTTAATCTACATAAATGTTATATTATACTGACTTATATGGTTGCAGATATTTGGAGATGATTCATTTTCTTTATCATTGTGACTGAGCCCTGTTTGCTATTTGTGTTTGTGTTCATTTTGGTTTTCAGGTTTTTGATGGATAAATCAATGAATATGGGACAGTGGATAGCAGTTGTTAATTTTTATGGGAAACAGATCATTTCATGGTTGTTAGTTATCAGATCTATTCGTAGAATGTAATGGATTTGGAAAGAAGGAAACTTTGTTTTTGGAACTTAATATTTGAATAAAGAGTATTATTATTACTCTGATGTAATTGATTGTAAACTATAAAGCTCTTAGAAGCGGTTGTTTTGATTATATGTAATCAGATTGTTCTTTAAAAAAAAAAATTTATTGCTGTGGTTTTATGTGATTTATTTATGGTTGTTTCTTCTTTAGTTTCATCTTTTATCTTTAGTATAGATGGGGTGTTACAGTTGGTATCAGAGCCAGTTTAAACACTCAGCGCTTGAGGGTTTTTTTAAAAATGGGTTTTATCTTTATGCTTCTGTTAGTGATGTTATTGAACTTTTCTATAGGATTTCAAGCATGCCTCCTGTCACACGAGGAGCACAAAGGCATGGTGACCTAGTTGATACCGATTTAGGTAGAGGCAGGGGTGGACGACGTGGTCGTGGTTGTGGTCGTGGCCGAGGTAGAGGACAAGGTCACCAAGGAATACTTGGTGATGAACAAGTTGATCCTTTAATAGGAATGGATCAGGAAGATCGAGAGGAACCTCAGGTTGAAGTTCTCCAATAGATTCTTGATAGGTTGGATAACATTGAAGCTAGGAACAATGTTCCAAATGGTGTAGCAAATGCTCATGTTATACGAGTTCCAGTAGCAGAAGATCCTGTTATCAGGACTCAATTAAAAGACCTTTCTAAGCTCAAAGGACCTTATTTCAATGGAACAGAGGGTGGTGCTGAAGCTGAAGCATGGCTCTTGAACATCGAAAGGTGTTTTATTCTCCATGATTATCATGGTAATGTGAAGGTTCTTTGGACTGTAATGCAGCTGAGATCCTTTTCTTCCATTTGGTGGAATATGGAACTAGAACAACTTGGAATTCTCATCTCTCAGGTTACATGGGAGCTTTTCATAGAAAGATTCTGCGAGAGATTCATGTCGGATTATTGGTAGCAAACTAGATCTGAAGAATTCTTCAGCATTTCTCAAGGCAATTCAACAGTGGAAATGTATGAGAGGAGGTTTTTCCAACTGAAGAAATATTTTGGTTGGTTAGAGAATGATAAGCCTTTGGTACAACACTTCATTAGGGGTTTGAACCCTAAAATTGGAGAAGAAGTGAGAACTTTCAAACCTAAGACAGTGAAAGAAGCTGCTGATCAAGCCAAGCTCATAGAATTAAAAACAAGATTTTCAGCCAAGGGATCTGTGAATCCACCAGCTTAAAGCAATGGGAAGAATCAGAAACCTTATCAAGATAATATTAGGGCATTTTCTAGTGGTTCGAGTGGTAAATTTCAGAAGAGGAAGTTTGAAAAGTTTTCCAAATCAAACAAGACTTTCAAGGTTCCTGAGCAACCTAAGTCCTTTAAACCAACTTAGAGTGTACAACAGAGTTATGCATCACCTCCAGTGAACTCATCACAGGATAAAAGTACCAAGAGAGGAGTAGAGTGTTGGCAGTGTGGGAAATTGGGGCATTTGCAATGGAATTGTCCCCTACGAGGCAATAGTCAGGTTAGGACTAAAGCCACAGGTTCAGAGGCTACTGTTGGTGATTCTGGAAGGAATCATCGCATCTTTGCTACTGTGGATCAGAAACAAGCAGATCATCAAAACACTATGATTGAAGCTAGAGGTAATTACCAAGGTAAGAAGATCTCTATTTTATTTGAATCTGGTGCCACTGGCTCTTTTATTTCTTCCAATTTGGTTAAGCAATGTGGAATTCCTGTGAGTAAAGCTGAATTGGCATGGCAAGTCAAGTTAGCATCAGGGACAAAAGTTGAATCAGGGTTTATAGCTAAAAATTGTAAGGTTCAATTTAAGGCTTTACTACTATAGTTAACCTTAGGGTTATTCCTTTAGGTTCTTATGACATTATTCTAGGAATGGATTGGTTAGAGCAACACCAAGCTGTCATCGATTGTAGAGAGAAGATTGTTAGGTGTATCGATGATAATGGTAGCATCAAGATCATTGCAGGTGTTAAGAGGCCTATGTCAGTCAGAACTATTTCTGCTAAGCAACTTCAGAGATGTTTTCAAAAGGGACGCAAATTGTTTGCTATTTCTATCAATGATTTTGATGAACCAGTTGCATGGAACACCAGCTTAGATCATCCAATTTTGAAGGAATTCTCAGATGTATTTATTACGGAGAGTCTGGGAATCCCACCTAAAAGAGAAATTGATTTTAGGATTGATCTTTTGTCAGGAACCGAACTGATTTCCAAGACTCCTTACCGTATGACCGCTCAAGAATTAGTGGAACTCAAGGTTCAACTTGAAGAACTTCTTGAGAAGGGACTTATCAGACCTAGTGTTTCACCTTGGGGAGCACCTGTTATCTTCGTCAAGAAGAAGGATGGATCTTTGAGGCTTTGTATCAACTATAGACAACTGAACAAAGCTACCATAAAAAATAGATATCCTTTGCCTTGCATCGATGATTTGTTTGATCAAGTGAAAGGTGCCAAGGTATTTTCCAAGATTGATCTCAAATCTAGATACCATCAGTTAAGGATTCAAGAAGCTGACATTCATAAAAAAACTTTTTGCACAAGGTATGGACATTATGAATTCATGGTAGTGCCATTTGGGTTGACTAATGCACCATTAGTATTCATGAGTTTGATGCAAGGAGTATTCAGGACTTTCTTAGACAAGTTTGTGGTAGTGTTCCTTGATGACATTTTGGTATATTCTAACTCCTTGGAGGAGCATGAGCAGCATTTGAGGCAAGTCTTTGAATGTCTCCGCAGGAACAAGCTATATGCCAATCCTGAAAAATGTGAATTTTTCAAAACTGAAATAAGTTATTTGGGTCACATTATTACAGGAGATGGAATAGCTGTTGATTCTGCTAAGATCAGGGCAATTGTAGAGTGGCCAACTCCAACCAATGTTTTTGAAGTACAAAGTTTTATGGGACTAGCTAGTTACTACAGAAGATTTGTGGCTAATTTTTCAAAGATAGCCCATTCTATTACTTCTCTCCAGAGAAAGGGTAAGAAATTCATCTGGTCAGATAAATGTGAAGAAGCATTCCAACATCTAAAGGAATGTTTGACTAGTGCACCAATTTTAGCAGTACCTGATCCTACTAAGGAATTTTTTGTGTGCACCGATGCCTCATTGGATGGTTTAGGGGCTATCTTGATCCAGGATGGTAGGGTCATTGCTTATGAATCTAGGAAACTAAAGGATCATGAAATTAATTATCCTACTCATGATTTGGAACTCGCAGCAGTGATCCATGCTTTGACCAAATGGCGGCATTTTCTTCTTGGTCAACATTTTGAGCTTCATACCGATCACAGAAGTCTACAATATTTGTTCATGCAGCCCAATCTTAATGCACGTTAGCACAGATGGATGGAGTTTTTGTGTGAGTATGACTTCGAAATGAAGTATATTTAGGGTAAAGAGAACAAAGTAGTGGATGCTCTTAGCAGAAGGCATCATGAACTCTCTTCTTTGACCCTTACAATTGATTTGAAAGAGAGAATACTTCTAAATTTGGCTACTGATCCTTGGTATTTAGATGTCAAAGCAGTGATTGATAGTGGTAGTGTATTAGAAGGCAGATTTGAGGGTTATTCTATCAACACTGAAGGATTAATGACTTACCGAGGCAGCATATATGTGCCAGAAGTCAGGGATCTTCGGAACCTAGTTATGACTGAAGCACATAAGGCAACATATTTAGCACATCCTGGTGTGAAGAAGATGCATGCTGATCTTAGGCAGCATCACTACTGGCTGGGTATGAAGAGGGATATTGCTGATTTTGTGGCTAGATGTTTGGAGTGTCAAAGAGTTAAAGCAGAGCATCAACATCCAGCTGGTTTACTCAATCTCACAGCATGCCTGAATGGAAATGGGATACCATATCCATAGATTTCATAGTGGGGTTACCATTTTCAGCTAGGTGACATCATGCCATTATGGTTGTTGTTGACCAGTTAACCAAAGTTGCCCATTTTATTCCTATAAGATCCACTTATAATGCTGCATCTGTGGCACAGATTTATATGGAACAGGTTGTTAAGGTGCATGGGATTCCTAAGAAGATCATATCTGATAGGGATTCAGTTTTTACTTCATCTCTATGGAGGTCTTTGCAGCGTGAATTAGGTACTCAGCTGAACTTTAGTTCAGCATATCATCTCGAAACTGATGGACAGACTGAGCGTGTCAATCAAATTTTGGAAGACATGCTTAGAATGTACGTGATGGACAGGCAAAATAGATGGGAAGAGTACTTGCATTTGGTTGAATTTGCTTACAACAATGGTTACCATAGTTCTATAGGTATGGCTCCTTTCCAGGCTTTGTATGGAAGACCGTGTAGAACACCTTTAAGCTGGGACAATCTTGAAGACAAAATTCTATTGGGTCCCGAGATGCTTCAGGATTTAGAACAACAAGTTAAGCGCATTAGAGAACACCTGTCTACAGCTCAGGACAAGCAGAAAAAGTATGCAGACCTGCATAGGATTGAATGTCAATTTGAGGTTGGCAATAAGGTATTTCTTTGAGTTAGACCCCAAAAAAGTCCTATTAAGTATGGTAAAGGGTCAAAATTGTCTCCAAGGTTTGTGGGACCATTTGAGATCCTAGAACGAGTGGGTCCAGTTGCCTACAGACTTGCTTTTCCACCCAATCTTTCATGAATTCATGATGTATTTCACATTTTCATCTTAAGGAAATATATACCTGATATTGCACACATGTTAAATTGGAAAAATTTACAGGTGGTAGATGGTCAACTGATGCTGGAACCAGTGCAGATCATCCAGCAAAGAGAGCTAAATCTCAGAGGACACAAGGTGGAGTAGGTAAAGGTGTTATGGGATCTTGATGATGTAGCTTCTGCAACTTGGGAAGATGCAGGAGCTATGAGAGCTACACATCCTCATTTGTTTACAGGCTTTCAGGAGTAAGCCTAGACTGGTGGGGAAGGGTGTCATGCCCCTGACAGTTCCAGACTTTATTTTCTATGTTATGTTTTGTTAGATACTTTTGAGTTCAAACTCTGATTACGTTCTTTTGAACTTGGTTATTTAGATTAAATATGTTATCTCTGTTATTCTGCCAGTCATTCAGGGAGTTATGTCTAATTCTGTCGCTTTATGAGTCCTATTCTGATGATAGAATTGGCTTAGACTAAATTTTGAACATTGGTTTGATTATGAAATAAGGACAAACTTTATGGTTATGTTATTATGGTTAATTGTATCTTATGTTTATAGACAGTATTTAGAGTTCTATTGTTATTTAACGTTAATCAAATTCTGAATTCAAAGTAAATGAATTTGAATATATGTATTTTTATACATATAACTATGAGTGAATGTTTTAGTAATAATGTGGTATTCATTTACTAAAACTATGTGAATTAACTAAGTTAGTATATCCTATGGTGTATGTTAGTAGGAGGTTAGTGTGTTTTTAGTGTTAGTTAATTGACATTGGAATGCGCTGTTATCTTGATGTTTAAGTTAGTATATATGACTAATGTTATTAGCAAAGACATGAATTAACCTATTCGTAAGTCTTTTATTATATTCTGGCTTGAAACATGACTTACGGCAGGGTTTTAATGCACTTGCTTTTGCATTGAGGTGTTAGTGGGTTTAAGCTATTTTTCGGGTTGTGGAATGGTACTATTTTGGACATTTGGCAGGAAGTGGGTTTGCGTTCACTGCAAGAGATAAGCTTGCATTGAATGAACTTGTCGAAGGAAATTCATTGTTATGTTTTATGACCGCCATTTGCTCTGGTTAAGAAGTTGCAGTTTGTATATGACTCCATTCTTTTTACCATGTTATGCTGCGGCATTTTGGGTGAACAGTTGGTTATGGACCTGTCTTACTGTTGTATTCTTCATGATAAGTGGCATGGAATGAAAGGGGTTTTCACGGCAAAGATAAACCCTTCTGCTCATGGTTATTTAGGAAGTTGGGTGTTGTTACTATTATCTCCGCATTTTGGGCTCTCTTGCACGGCATTTTGGCATTCTGGGAAGCTCACCAGGTAGAAGCTAGCTTCGGCATTTCGGTTTTGGATATTTTCCTCATACGAATACTAGGCAGGGGCATCTCTTACCTTATTCTCTATTTCCATTTCTTGTTCTGCAATGAAAATTAAGGGAATGTTGGTTAACATTGTTTTCTAGTTGATGTGTGTGAGGCTTTGTGTTAGTTTATTTTGTGAATTCGGTTATATGAATCGATTCTTTTCTTTTCGGATAGTTTAAGAAGATAGTTTAGTTAAACAATACTATGTTTTATTGGAGAAACTTGGTAACAAATGACTATTTGGAAGTGTTTTTTTTTTTTAGTTTTAGTGTGGTATTTGGCACTTGTTTTTTTAATATGCTGTGTTCGAGCATAATGTAATAAAGGGTTTTTCTCTGTTCTGAGTATGAAGTTGGCAAAGTTTGAGTTAAGTCTATGTCAATCTGTAGAATATAGATTTGTAGATGTTATGTGGTTATATTCTTGTGTGTTAGGGTGTCGATGTTTACTTGCTTAGGACAGTGTTAAGGAAGTTAGTCGGGTTTGTTAATCAACATATCAATACCGTAAAGGAACCGGCATGAGTTTTCTTGTTAAAAATTTATTTTGATCTCCTCGCACTATTCCTGTTGTTAGGAACTCTATAGCATCATAATACAATCAGTTTGTATGGACTTGGTTATAAGGTGGGTCGGGATTTTTACCACAGTCATCTACCGAGTTTGGTATCGATGTTCTTTTAGAGCTAAAATGTGGGATTTGGGTTTGGTGGTATTCATAATGTCATCTGTTATCAATCTTATTTTGTGTTACACTTGCAACTTAAGTTTGGATTAAGGTTTTTCTTTTGGGCGAACTCCTTTAGTTTTCTGGTGTCATTGTTTGGTTAAAGAGGATGTTTGTTATTGTATATATATATCAGTCAATAGAGGAATGTGGAGGTCTTGGTTATGTGAAACTTGATTGCGAGTTTTATAATCTTCAGTATTATCACCAGTGTGTATTATAGTTGATACAACATTAGGCTATGTTAAGGGTTTTATAGGGAAGTCAATTACTATCTTGTTCAGACAGTTAGGAAAAGCACTTGGTAATTTGTTTAAAGGTAGAAGTCAGTTATTATTATTATACTATCATTATTTTTATATATTCGGTAGATTTAGTAGTGTATTAAGGTCGATTTAATTCTGTGACAGAACTAAGACAATTTGTATGGTTTTTCAATTGTATATTTATGAACTTGAATTATTAATTACAAGTTTATGCAATTCGATATATAAATATATATATACCTGCTGGGATATGTATATGTATACACAAGCCATGGTGTGTACATGTACATATGCCAACATGTATATAATAGATGTTATGACTGTCAATCTGAACTATTAATTACAAGCTTATATATAATTATGTATTCATATATACATATACCTACTGGGATATGTATATGTATACACAAGCCGTGGTGTATACATGTACATACGCCAACATGTATATAAATGGTATAAACTTGTAATTAATAGAGCAGGGTGTATGGCCATTTAGTTTAATAATTCAGTTATGGTAAACTAGTATGTTTGTTAAAAGTGATGGGTGTTGTGTTGATTCAGTTGATGTACGATTATGTTAGTTCTTTTCTATTTATTGGAAAAATGGTTTGGATATGGATATTTTATTGAACAGTTATAGATTTAATGTTAAGTTAATATGGAGATTATTTTGATTGGATTTGTGTTGGAGAAAGAGTTGTGATCTTTTCATCTTTTGTGAAACATCATGTTTATGAATGTATGTTAAGGGATATGGTAACATGGTTTTATAATGGATTTCTATTTGCTGTTTCAATTTTGTAAATTGATGCATTAGAAATAGAATGTTAGTGAAATTGTGTTATGTAGTTCATTTCACTGCTTTCATTGATAGCTAGATCAAGTGTTTTTTTGAGATAATGCAAGAATGATCTGTAGATTGGGGGCTGACACTAGTCTATTACCTTGTGACATTAGAATTTTTGTCAGTTGTGACTAACACTAGTCTATATCCTTATGGGAAAGAATTTATGTCAGTTGTTTAATTAAGTGATAATTATAAATTCAGGGGTTATGGGTTTCAATTAACAAAGATAAAACATTATGGTTTCATTAGACATAATGGATTACTACGAGGTTCCTTACGGATACATAGCGTAGGTCCTTATGTGGACACCCATGAACTATTGGATCATTGCTTGTCATTTTCTTTGCGAGTTTATTTCTGTTAGAAAGAAATTTAGTGCTTGATGATTTTGGTGTAAGATGAAATTATGTTATTTAGTTTTCAATTACATCTGTATTTAATCTGCATAAATGTTATATTGTACTGACTTATATGGTTGCAGATATTTGGAGATGATTCATTTTCTTTATCATTGTGACTGAGCCCTATTTGCTGTTTGCGTTTGTGTTCATTTTGGTTTTCAGGTTTTAGATGGATAAATCAATGAATATGGGATAGTGGATAGCAGTTGTTAAGTTTTATGGGAAACAGATCATTTCATGGTTGTTAGTTATCAGATCTATTCGTAGAATGTAATGGATTTGGAAAGAAGGAAACTTTGTTTTTGGAACTTAATCTTTGAATAAAGAGTATTATTATTACTCTGATGTAATCGATTGTAAACTATAAAGCTCTTAGAAGCGGTTGTTTTGATTATATGTAATCAGATTGTTCTTTTAAAAAAATAAATTATTGTTGTGGTTTTATGTGATTTATTTATGGTTGTTTCTTCTTTAGTTTCATCTTTTATCTTTACTATAGATGGGGTGTTACATATGTTCTCATATGAGATTTAAATGCTTATAGATTAATTTTAGTATTCGATGGTATGAGTGTTGTATTCTTCATGCCCGGAGTGTCTTCTTTTGCTATAAGTATTGTCAGGTACTAGAAGACCTAGGGGGAAACAGAGGCTTGGGTATGAGTCGGTTATGACATGGTTTCAGTATTATATTTGATATGTGTGTATTCCAATTATCATCCCTACTTTGACCATTTGGGCTCATGTTGTATTGACTTTTACTTCATATTCTATAGAGGAGAATATGGTATTGACTTTTATGTCCAATCCACATGACCGTGTGTATATATTCTTTTGTGAACACTTTGAGAGTGTTTTTTGATGTTATGGTTATGTGAGAACTAGTGTGTTCCTATTATTTTTTTAGAGCAGTCCTGAGAGACATTATTATCATCTTGTGATCTATGTGAGATCTATGAGCCTACAATAGTTTACCTAGATATGTAGTAGGAGGTGGCTTGCAATAAGTGTCGGGGACCATAAGTGGCTGCCAAGATCACTTATTGTTAAGTATCTTAATCAAGTGATAACTAAATATAACATCAAGAGATTTTAAAATGAACCTAACAAGATATGGTTTCCTTGCCTTGGCTTAGTGCTAGTACAGACTAAGGTGGGAATGGAGAAGATGACTAGCCCCCTTTTAAGGGATGAGTTGGCATAGTTGATGACTTCATCTATATGAGAGGTCATTGATGCCATGTATGGTCACTTGGGTTCTGGGATCCAGCAAGATTACCAGGACAAAACTCAAGGGTTAGACGTACATGATGACACCTTCCTATGCATAGTCTAGTTATCCTACATGTGTTAGTTGCCTCTGGATTAGTGAGTCTTTCATGGCATTATTACTTTTTCACCTTGAGTTAGAGAGATTTCAGGATCCTTCCCTTAGCTTGATCTATTTGATGTTCATTATCCGAGTGGGATCTGTTGTTATCTCCTCAGCATAGTGGGAGTGGACCATTTAGGTTCACGAGGTCGGGTGGTAGTGATTCTTTTACCATTTGAGATTTTGATACCAGTGCTGGATAATCCCCATTGTTGTTGTTCCTTCTTGATCTTCATTTTTGGAGATGTGTTCTTCTTCTAGATATTCTTCCTTATGATCTTGTATCTTTGTATCAGTTCTTTAGAGATGTCTTGTGTTCTTCATTTCTATTTTTATATTACATACCCTGCGACATGTGCAGTGGATGTAGATTTATGGATACCTTATGGTACTAGTTGTATTTATGTCATCTTCTATGTGATGTTGTTTTATACTTCATTTGTTTATATGGGTTTTGTAATTGTACCTAATCTAAATTAATTAATTAATTTTAAAGTAATATTTGTTAAGGAACCCTTGAGAGTTGTAACTTGTGTTGGTTATTGTATTATTGTGAGTAAATGGTAATTGCATCTACATTGATGTTTATCTTGTATGTTAACTAATTTTTTTAAAAAAATATTCTACAAACTTAGTGGCATGTTTAGGTTAAGTTCTCTTGGCTTCCTTGGCGGGGCATTACAATGCTCGTGCAGAAAGAGCATGGCCTTTCCCTATGGGAGCAGGTGAAGGCTATGGAGAAGCAATACTATGTTGTGGCAAGGTTTCCTCTAGAGCCTCAAGATGTTTCCATCACCTGGAAATTGGATGCCCATCCTTGCCATTAAATTGCAAGGTTCACCTGTCAACTTCTTAGTCTTGGAGGAAGCCTCACCAGACTTAGAAGATTTACCCTTAAGAGTGGATTTCTTAGACTCTATTTTCTGAGGTGGCTTGGAGGAATGCTCACTACCAAATGAATTTTTTTTGGGCTTCTGCTTCTACTTTTGTGTCCCCTTAGAAGTATGAGCAACCAAAGCTTGCTTCTTAGTTCCAGATAAAGAATCCAATTGTGTGAGCTTGGTCATCTCTCTAGTCAACCGATCACAGAACACCTCAAAAGTAGGCATATGAAATCTCTAACCCAATGCATCCATGGTAGAGTGGAAGGTGGAGGAGAAAATCTGAAAGTTTCCCCAAAGCTTTGACAAAATCAGGTAGATACACTCTGTGTCAGTCTTAGTCTTTCCACATCCTTATAATAAAGACCTTCACTGCTTGAACTTCATTAAGAAGTCCTAAATGGATAGAAAATGATTTGGTACAAGAGAGGTAAGCTCTACCTTAATTTGAAGTACCATAAACTCATTCACTGTACCAAACAAGGTGTTAAGCTTAGTCCACATAGCTAGAGGGCTATTGCACCCATCAAGATGAAACTGTAGACTATCTGATACATGTAAGCAATCAACCCCATTACCTCATCCATCTTGTTCCTATGTTGCATGACCTCAAAAGGCCTCTGTAAAATTGGTTGCAGTGCATCTAAACAAGACCACAACCCTTTTGACCAAAGCACTTGTGTCATCAAGGATTTCCATGTGTGATAGTTATGAGGGGTCAAAAGTTCTAGACAAGAAGAGGTCTTAGCCATATTTTTAGAACGGGTTTTGTTTTGATATAATTTCAAGTTTACTGAAGTAAATTATAAAAAACAAGAAATAGAACACCCCCCACAATTCAATAAACCGAACCCTAAAAGTTGGAAGAGATTGCTTACAATGAGAGAGAGAAAAAGATTCAAATGAGTATCATGTATACCTTTGAATTTTTTTGATGAAAATATCCATAGATCTGGGTAGAAATTGTAGGTAAAAAAGCTAGCAAGTCAAAGTACGATGCCCATGAGGGTTTGAAGTTCTACCTTTTCAAGTCTGCCAATGCAGATGTCAGCTCATGTACAACGGTCAGAGGAATAAGGTGTAGGTCTAGGAAATGACACCGAGAAGGACACCATTGTAAATGACACCAGGAAGGACACCCAAAAAAAATAGCACCCTGCTAAGAATACCAGATCTGAAAACTACAACCAAAACCTCTCAAATTAGCCAAAAAATCCCAAATTTCTTTTATCAAACCCTGGCTCCTTTTTTCTTCAAACATGAACAAGCTACAACAGATCCAACTCTGATACCTTGTAAGATTTGATGGAAAAAAAATCTATTAAGCCCAAGAAACTTGCATGCAAAAAACTGTCACAAGGAAGAAATCTGTAGGAAACAAACACACATTTTTCTCTGACAATATGAAAGTTTATTATTATCAACCAAAAGAATGAATCAAAATATACAATGGATCAATCCTTATAGAAGGAGATCAAAAAACCTAATGGGAAACCCTAATAGGTAAATAGGCATTTAATAATTAGATTTAATTATTAAATGACTAATGCAAGTGCATAAAGTGAAATTTTAAGAGGTAGTAAAGTTAATTTAATCAATGTAATTAAATTAATTCTTTACTCTAACAGTAAGAATTTCTTCTTTATGTGTTCATGAAGATCTTGTGTAGTTGTTTTATGTTTTACCACTTTTAGTTGTGTTTTCTTATTGCGGCAATTTTGTTTTTCTTTCTTTGTTAAGGGAGTTTCACGACACACTCACCCTTGGGAGGGAAGAGTAACCTTGGAGGGTGAAAGTAACTAAGTGACCACCATTTTAGTGTAGAGTTTCCCCTTGTGTGGGAAGGATAAAACATGGATTTCTTGTTCTCCATAATACCAAATTTTTCCTATGGTCAACTAGGGGCTATAAGGAGTGTTCTTGGCATGAAGCCTTGGTTTTGTTGTGAGGATGGATTTGGTAAGGACTTTGAATTTGACCCATGTGTGGCCTTCATCACCTTCATTATAACTTGGTTTCTCCTAATGGGCATGGTTTACTTTCACCCTTTGGTAAATGGATTTTTGAAAGACTATGTTCTAGCCTTGGTTTTGGGTATTTTGAGTGTGTTGGCTTACCATAAGTTGTATTGGGTTTAAATGTTGTTTTCCCATTTTTCTCTTTGTTCCCCTAGCTCAGGGGTGACCATGTAATGGTCTAGGTTAGGTGGTGAGCTTCCATGGTTAAAACAAGTTTTCTTGCAAGATCTAGCTTGGAATCAAGGAGGCCATGGGAGTTCATTTTTTAGCTTCCCTATTTTTTTATCTATTCTCTTACTAGCCTTTTGGCCTTGCAAAGTTTCCAAGTATGTAAGGGAACTTGGTTCCTTAGAAACTATGTAATTTTCTCTATTTTTTATAAGAGGAGGTTTATTTTGAATATACTTGTTGAAACATCATTTTGTTACCATGAGTTTGAATTGATCCTAAGTTTCTTTATTTAAATGCTCAATGGTTTTAAGTTATTCCAAAAATTTACTTATTTACATGTTAATCAAGTTATGATGTTAATTTCCTTAGTTAAATAAAGATCAACTTTCTTTAAAAGTAATTAGAGTAGCTATGTTAGTATCATTACTAAGACCTCAAAATAGGTCATGTTAAAATATGTTATGAATAAGTCCATTGTTAAAAATAGATTAACTTATATTTAAGTTTAAAAAGGGTTAGTAAACTTTATTTAAATTTTAGTTAAAATACACTATTCCCTTTTGCAACTAAATTACAAAAGCCTAAATAGTAGTTTTAACTTTATAATTTAAAGGGAAATTTTGTTGAATTATATTGGTATTCTAAATAAATAAGTTTGAATAAAACATGCATTACGAACATGTTTAGAATTTGCTTATATTTGTTGCAACAATTTAAAATTGGATAACTACTATTTTTTTATGTCAAATTTAGATAGATGGCATTAGAAAGATGAGTTTGCACTCTAGAACTAGGCAATCTTGTAAATAAAATAAAAACCTTATGTTATGCAAAGATTATCTAGGCAACTATCTTTCATATTATTTTAATTAAGTCATTTCGTATTAGTCCTATAAGACTTATGAAAAAGTTCTCATTATTACCTATATATATTCTTTATACATCTATGTATTCTAATAAACATTAAAATGTAAGATTTAAATAAATAAATATGATTATATTAATAATATAATATATTATTTATTTATATATAATTCTATTATTAATAGAAGTTCATATGATTTTACTTTTAATTATTAATAGGTTAGTAATTAAAACTTTAAATAAAAATTATTAGTTTTTAAAAATATAATATCAAAAAGTTTTTTTGAAAAAGTTATGTTTTTAACTTAACATTTATAGTTATAATAATGGGGGGGAGTGATGAAGAGGTTAGGATAGACTAGCTAGTCTATGCCCTGATCCTCAACTAGGATCTTAGTGTTCTTCTGACACCTATGAAGGTCTATAGGATTCTCTTCTCAGGAAAAGATCCCTTGACCTAGCCTAACCTGACCATCAAGTATTGCTTTGTCATCTTACAACTTATCAAGCATCGCTTCCTAGCACCATCCCTTACATAGGCTTATAAGGGTCTTTTAAGGTTCAGTTACCCTCCCAAACTTTGATAGTGAATTTTATGAGTTCCAAGGTGTTTTTGGGACATTTGAAACAACTTTAAGGCATTAGTAAGGTTGGGTCATCACCCGATCTCCTACTTCCTTCCCAAAACATGGCTACAAGGAAGTGCCCAATTAGGCCTCCCTCTGGCTTTCTAGGGATTTTCAACACTTTCTTGCACTGAATCAAATTTCCTGTTCAAAAGGAACTTCATTTCAAATGTCTAACCCTCAAAGGTTTTTGGGGTCTTGGGCCTCCATCTGTCCGTACAACCCTTCTTCCAAGAATGAGGGTTTTCAGTGCTTTTGGAACCCCACAAGGTTATTGGTCTTCTTGACTTTCTTCACTACCTTTCCTAGATTCCTTAGGATCTCTCCTTCACAAAATATTTCCTTCACATATGTCCCTTGACTCCCTCCAAAGGGCATGCTTTGAAACTCTTCCCAATGTCTGCTAGAGCTCTTGCACTGTTGACCGCTCCTAACTGGCCATTACCTTAGCTCACCTAGCGCACGGTCAAACAAATAGGTGCACTCATTCTCCAGGGCACTGCATTTATATACATATAAGGTAGGGTCTATACTTTTAGATTCCAAGGTTCCATGGTGTTCCCAGGGTGGAAACAAAAGCTACAACCCTACTTTCACATGTCTCTCCAAACTGGCAGAGCACTATCTAAATGAAAAGAAATGAACAAAATGCACATAAAACTTAATAGAATCTAATCTAATACACACACATGAAGATCTACATTCACATAAACAAAATCCCCTTCAAAGATTCATCAAACTCCCCTCTATTCACAAGAAATTAGTCCATAAACAGTGACTGTTCCACATAATGCTGCATTCAGACCAGTGTTTCCGTATAGTAGCTATACAATATCTTTGACAACCCTTGTATTAGGGTTGTTCATGTCTAATATAGGCTTCTCCTTGGGATTAGAGCTTAGTTAGGGTTGAGAACCTTCTTGGTAAGGTTTAGACTTCTCATAGGCAAAGTTGCTAAGCAACTTTTGAAAAGTTGCTAGCAATGTTTAGAGCAATTTTTCTTGCTCGAGCAACTTTTTACTCATTCCAACTCCTAAGACCATACTAAGGTCTTTTACATGACTTTATAGTGTAAAAAATCTCCTAATCCCTATTTTAAGACTTAGACAACTCTTAGAAAATAATTGACCTCATGATACTAACCTATCTTGAGTCATTATATAGCCAAGTAAGGAAGAAACCCAACAAAACCAAGACCTCCACTTAGGCCTACACACACAAGTGAGCCTAAAAATCTTATTCTACTTACAAAATTCATTGAAGAAGTTCTTCTCACAACCAAAATTGGATGGTGGGAGCCCTTAGAAGGGTGCTCCTGCACCATACTCCCCCTTAGCACAAACTAAGGCACTTTGGGGTCAAGAAGAGCCAAGTGAATACCAAACTTCTTGAACTATCCTTCCTCAATCCAGGTGGCTTCAGATTCAGGCTGATACATCCATTTGATCAAATGCTCCATGTAAACATGATGTCTAGTAGTCTTCTTCACTTTGGATTCCAAAACCTTCTCTACCTTGGTTGGCTTCTTCTTGGGCATTATATTGGTGTCAATGTCTTGCAGCACCTTGGGTGGAGCCTTACCTTGCTGATTGATATCTCCTTTGAACATGACCAAGTCTACAACATTAAACATCAGTGAGATGGCTAAGTCTAATGGCAAGTCCACTTTGTAGGCATTCTCTCCATATTTGGCTAGAATTTTACATGTGCCTACTCTCCTCATTTGTAACTTGGTGGGCATGCCCTTCTGCATTCTTACTTTGTTAAGATGGACCATGACATAGTCCCCAATCTAAAAGTATACTTCTTTCCTCTTTTCATCCATTTTATCTTTGATTCTTTGAGTGGATTCCACAATGGACTTCTTCACTTGCTCTTGAACCTCCATGATGGTTTGAGTGAAATCTTCAGCTTGTCCACTCTTCAACTCCATAGAACCTAAATCCCTCAACTCACACACTCCTCTATGGTGTCCTCCATATACTATCTCAAAAGGACTTCTTCCTGTGGTCCTGTTGACACTGTCATTATAAGCATATTCATCCAAAGATATAACAAGGTTCCAAGTCTGCTTATACTCCTTTGTCAAACACCAAGTTGCCAAGTACCCTATTGATGACTTCAGTTTGACCATCAGTTTGAGGATGGTATGCTAAACTAAAAGAGAGATTAGTTCCTAACCTTTTCCATAAGGTTTGCCAAAAATGACCCATGAACTTGCTATCTCTATCAGATACAATACTTAGAGGGATTCCATGAATCCTAACTATCTCTTTGAAGAGGAGATGTGCTACATAGCTTGCATCATGAGTAGTTCTACATGGAATGAAATGACTCATTTTAGAGAACTTGTCTACAACAACATAGATGCTATCCATACTTGATTTGGTTTTAGGGAGTCCAACCACAAAGTCCATACTTACACACTCCCAAGGCCTATTTGGAATTGGCAAAGGTTGATAGAGTCCCACATTGTTTGAACCTCCTTTAGCTCTTTGACATACTCCACATTGCTCTATATACCTTCTCACATCCCTTGCTAGCTTAGGCCAAAAATAGTATCTCTATACTAACTCCAATGTCTTATTTATGCCAAAATGTCCACTTAGAATGCCATTATGCTTCTCTTGAATTAGATTTTCCGTCATGGATCCCCTAGGTACACATAGTTGATTACCTTTAAACACCAATCCATTTTGAAGGGTATAATCTACAAACTCACCATGGAAATGGTTCTTAAACTCTTGGCACACCTTGTAGGCTTGTGAGAAGTCTTCATCCTCCTCATATAAGTCTTTGAAACCTGCTATTCCAATGCTTTGTAGCTATACTTCTTGGACAGTCAAAAGCATTCTACTCAAGGCATTTTCTACCTTGTTGAGCAGCCCCTTCTTGTGTTTGATTGTGAAGGTAAAGGATTGGAGATACTCCATCCACTTAAAATTCTTGTTACTAAGCTTCTCTTGAGTGTTTATATAGCTTAAAGCTTGATTACTAGTAAAGACAACAAATTCTTTTGGCAAGAGGTAATGCCTCCACTTCTTGAGAGATTGTACCAATGCATACAACTCCAAGTCATAAGTTGAATACTTCTTCTTTGCCTCATTGAGTTTTTCACTAAAGAATGCCATAGGCCTTCCTTCTTGATGGAATACACCCCCTACTACTACTCCACTTGCATCACATTCAATGGTGAACAACTTGTCAAAAGTAGGTAAGAGTAAGATAGGTTTGGTAGCTACCTCTTGCTTCAATGTTTGAAATGCTTTCTCAGTTGCCTCAGTCCATTTGAATCTAGTTTTGAGTCCTCCTTTGATGGTGTCAAGCACTAGTGCACATATCCCACTGAAGTTCCTTACAAACTTTCTATAAAATTATGCCAAGCCATGAAAACTCCTAACTTCAGTCCCTGTTTTAGGGGTAGGCCAATTCAAGATTGCCTCCACCTTGCTTGGGTCCATTTTCAAAGTACCCTTGAACACCACAAATCCTAGGTAAACCAAATCCTGCTGCATGAACTCACACTTTTCTAGGTTGATGCCTAAGTTCTCTTCATGGAGTCTCTTCATGACCAACTTCAAATTCTCAAGGTGCTCTGCTTTTGTTTTTCTATAGATGAGTATATCATCTAGATACACCACTAAAAATCTACCTTTGAAGTCCTTCAAGACCTCATTCATTAACCTCATGAAGGTGCTTGGGGCATTGGTAAGCCCAAATGGCATCACAAGCCATTCATACAATCCATTTGTGGTTTTAAAAGTGGTCTTCCACTCATCACCCTCCTTGATTCTGATTTGGTGATAACCACTCTTTAGATCCAACTTAGTGAAGTACATAGCACCTCCTAAGCAATCCATCAAATCTTCTATCCTTGGAATTGGGAACCTATATCTAATAGTGATCCTGTTGATAGCCCTTGAGTCTGTGCAAAGTCTCTATTTTCCTCCTTTCTTGGATGCTAAGACCACTAGGACTGCACATGGATGAATACTCTTCTTGATCAGCCCTTGATCCAATAATTATTGCACTTGTCTTGCCACTTCCTTATTCTGATCTGGGGTAAGCTTGTAGGCTGCTTTGTTAGGTAGAGATGCACCAGGTACAAACTCTATTTGATGACTTATGTCCCTTCTTGGAGGTAGTGTTGCAGGGGTTCCATCACTCACAATATCTCTAAATTCTTCCAACATTTGTTGCACTTCTAAAGGTGTCTCTACCTACAACTTCTTGTCATCCTCCTTTGGCTTCACCATGATAGCACATCATATGGTATCCTCATCATGTAGTGCATGTAGGAACTCTTTACCACTGCTAAGCAACACACTAGGTGTCTTAGAAGTCTCCTCTTCATTCTCTATTATGGATTGAATCTTAAAAGTCCTCCCATCCTTCTTGAAAGCAATGGAGTTTTCTTCTCCATCATAGATCACCTTCCTATCAAATTTCTAGGGTCTTCCCAATAGAAGATGACATGCATCCATGGGCAAGACATCACAAAGCACTTTGTCTTTATAGCCTCCAATTGAAAACTCCACCCATGTCTGCTCATTAACTAGCACACTTTGCTCTTGGTTCAACCAAGTCACCTTATATGGGTTTGCATGGGGAACCTTTGTGAGTTTGAGCCTCTTTGTTTCTTCCTCTATTATGATGTTATCAGTGGACCCTGAATCCATAATAAATTTGAAAAATTTGCTTTGTATCTTGCAGCTGACTCTAAAAAGAGTCCTTCTCTACTTGGGTTCACCTTGGTTAGGTTGTCTTATGAGCATTCTCCTAAACATCAAGTTCTCACCCAATTCTGATTCTAACTTATTGACCTCATTGGTACATGAGCTGTTGTTGTCTTCTTGGGTATAGGCTACCCTCTTTTCATTTCTTGATGGCCTATCAGGACACCTATAGGCAGGGTGCCCAAGCTGTCCACATTGATAGCATTTCATTATGGTGAAGTAGGAGATACTTCTTCCTGCTCCTCTTCCTCTATTTCCTTGAGAACCCCTTCCACTACCAAAAGATCCTCTTGTACTAATTTCTAAACTTTTTTCCAAAATTTTTCTCTCCCCTTGGCTTCTAGAGTCACCACCTCTTCCACTAGAACCTCCTCTTTGACCCCCTCTAGAGTCTCTACCTCTTCCCCTGTTCTTTCAATTGGGTTCTTTCTTCCTTCTTTGTTTATCTTCAAGCTTTTGTGCCATATGCTGACATCCAAGTACTATGGTGGGAGTGAAAAAACTCATCTCCTCTACTATGCTCCATTTCAGACCACTTAGGTACCTTGCCACCTTGAGACTTTCTACTTCTTTGATCTTGGCTCTTAAGCTCAACTTGTGAAACTCTTCAGTGTAGGTGGATACATCCATCTCCTTCTGTCTAAGGTTCAATCTCCTCCTATGCTATTGGATCTCATAATCAGTAGGTAGGTATGCTTCTTTCACTTTGTTGAAAATTGCTTTCCAATTGGAGATTGGGTTCTTTCCCTCTTTGTCCCTTTCATCTTGCAAGTAGTTCCACCAATTTAAAGCTTGACCCCTCAACCTAGACTAGGAAACTTTAACCTTCTATGCCTCTGAGATCTCTTCACATTCAAAGTGATTCCCCATGCCTTCAATCCATTGCATCACAAGCTTTGTATCTATCTTTCCTGTAAGTAATGGGACACCTTCAAGTGCCTTGCTAGTGATAGCCTTCAAAGCTTTAAGAAATTGCACATCTTGGGTTGGAGGATCAGGTGTAGGTACATCATCATCAATGGTCTTCTCTTTCCCTTTGGCATCTTTCTCCTCCATCCTATCTTTCACCTTATTTGCCTTTTCTTGGACATAATCCAAGAGTTGCTCCATTTGCATCAATCTTTCCTGCAGGAGTCTATTAGCTTCCTCCTGATCTTCCACCTTCTTAGCAAGCTCTACATTAGTCACCATCTACTACTTGTGTGATGATCCAACTAATTCTTCTGATGGTTGAAACATCCACTATCCACTTCCCAAGCCTTAAGAGGCTCTGATACCAATCTGATGGGGAGTTTAGGATAGACTAGCTAGTCTATGCCCTAATCCTCAACTAGGATCTTAGTGTTCTTCTGACACCTATGAAGGTATATAGGATTCTCTTCTCAGAAAAAGATCCCCTGACCTAGCCTAACCTGACCATCAAGTATTGCTTTGTCATCTTACAAC
Source organism: Chamaecyparis obtusa (assembly GCA_027943335.1). Classification (NCBI taxonomy): domain Eukaryota; kingdom Viridiplantae; phylum Streptophyta; class Pinopsida; order Cupressales; family Cupressaceae; genus Chamaecyparis; species Chamaecyparis obtusa. The sequence goes on along the minus strand of BSBK01002075.1, from coordinate 4,907,226 downwards.
TTATCAAGCATTGCTTCCTAGCACCATCCCTTACATAGGCTTATAAGGGTCTTTTAGGGTTCAGTTACCCTCCCAAGCTTTGACAGTGAATTTGATGAGTTCCAAGGTGTTTTTGGGACATTTGAAACAACTTCAAGGCATTAGTAAGGTTGGATCATCACCTGATCTCCTACTTCCTTCCCAAAATAGGGCTACAAGGAAGTGCCTAATTAGGCCTCCTTCCAGCTTTCTAGGGCTTTTCACCACTTTCTTGCACTGAATCAAATTTCCTATTCAAAAGGATCTTCATTTCAAATTTCTAACCCTCAAAGGTTTGTGGGGTCTTGGGCCTCCATCTGTCCATACAACCCTTCTTCCAAGAATGAGGGTTTTCAGTTCTTTTGGAACCCCACAAGGTTATTGGTCTTCTTGAATTTCTTCACTACCTTTCTTGGATTCCTCAAGGTCTCTCCTTCACAACATATTTCCTTCACATATGTCCCTTGACTCCCTCCAAAGGGCATGCTTTGAAACTCTTCCCACTGTCTGCTAGAGCTCTTGCGCTATTGACCGCTCCTAACCAGGCATTGCCTTAGCTCGCCTAGGGCATGGTCATACAAATAGGTGCACTCATTCTCTAGGGCCCTTCATTTATATACATACAAGGTAGGGTCTATAATTTTAGATTCCAAGGTTCCATGGTGTGCCCATGGTGGAAACAAAATCTACAAACCTACTTTCACATGTCTCTCCAAACTTGCAGAGCACTGTCTAAATGAAAAGAAATAAACAAAATGCACACAAAACTTAACAAAATCTAATCTAATACACACACATGAAGATCTACATTCACACAAACAAAATCCCCTTCAAAGATTCATCAAACTTCCCTCTATTCACAAGAAATCAATCCATAAACAGTGACTATTCCACATAATGCTACATTTAGACTGGTGTTTCCATACAATCGCCATACAATATCTTTGCCAACCCTTGTATTAGGGTTTTTCATGTCTAATATAGGCTTCTCCTTGGGATTATATCTTATTTAGGGTTGAGAACCTTCTTGGTAAGGTTTAGACTTCTCATAAGAAAAGTTGCTAAGCAACTTTTAGAGCAATTTTTCTTGATCAAGCAACTTTTTACTCATTCCAACTCCTAAGACCATACCAAGGTCTTTTACATGAATTTATAGTGTAAAAACTATCCTCATCCCTATGTTAAGACTTAGAAAACTCTTAGAAAAGAAGTGACCTCAGGATACTAACCTGTCCTGAGTCATTATACAGCCAAGTAAGGAAGAAACCCAACAAAACCAAGACCTCCACTTAGGCCTACACACGCAAGTGAGCCTAAAAATCTTATTCTACTTACAAACTTCATTGAAGAAGTGATTCTCACAACCAAAATTGGATGGTGGGAGCCCTTAGAAGGGTGCTCCTGCACCAAGGAGTGGGGAGTCAAGCTCCACCTACTCGACCCTCCCCGGTACCCACTCATTGGGTACACAGTCACAAGGACTGTGCCCCAATGTCAGGGAGCTTAACTCCCCTACCATTGGGTGCACAACCCTTGGGGTTGCATCCCCAATGGTATGAGGCAACAACATAGCCACTGCTGTCATCAACAGTGATCTAGAGTTTTAAAAAAAAAAATTTGACTGTCAAACAAAATTTTAAATTAAAACACAGTCCCATATAAAAATAAATGTTGTGGCCCGATTAGCATGATATATATATATATATATATATATATATATATATATATATATATATATATATATATATATACAGAGAGAGAGAGAGAGAGATTGGATATGTATATATATACGTATAATTATATAAGTATATATACACTTATATAATTATATGTATATATATATATATGTATGTATGTATGTATGTATATATATGTATATATATACATATCCAATCTCTCTCTCTCTCTATATATATATATACATACACACACACACATAGATATATATATATATATATATATATATATATATATATATATATATATATATATATATATATATATATATATGTATGTATGTAAAATTTTGGAGGCAAGCTCCATACTCTATTAATGAAGTCACCAAGAAAACTCCCTTTGCAACTTCAAAACAAATATCAACCCAAACAATATTAGATGCAAAATCGAAGTTGAAACAAGTAATTTGATGTAATTTATAGAAAAGTTCAAACCTTGGATTTCAAACTTCATTCATAACAATTTAGTTGGCAAAATTTACTAAATATTCTAGATTGACTTTAACATTAATTATTTTCTTGACCTTAAGGCATTAGGGTAAACTTCTATAGTTATTGCCCCTAGTTGCCAAGTTTGACCCTTAGGAGGAGATTTGATTTTCTCCTTAGGGGTTAGAAACTAATACACATTCATTAATTAATATTAATATCTTATTCCTACCTTAATTCAATTATTTAAATAGTTGGATTTAAATATTGATTTATTATTATATTAGACTGAATAATAATCCCTGATTAGGCCCTTAATTACCTAATCAAGCTAGGATTAGGATAATTGAACCAGGGTTATTATTAGATACCCTTAAGACTTTATTGTTCTCATTTCTCATTATACTATTTAGTTTCCCTTTTTATTTAATCATTAAATAAAAGATTAAATTTAAGGGTTGAGACTATAGTAAAATTAGATTTATGAACATTCTTTATTTTATCATGTTAGGGTAAATATTACCCTTTTGATAATACCTTTTATCGGGGAACTCTCTCTTAGAGATCTTATACCTTGGCATGGATTTCGAGGTAGGTCATTTTAGGGACCTCATTAAAACCTTGTATTTTTTACCTCTTCTAGGAGGATTGCGAAGTCAACCTTAGTCAACATCTCCTTTTAGGACTTCATTCTCACATTTCATTTCACCTTAGCAATTGTATTTGATAGGGAGGTTGACCAAGTCAAACATGGTCATGATGCCCCTCGGTTGTATGTTTTGTTCCACATCCTTAAACTATGACTGCAATGCTTAGTTGACCTAGTCTTCATGTTGTTAGTTAGAAAAAAAATTATTGTTGTTTTTTACTCAAATATTTGGGCATGATAGTTTACCTCTATATTTTCCTTTTCCTTTTTGTAATTTTCTAGCCATTAATTCTTCAAGTTCATCAAGTTCATCTTCTTCAGCTTCACTTTCACTTTCATTTCTTATCTTATGTCTAGCGCTTGATCTTCCAATATTTAGAGATGACATAAATGCAGATTCTACCTTAGGTAACATACCATTGTCATAGTTATTAAGCTCAAATGTAGTCAATCTACCCATCAAAATATCAAGTGAAATGTTATTACCAGGAGCTGCTCTCATTTCATGAGTTGCTAAGACTCTAATAGCATAGGTAGGTAACAATATTCTGAGAATTTTACCTAGCATAGTGTCCTTATCAATAGTTCCATCTGCTCCTTAGATAGGATTCACCACTTCATTGATTTGTTTTTTGTACTAAATGATGTTCTCACCTTATTTCATCTTCATGTCATCAAACTTTCCTCTTAGACTTTCAATTTTTTCTCTAAGAACATTCACATCTCCTCCATGAACTAATATAAGCTTTTACCACATCTATTTTGTAGTTGTACATGTCTTAATGTCTTCAGATTCAACATCTAATAGAGAAGAAGCAATCTCAATCATCATAGCATTGTGTTCTTGTCTTTCTTTAATCTGTGTAATAATGAAGGGACCGGTGGGAGTTATAAACTCATTTTCCAAGTAGTAAAGTGTAGAATCTCCAATCCCTGATAAATATAACTTCATCCTTCTTTTCCATGTTGAGAAATTATCTTTGTTTATCATTGGAACCTCTCTCTTATACATCTTGTGATCTTTAACTTAATTCCTTCAAACTTATTCCTTCAAGTACTCTCACTCTGATATCAATTGTTAGATGACTGAGACGGGGGGTTGAATCACTTAAGTCTAGTTATCCTCTAGTCCCAAATACTCCTAGATGTATAAAAAAAATCTTTGAAATAATCTAAAAAACTCGGTAAAACTTTGTCTATTCCTTTTTGTTCACTAACTGAATACGACTAAAATTAACTAGTGTATATATTGATCAAACCAATAATTGTAATGTGTAAAGTAAAATAAAAAATCATCACATCCATAAACATATAACACTTGATTTTTAACATGGAAACCCTATTAGGGGGAAAATCACCTGGGACCAGTACCCAAAATAATTTCACTCTTCTGAAGTGAACTAGGTTAAGAGCCAACCCTTTTAAAGGTTACAAAACACACTGTAAGGTGTGACCTTCCTCGCAACTTGTGCCTCAAACACATTTCATCCTTCATCATCTAATCTTCCTTGAATTTTTTCATTTGTTTGATCTTCATAATGAACTTTATCTTTAACCTTAGAATCATCCATATTTGTCCATCTCATCATCTTTAAGTAGGCAATCACATGTTTTGTATTATTTCTTTCACTTGGTCAATATCATGATGTGTCAGTGACTTCTTACTCAGTTAATGTTGTACTTGGTATACGCTACACTTTCTTAGTGTACACTATTTCAACTCGGTGTATACTAAGTTCTTCATTTACCAACCACATAAACTTGTACGTTCTTGAGCTTTAATTCATAACAGAATTATGTAATACAATAAAATCACTAACATAGTGTCATAGAATCATCAATAAGTTACCCAATGAATACCATATCCATATATTTTTCATATATCTCATCTTCATGTTAATATCTCATTCCTTTATTACCTTCTTCAGATGTTTGCAACTATCATGATAAGTACAATCAAAACTAGTTGACATCAATGATAATATAATAATTGATTTAGTGTGTCACATATATCTTTGTAGCCCGGTGATCATCTTCACATTCTATTCTTTCAAGTAATCAATCAGTTGTAGTCTGTCAATCTCTTCCCTTTAAATTATTCAATCAGTTGTAATCTGTCATATACAAAAAATTATCCCCCCATAAGTGTTAGAATGTAAAGATCCCCAAGATAACTAAAGGGGGGGGGGTGAATCAGTTATTTGATAATTTAACCATTCAACTGCTTTAAACAATATAATCAATGTACTGATCAACCATAGAAAGATAACCATAAACAATTGCACAATAAGACAATATATGTTGACTAGGGAACCTCTTGAAAATAGTAAACCCCAGTGGGAATGATGCCCACAAAATGATGCACTAATATGAAAGTTCCTTGTTAGAGGATGGACCCTGTTAGGAGTCTTATGAAATACATTCAGTACATATAAATCCTTGTTAGGAGATTTTGAATCCCTGTTAAAAGATTCTAACCTGGTTAAGAGTTTATGGAAGATAGAAGGACCCACTGCCCAAACAACTTCAAGGCAAGATCTCTGAAGCCACTGTCCAAAAGATCTTAGAATTATTCAATAGAATAATATGAAATATATTACCTCCTTCACACTATGCCAAAACCCCACTCTCTGCTACACAAGATCACAATTCCAGATCTCTGTACTCACAAGTCTTCCTTCATCACTGAATTAGCTCTTTTCTTCACTTCATGCATATATTCACATCTTAATCTTCATAGTACATATTAAAACAAGGAAAAGATTCCTTCTTATATACCAAACTCAAATAATTACAAAATAATAAATTCTACAAGCTACACATAGAATTCACATAAAACTATCGGCTTCTAGATACTGTAACTTTCTCCAAACATAGCTTCAAAGTTTGCACTATGAACCACATCATCATTAATGAGTCTCCAAAATCCCTTTAACTATGAAAAATCAGATTCCATCCCAGCTAAGAGATATCCTCCAATTTCTGAAAATCGCTTCACAAAAATACTGTCTAAACACTACTTTCACCAAAATGCTCATAACTCTCACAAATGAATGAATTTATTTTTGCGCTATTAACCATAGGTTAATAACACACTAAAGAACATACCATAAAATACATAAAATCCAATCTACAATACAACATGTGTGCAAAACAAAACTATACCTACTTTCCTGCTAATATCAAGAATATCGTTGTGTTGACATCAATGATAATCCAAGTCATGAATGCAACAACAACTGCTACAGAATGAATGCCAAAATACTTTGCATTCATTCCTAACAATCTCCCCCATTGGCATTGATGGCAACATAGATGAAAAACATCCAATGTTCCAAAAATCCAATACTGCAACATCACTGCAAAATATCAAATTAAATCTTGCTTCATTTTCCTATTCAGCTCTCTCATATAATCCACAATGTTTTTCATGTATATCTCTCCCCCATTTACATCAATGACAAAAATTCCATCACTAAGTCAACAACAACTTAATGTCAAAAGACACTTTTCAGAAAAATATAATAACAAGAGTCCTCATGACTCAGCTCATAAACTCTCCCATAGAGGAAGTTCCAACATCCAATCCAAAAGAAAGATAGGGCTCATATACCACTGGACGGATGCAATCATCTGCATCAATTCTCAAAAATAGGTTGGGGCATAACCCCAAGCATACCTCTTAGATACACAAATGTATCCTTAGGTAAAGGCTTTGTAAATATATCTACTATCTGCTCCTTTGTACTTATGTACTCCAATCTTACTTCTTTTTCTGCAACTTTTTCTCTTACAACATGATACTTGATCTCAATATGTTTAGTCTTAGAATGTAAAATAGGATTTTTTGACATACTCACTGTACTAGTGTTATCACAATGTATAACAATAGGCTCATCAAACTTTATTCCAATATCCTTCAACATCTACTTCATCCAAATAATCTGATTACAATTATTTGCTACTGCAACATATTCTACTTCTGCTATACTTTGTGAAGTACAATTCTGCTTCTTACTTAGACAAGAGACCAATTTTCCTCCAAGAAAAAAGGCTTCACCACTGGTGCTTTTCTTGTCATCAACACTACCTCCCCAATCTGCATCAGTATAGGAAAATAAAGTAAAATCATCAGAATTCTCATACCATAATCCATAATCCATTGTTCCTTTCAGATATCTCAGTATCCTCTTTACTGCTACATAATGTGATTCTCTAGGTTCTTCTTGAAATCTTGCTACAATCCCAATTGAATGTGCTATATCAGGTCTTGTATGTGTCAAGTACTGCAATCCTCCAATCATAGATCTGTATTTTTTCTGCTCAACTGCTGGTGTCTCATCTTTGCTAGATAACTTATGTCTGGTTACCATAGGTGTTCCAATAGGTTTAGAATCTTCCATTCCAAATCTTTTCAATAAGTCATTCAAATACTTAGTCTGACTTACAAATATACCTTCCTTGCTTTGTGTTATCTGTAATCCCAAAAAATATTTCATTTCTCCAATCATGCTCATCTCAAATTCAGTCTTCATTTCATCTACAAATTTGTCACTAGCTTCATCTTCTCCTCCAAAGATAATATCATCAACAAATATAACTGTAACCAACAAACCATTCTCAATTTCTTTTGTGTATAAGTTACTATCTGCTGTTCCTTCTATAAATCCCAATTTCAATAAATACTTATCCAATCTTGCATAACAGGTTCTAGGTGCTTGTTTTAATCCATATAAAGCTTTCTTTAACTTACATACCATATCTCCTTCTTGTGTCAAAGGAAAACCTTCAGGCTGCTCAATGTAGACTTCTTCTTCCAATTCACCATTCAAAAATGCTGACTTCACATCCATCTGATACACTCTAAATTTCTTGTAAGCTGTATATGCTAAAAACATTCTCATTGCTTCAATTCTGGCCACAGGTGCAAAAGTTTCTTCATAGTCAATTCCTTCTTGTTGTGAATATCCTTTACATACCAATCTTGCTTTGTTTCTTATCACTTCTCCTTGTTCATTCATCTTGTTTCTGAATACCCACTTTGTTCCAATCACATTCTTGTCTTCAAGTCTAGGGACCAATTCCCATGTCTTGTTTTTTTCAATTTGCTCTAGTTCTTCTTTCATAGCAATAATCCAATGTTCATCTTCACAAGCTTCATTAGTAGTCTTAGGTTCAATTTGAGAAATCAAACATAAATGTACCTTATTTCAAGTCAAAACTCCTCTATCTAAACTTCCAATAACTTGCTCAACAGGGTGATGTTTTGAAGTATACCTGTTAGGTGTCATAGTTACTGATCTTGTTCCCACTATAAATTCTTCTCTGCTTTCTTCTTTGTTTTCTTCTCTATTTTTTTCTCTGTTTTCTTCTCCATTTTCTTTAGTATGACTTTCATTCAGCAAATCACTGTTAGTTTCAAAAAATAATTTTGTATTTTCAATGTTAGGCTGAGGTTGTGCTTCTCCATCAGATTCATAATCAAGCATTCTTTCATGAATTTTAAACTTCTCATCAACTTTTACATTTGCACTTTCAACAATAGTCTTAGTTCCTTTGTTATAACATCTATATGCTTTGCTTTTTAAAGAATATCCAAGAAATATTCCTTCATCACTTCTAGGATCAAACTTTCCTATATCATCATCTCTCTTTATATAACATTTACTTCCAAAAATTCTAAAATACTTAACTGAGGGTGTATGTCCAAACCATAATTCATAAGGTGTCTTGTTTGTATCTACTCTGATTTGTACTTTGTTCATAGTGTATACTGCTGTGTTCACTACTTCTCTCCAAAAAGTCTTAGCCAAATCATTTTCAAACAACATAGCTCTTGTTGCTTCAGTTATTGACCTATTCCTTCTTTCTGCAATACCATTTTGTTCTGGTGTTCTAGGGGCTGAAAGTTGTCTCTTAATACCATTCATTTCACAAAAGGTGTTAAACTCTCTAGATGTAAATTCACCACCTCTATCAGATCTTAGACACTTAATCTTCATTCTAGATTCATTCTCAATTTTGCTTTTCATGATCTTAAATTTATCAAATGCTTCAGATTTTTCTTTCAAAAATGCAATCCACATCATTCTTGTAAAATCATCAACAAGAATCATAAAATACCTTTCTCCATAAAATCCTCTAGTCCTAGAAGGACCACTCAAGTCTGTATGAACAATATCTAGCTTCTCTGTTGATGTGAAATTCTTGTTGGGAAATGAACTCCTTTTCTACTTTGCCATCATACATTCTTTGCAAATGATGTTAGTAGGTTTCATAATTCTAGGTAAATCTCTTACCGCAAGTGTAGTGCTCACCTTGACAATATTATCAAAGTTTATATGAAAAAACCTTTTATGTCATAACCAACTGTCATCAATCCTAGTTATCAAACATGTCATCTCAGTAGGATTCAACTGAAATACATTACCTCTGGTTCTGGATCCTTCTCCAATCAGATTTCCATCTTTATCTTTTATCACACAAGTTTTCTCAGAAAACCAAACTTGATAAACCTTATCAGCCAATTGTCCAACGCTTAGTAGATTATGTCTCAGTCCATCAACAAAGTAAACATCATCAGTGTTAGTCTTTCCATCAAGAGTAATAGATCCTATACCCTTAATCAAACAAGGTACATTGTTACCAACCCTAACAATTCCTCCATCATAATTATCTAACGTAACAAACTTTCTTTTATCTCCAGTCATATGATGTGAACAACCACTGTCTATAATCCAATCAGATTCAGAACTTTCTTCTTTAATTATTACAAATCCTATTTCCTCAAAGTTATCATTATCACTGTCACTTAAATGTTTTTCAATTCCTACTTCAAGATCTTCATCATTTGCATAATAACATTCTTTAGATCTCCTAGGTTTAAAGTTTCTTCTATACTTCTTAACTCTTCTAGGTAGCTCTCCTGATAGTCTCAAGTTCATCTCTGTTATTTCTAATCTTCCAAGAAGAGTCTCTCTTGAAAATTTTGATGTACAAGGTATCACTTGTTCAATCATCTGTGTTGTCTACTTGAATACTGGTGTCAAAGTTCTCAAAATTTTCCATATCACTTCATTCTCTGTCTTATCACGTCCACAAGACTTTATTCTTGTTACAATCTCAGACATCCTACCAATATAGCTTCTAATAGATTCATCTTCCATCATTCTGATATCTTCAAATGCACAAATCCAATTATGTAATCTAGCCTTCTTTGCATGTTCATCACCTTCAAAAGTAGAATTTAAAGCTTTCCAAATTGCATGAGATGTTTTCAAACATCTTACCTGACTATATTCATTCTCTGGTAGTGCTGACAAAAGTGCTTCTCTTGCATGTATGTTACACATGAATAGATCTAGTTCATCTTTAGTTCCTACCTCTAGATTGTCTTCCTCAATGATAGTCTTCTCATTCTTTGTAATCAACCAATAACTTGGTACTAGACACAATAGATGTGTCTTCATCTTTTCTTTCCAACTGTCAAAATTTACTCCATCAAACTTAGGGCTTTCTTTTTTGAAATTCGCCATGGATCTCCTTAAGTTGTTAAACTTTTCTTTCAAGGACCTGCTGCTCTGATACCAATTGTTAGAAAGTAAAGATCCCCAAGATAACTAAGAGGGGGGGGGGGTGAATCAATTATCTGATAATTTAACCATTCAATTGCTTTAAACAATATAATCAATGTACTGATCAACCATAGAAAGATAACCATACACAATTGTACAATAACACAAGATATGTTGACTAGGGAACCTCTTGAAAAGAGTAAACCCTGATGGGAATGATGCCCACAAAATGATGCACTAATATGAAAGTTCCTTGTTAGAGGATGGACCTTGTTAGGAGTCTTATGAAATACATTCCGTACATATAAATCCCTGTTAGGAGATTTTGAATCCCTGTTAAAAGATTCTAACCCCGTTAAGAGTTTATGGAAGACAGAAGGACCTACTGCCCAAACAGCTTCAAGGAAAGATCTTTGAACCCACTATCCAAAAGATCTTAGAATTATTCAATAGAATAATATGAAATATATTACCTCTTTCACACTATGCCAAAACCGCATTCTCTGCTACACAAGATCACAATTCTAGATCTCTATACTCACAAGTATTCCTTCATCACTGAATTAGCTCTTTTCCTCACTTCATGCATATATTTGTATCTTAATCTTCATAGTACATATTGCAATAAGGAAAAAATTCCTTCTTATATACCAAACTCAAATAATTACAAATGAGTCGGTCCTTAATTACAAAATAATAAATTCTACACGCTACACACAAAATTCACATAAGACTGTCGGCTTCCAGATAATGTAACTTTCTCCGAACATATCTTGAAGTTTGCACTATGAACCACATCATCATTAATGAGTCTCCAACATCCCTTTAACTGCACAAAATCAAATTCCATCCCAGCTAAGAGATATCCTTTGATTTCCAAAAATCGCTTCATAGAAACACTGTCTAAACACTGCTTTCACCAAAATGCTCATAACTCTCACAAATGAATGAATTTCTTTTTGCACTGCTAACCATAGGTTAATAACACACCAAAGAACATACCATCAACTATGCAAAATCCAATCTACAATACAATATGTGTGCAAAACAAAACTGTACCTACTTTCCTGCTAATATCCAGAATATCACTGTGTTGACATCAATGACAATCCAAGTCATGAATGCAACAACAACTGCTATAGAATGACTGCCAAAATACTTTGCATATATTCCTAACAATAAGAAGGATAGTTGGAGACATTATATCCCCCTTGCAATGAAGAATCTCCCATGTTGATGAAGAGTACTTGCAAAAAAAAGATTAACTAATGCCTAAAAGAAACATGTCTCCCCTTAGGAAGAAATAGATACATCAAATGATGATGAAGATAATCCATTTTCAAATGGAATAAGGAAGAAGATTAAGGTCTCCATGTATGCATCTCTAAAGACTGAATAGTTCTTTCCAAGCTCAAAGAATCTATCACATCGCATGACAAATCAATTGAAGAAGAATAATCATGAATACCAATCTCCAAAGAAGGTGAAGAAGTATCTCCAACTATAATGATATAATTAAAGAGAAGAGAAACCCCCTTGGGTATGTCTCAAATATGCATCATGAGAATCAATAAATTTTTTTAAAAGGTATCCAAGTAGTCATCACATTTTGCAAGATCTGAAGCATGCATCCCGCTAAATAGTAGAGCTTCTGTCTGAAGAAGTAGTAGATGGAGGAGTAGGAAGGTCAACACTTGAATCAACAACAAACTGATTCAAGTGTCCAAAATTCTCCTCACATGCATAATTATCCCTTGGTAAAGGGATGTGTACATCATGAATATTATCATCATCAACAAAATGTGAAAAAGAATACAAGCATGATGTACGATCAAAAACTCCCATAGCTATGACATCTCTAGTCTCCATGTCCCTAATGTAGACATAATTAAGAGTGAACTCAACAATTTTACCTTGTACCCCATGAGTAATTTGACAAATAGAAAGGATATTAGTGATTAAGGATGTTACACAAAGAACATCATTAAATGTCCCCTCTCCCATAAGAATAGAACCTTTTCCACAAACCTTCATGTATGTGTTGTTACCCATCAATAAATTAATATTGTGCTTTTGAATAATGTTAGTTAGCTCATCAATCTTTTTGTGAAAACACATATGCTCATCATGTCCTAGTTGTTTACAATATGCACATTTATCCCCTTTCTTCTAGATTATTCTTCTCTTGAAGAGGACTTGGATTCAAAAGTAGATTGTGAAGGAGTTTCATTATATTTTTCATGAGGCTTAGGATCCTTATGTTTCTTCTTTCATTTTCCATTAGAAGCCTTTGAAGTATATTCATTTGCAATCAATGCATGATGTGTTGAAGGCTTCAATTGACCCATGTGTGCCAAGTTTTCTTGTTCCCTTGTGAGTTGAGCTACAAATTCATCAAGAGAAGACAATTTGTATGCACTACCAAGAGCATCCATAGTAGCATAGAAAGTAGAAACAAATATTAAATATTCAGGACCTAGTTTGGAAAGAATACAAAATATCAATTGTTTATCCCCTTTAGTAATGACACAAGAAGAAAGCTCCAATCTAATAGAATTGAACTTAGAGAAAATTTCTAGGATATTGTCAAAATCACTAGGATTTAGACCTATGAACTCATTCTCTAATCTGAATTTTCTCGTTCTACCAAGTTTACCAAAGAGTCCTTCCAATATGACCCAAGAATCATAAGGATGCATGCAAGATGCAAAATGAAAGAGAAAATCATGAGAGATGGATGATCTAAGAGAGCCAAGTGCTTTATCCCTTCGATCAAACTATTTTCTCCTTTTTTCAACACCCATAGCTGGTTCTTGATCTTTCCCAAGAGTCATTCTAAGAAATCCAATACTCAAAAATTGATCACATAAATATTCCTTCCATTCTTGGTAATTATATGGAGTGAGGATTTTTCCCTTTGAATTATCCATAATACAACCAAATAATGATTGATGCAAATCAGAAAATTGAAATCCAAGGATTAACCAAGTGCAAATATAGCCCCAAAATAGCCAATTTCTAAAAGTGATATTTCCACCCCAAATCACTAAAATCTGATTGTAGATCTGAAAAGGATACAAAAAATCATGACCTTTCAAAAAAATATTCACCTCAAAATGTTACCATATGTGTCGAAACGAAGCCATGGAAGTTCCAAAAATTAGGAACAATCATGAAAATATACAATTTCTGATTAATCTAGCCATGAAATTGCAAAAATAATACCACCACTAGAATCTTTAGAAAATTCTACCCCAAATTAAAAAAAAAATGCTTTAAAAAAGGAGCAAAATTGAGCAAGATGCGACCCTTTGAGGTTAGACTGCAAATTCAAAAACTCCAATGGTGAAAGAAATTTTTTTCAAACCCATGATGACATCAACAATTCAATGCATTAAATTTTATGGTCATATGACCATCACCAAAAACTACCAATTTTCCCTATTGGATGGTTGAACGACCATCAATTTTAGGCACGTGGAATCGCTGACATGGCAAAAAATTGCATGCTTGACTGACATGGTGATGACATGTCTGGTTGTATGAGTTGATGTACAACTAATGTAATGATGTGGAAATGTATGGGGATGAGATGGCCTCAATGTCATGTGTCCTTCTCTAGTTGGTCTGAGGTGGCACTAATTATGTTGGAGTGGTGATGTGCCACATGTTTGGCTAAATGAGCATCACATGGGATGTGTTGGGTATCATCACGTGACTGCACAACTCCATGTGGTGGATGGTTATTCATCCATGTGGGTGGTTGTCACAATGTTGCATGGTAGCAGGTCTGCATAGGGGCAATAATGGTAGGGCACAGTGTTGGTTGCATCACTTGGGAGGAACAAAGGTGGTGGTGGCACACGATGTTTAGTCCCACATTGTTTATGGAATTTGACTTCACCCTCTTTTTATATGCAACCCCATAGATAACAAAGCAAAGAAGAGAGCCCAAGCACAAGCTCTATTTGGATCATGCTTGATTGATCATTGGGGACTGGGAATGGACCACCTAATATCAGTTTACAACCAATGACATAAGAATGTCTTGTTGTGACTTCAGTGATGACTTTGGCTTCCAGTTGTGACTGATGATGTCACGCGTATATCATAGACATAAAAAAATGATGCTTGTACCATGCCCAAAAAAATTTAGCAGAAAAAACATCCCAGAAAGGAACATAATTGAAAAAAAATGATATATTTTTTTGAAATCGTACTGCAGAGGCACAAATCAGGTCGTATTGCTCGATTTGCAAAAAGTATTTTCTTTGATTTTGACTTTCGCTGAATATGGGTGTGTTTATAATCAATTTTAATTGAAACAACCTCCTGAATGCAATGGTGAGGTCAGATTTGACCCAAGACACTTCCACAACACACTGGTCTTCAGATCTAAGATATGGACCTCCAATTCTTGCACCAAGATCTCTCTAAATAGGCTAATCAAAATGCTCCAATTGCTTTGATACCATGTAAGAATTTACAAATAGAAAATATTGAACCAAGGATCTAGAGGTTGAAGAAAAGCACAAATGCAAGAGAGATGATATGAACAAGAATAGACTTGTATGATGCAATGATTGGTGATTGATTGATCCAATGAATTGATTAAAATGTACATAATAGGCCTCCTTATATAGGAAAGGTGATAAGAGAGAATGATAAGGAGCTGATAAGATATCACCTAGATGCAAGGTGTAATCACATGTCCACCAAATGTGGATCATCCTCCATTATGCAATAAAGTATGTTCCACAGGATGAGGATGATAACGTGATATGTGCACTAAAGGTGGATCTCACACCTAAAGTGGAATTTCTCCTACACCATGTGCTTAATTAAGGTGCAAACTCCTAGGTGTCTTAATGAAAAACTACTATGCAATGCATTATCTTAAGTAAGATTAAGTAAAGTGTAATTAGGAATATTTACTTACACCAACATCTCCCTCTCTTTGTTGTATCTTCTAAGTTGTTAATCTGCAAGTGGGATTGGTGTTTGGGAGTGCCTTAGGCCACATCATCTATCCTCCCTTACATCATTTTGTGAATTTAATATGTTCAAATCAAGGATGAATCAACTTTGGCAATTTCATAGTTTTCTATGCTTGTTCATTTCATTCCCTCTACCACATCATATTCTACTAATGTGATTGTTTCCAAATAAATGAATATAAGAGGGAATATCATATTGCATTAATCGATATGTATTGACATGATGACATGTGGAGGTTTGCACCATTGATTGATGAGATAACAAATAAATATCTTGTTGGTAAGATCTCATTTGAGCTAATTTGTCAAGGGAATAACATATTACATTAATCGATATGTATTGACATGATGACATGTGGAGTTTTACATCATTGATTGAAGAGATAACAAATAAATAGTTTTTTGGAAGGATCTCACTTGAGTTAATTTGTCAACAAGAATTTGATGCACAAATAAACATGATATCTCATCTATATATTTTGTTGCATGATGATGAATTATCTAATGGACAAGGTATAGAAAATAAATGTAGCAGATTCTAGTAAGACATATTTCAAATTTACATCCACATTTTTTAAAAGGTATATTTTTAGTCAAAATAGGTTGGAACATTGACCCCACACAATTAAGGCTCAAGATGAGGGGCCTGAATCCTCACTAATAGGGTGTTCCCTAAAGGAATATGTATTTATGGTGTATA
This sequence comes from Chamaecyparis obtusa, assembly GCA_027943335.1. Classification (NCBI taxonomy): domain Eukaryota; kingdom Viridiplantae; phylum Streptophyta; class Pinopsida; order Cupressales; family Cupressaceae; genus Chamaecyparis; species Chamaecyparis obtusa. Next base: position 4,891,123 of record BSBK01002075.1, on the reverse strand, counting down.
GGGTATATTCAACCCCCTCTCATCTCATATTTAAAAAATATCTTGTAACATTCTATAATGTCTTTTGCTTATGATTTTTTTTTTTTAATATTGACTTTTGTTGAATAATTGAGATTGTGGGTTATTCCAAGTTAAATTTTATGTAAATCTTTCTCTTGGGCCTCCTATATCAAATGCTAAAGTTTTCTTTTACCTTAGGGGGTTATTTTTAAGTCTTCCCTTATAAAACCCTCATGGTGAGCACCCATAAATATTTTTTACCAAACAATTTTAAAACCTATAACTACAAAAATAATAAAAAATATACAAGCCTAAAAACCATAATTTGCATTCTCATGCAATCTTATCAAAATATTTCAATATTTGAAATGTTTTAAATCTCTCCAACATTAGCATGACTTCAAATTTGCCTCTAATTTTCTTAAATAATGGCTAACTAATTGTTATGAGATTACTAGGTTGGTCAAAACATTTCCTACATAACCCCATGAGAGAGATGCATGCATGAAATCTTATAATTGATCATCACACACACACATGCACATGTTCATACATATACATGTACATATATGAGACATACTACAAGACTACACAATATATACTGTAGGAAAATATTAGAATAACTGAGAGGGGGGTGAATCAGTTAGATCAGTTATCCTATAGTCCCAAAAACAAAGATGTAATACTCAAAACAATTTCAATATATTCTGTAGCTTGGTAACATAAACTATTAAACTATCTGTGCCTTTTACTGATTACCAGTTAATTAACTCACTGTGATTACTGACCAAATCAAATATGTAGTATGTAAAGTGACACAAGGCAAGGAGAAAGAGGGGCCAAACAATGGTGCACCCCAATGATCCAAGATTGCACAACACATGCAGAAGCCAAGAAACACAACGGTGAGAGAGAGAGTGCAAAATCTTTCATATATTATCATCAAATAGAACCATACATTCTAGGCTATAAGGCCTTCCCAATTAGGGCCAACTATTACAATGAATCACAAAAGTCCTCAAACATGCCAGGATCTATCAAAATCTCTACTTCTATCTTCTACCAATTCCCATCCAAAAAAAACCTCCCTAAACTCTAAACCAACAACTACATTTATACAAGAAGCTACCGAACTGAGTCAGCCTTTAGATCCATAATCAAGGGAAGGAACAGTCAGATCTGGGACCAACCGCTTCCCAATGATGGATTCCAACATTAAGTCAACGATCTGATATAAATGCACAAGTCAGCCACAATAGGAACTAAAACTAAACCCATCGGTGAGAAAGATAACTGAGTAGCAGACAAGAAATGCCGAGCGCCAGTGAAACAACTGACCACCTAGAAAATAACCAACCACACTTGGTAACCAAAGGAAACTGACCAACTCAGTCAAAGTAGAAACCGAGAAACACTAGAAAACTCAAAATTGTTTTTAGTGACATAGGATTGCCAAGGACCCAAGATGCTCCTGCATCAGACACCTGGGGTTATTTTGAAATGATTCTCTAAATCATTTGGTAGGTCTGGTCTGAGCTATATCCAACTCAGACTATGAAATCCATGAACTGTCATCCATCGGTCTATTCTTCCACTTTACCAGATATTTCATATACTATTTTCCTCTTGTACTCTTGCCAACTCTTTCCTTCAAAATCTATTCGACTTCATCATTCTACTTGTTAGGATATTCTGTCAATACTGTTACTTCTTCATCAAGTTCATGATACTCATACAAATCAAAAATGTTGAAAATAAATGATATGTCCATGTCATCAGGTAACTCAATCTCAAATGCATTTCTTGTAATTTCCCCACTAGGGAACCCATAATGAATCAGGTCTTATGACCAAAAATTGCAAATAACAATTTTTTTTTTCCTAACATTACATCATTACTATTTCACATTTACATTCCTTCAGGTTCCCTTAATGAATTCATTCACTTACATCTTTACATTACTTATCCAAGTTGAATTTCATTTCCTTTCTTTACTTTCACATTTTAGAACTTAAGAGATAGGGTAAGAAAATAACATTTCACTTACAAATATATTTCTTACTTTATATACTAATTTCATTTTTCCTTCCTACACATTGAATAACTATTCCTTACAAAATTACATCTTAGCATAATAAACATTTTCTTTCATTGCAACATAGGAGAGATAGAAAAGATCTTTCAACATTACAATATACATTTACAACTTTAGTCTTTCAAATAGAAACCCTTGAAACAAAGCCTAGAACTATCCCTCCCAATTACATTTCTTTTCTTTTCAATAACATCTTTCTAATAATAGATCTCATAATAATAAAAAGTACATGAATGGCCCAAAGGAATTACAACATATCTTTTCATCTTTCCTTTCAAAAATACATAATACAAAATACAAATATCTGCATCAATACATAAATTTGAACCTCAAAAGATTTTTGCCACCCAACCATGTGGAACTGGTGAGGTTCCACCCCTCGTGCTAGGAGATAGAACCAAGATACTCACAAGGCCCCAAGCAATCTAAGGCTCAGAAGATAAAGAAATCCAAGACTCAAAAAGAACATAGAATATCATCATACTATAACATAGAGGTCAAGGTTCTAGGATACCACCTAAGTGAGTGTCATCACACAACTTGTGTACTGGGATCCTTCCTAGCAACCATGTAACCCCGGTCCCCCCTTTATGAATAGGGATCCATCCTGGCAGTTATCCCTGGTCCTAATACTCCAATCAGGTCTGTGTGACCATTATTATATTCTCTTTCATTATCTTTTGAATCCCCCCTTCCCAGGTATATTTTTAAGGTTATCACTTTTTACAAACCCACCCATAGGATCCTCTGGCAACCACTTTAGGGTTCCAACACCTATGGTGAGCCACTCACTTAAGGTTCCTATCCCCTTACCCAACACATGCACAAACCATGAAAACCACAAGTAATCTCAAAATGATCCATCTCATGGGTCTAGGGAACCCTCTGGTGCACTCAGGCCACTTGAACAAGTTCTTACCTTATATTAGGGACTCTATCAAAAGCCAAGTATGAAAAAAATCTTAAACTCAAAACCATGTAAAGAAATTCACAACATAAAACTTCCCACATGCATTGACACAACATTCCAAAGCTTATTTCAAAAATCTAGAAAAAATTCTCATGTGCTTGAAATTTGGCTAAGTCTGAATTTTTAAGAAATCTCAAAATTAGAAATTGTATCTTAACTCCCATGAATCTGAAACCTATCCCAATCATCTCAGAAGGTACCTAAACCCTTTATACAACTATAACTTAAAGTATAAGTTTTAAGAATAAAACTTATACTTAAATGTTATACTTGTATAAAGCCTATTTTTCTTCGGTTCACACTAGTTGGTCGGTTAACATAGTCTAGGTTGGTTAACAATAGACTACTTGGTTATCACTACATTGGTCAGTTAATACTGCATTGGTTGGTTGATACTGCAATGGTCGGTTAACACTGCATTGGTCGGTTAACACTGCATTGGTTGGTTAACACTGCATTGGTCGATTAACACTACATTGGTCGGTTGATACAGAGTTGGTCGGTTGATACTGAGTTTGGTCAGTCGATACTAAGTTGGTCAGTTAACACTAAATCAACCTATCCCAGTTAATGCTAAACCAACCTGGCTCGGTTAATACTAAACTGACCTGGCTCGGTTAATACTAAACCGACCTAAAACTACATAATATGACTGTAAATTCTAACTTGCGGGTAAAACTGGGCATTATGGGGACTATGGTTGCCTAATCTGAGCATGAACCATTTTAGATCTCCCAATTTCCCTTCAAAAATGGCTCATCAACCCATCCTATCTATCTAAAAAATCTATTCTAGATCTGGACAAAGAAAGGTGGTGCACAAATCGACATGAACCAGTAAGGTTTGAAATAACAGTTCTAAATTCTGGAAGCACTCATGAACATTCTGGAAAGAAAGGAGATAAACAGGAGAATATTAAGGATCCTATAGACCAAATTAACCCAAATACAAGCATCAATTTCACAGAGAAGTCTGCAAGAGGAAAGTAGTAAGGAAATGACTGCATTTCAATCCTACACCCTCATGACCCGTCCTATTTCTTACTAAACTTCCCTATTTAATTCAATAAAAGATAAAATTATCCTTCCACATAACCATAAATAAAAACTATATAATCATAGACAGTTTTATTATCATATCATATTCAAACATATTCACACATAAAGAGGAAGAATGACGATTCTTCCTAGTTTAGACCCTACCTTGGGTCTTGTGGAGAATCCTCTTCCCTTGACTGGATAATCTCTACAGAGCTTCAATCCTTGAGTAGATATCCTTCTAGAAATCTTCCTCTGGCAATCAACTCCTAGCAATCCAAAAATCTCAAACTCACATAAACTTTCACCAAAGATTTCCGGAGAAATCAATTACAGTCAACTCAAAAGAAAAAAAATCTTCCAAAAATCAACATCCTCCCGCACACAAAAATCTTCAAATATTTATTCCCCAACTATGTGGTTGGAGGAGTTGCTTTATGGGAAGCAACTTCTCCAGCTTCCATAGTTGGTTGGAGGAATAATCAAATAATCTCTTGTAAAGACTTAATCAAGGTTTTTAATAAATTTAATTAAAATATCTTTTAAACAAAAGCATAACAAGAATAATAAACAAATACCTTTCAATAAAAACACATAGCACAATAGGAAAACAAGTGGCCTTACTTCTAGGAGGTCTCAAGTTTGATTCCCTCCTAGGTAGCCAATTTTACTGCAAAGGCCATTTCCCTTTTATTATTATTATTTTTACTTTTTTATTTAAGACATTCATTAAATATGCTATATTTAATTCACTTTATGTACTTATTATAAATAACATACCATTTACACAATTAATGAAAACATACAATTATTATTATTTATATAAGAATGGATATATGCGTGTGCACCCACATATACACAAACCTATATAATATATAAATAATTATAACATAATTATTTATTATACTTATAAAATAGATTAATTCTAACTCTTAACATAAACTCAGACCAACATCAAATCAAGTCCATAACATAAACTGCATTCCACTTCCCAACTAGGATCACTTCCTAAACAAAATTCTAGGTCCATGGGTAACCTCAGGAGTAACTTGGTTAAATCTCCACACATCAACAGTTTGAGGATTTTGAAGGCATGCTTAGACCTGTGTAGCCAGGTGGAGATGATGCCTGGTACCTGCATCCTGCATCACCAACTGATATGCATGTACATATATATAATATAAATAGATAGTGGTAAACAAGGAGGGAGAGTGCGACATCGTGTGGATCTCTCATGGGAGTAACTATGACTGCCCCTCCTCATCCTACACTCACATCAACCAATGAACATTAAACCATAATAGGGTCAATAGGGCTAGATCATAATCATAACACAAATCAATGTAAAACATTTTACCGATAGTTCAATTCTAGCCATTCATCATTAAATTATAACTCATTTAATATTTCCAAATAAACTACAGTAACCAAATATATATTCTCAAATGTCTCATAAAATGATAACTAAATAATAATCATAGTCCATCATAAAATCCAAAGTGTCAAAGCAATAGTCCTGTTAGTCTAACATAGGAAGATTCTAGGGTGGGCATTACATTTCTGCTGTCAAATTTCTTCAAAATATTGCAAGGTCTAAAATTCTTCATCTTTAGCTTCCCATATGTTCCAACAGGAAATTAGCCTTTCTTCAAATGAACCATCAGTTCATCACCAAAATCAAAATTTTTATATCTTCTTCATCTATCGGCTTTGTCTTTGTATTTCTGATTATTGTCTTCCAACTTCAACTTCACATCTTCATGCAATGTCTTCATGTACTCAACAAATTTTACTCCCTTAGCACTTTTCTTATTCTCATCAGCAATGTCTCTGAAATTAGATATTCCTCTCAGTTGTGAGCCATTGACAATCTCAAATGGTGTCTTTCCAGTACTCCTATTCATTGAATTATTGTATGCAAACTCTGCTTGTGCCAACATAGAATCCCAATTACTCGATGTGTCTCCAACTAAACATCTCAAAAGATTTCCCAAACTTCTATTCACAACTTCGGTCTATCCATCGGTTTGTGGGTGAAATGTAGAACTATATTTCAACTCAGTGCCAAATTGTTTCCAAAGGGTTTTCCAAAAATATCCAACAAATTTACTGTCTCGGTCAGAGATAATACTCCTTGGTAATCCATGCAATCTGACAATTTCCTTAAAGTAAAGATCTGTTACATGTAATGCATCTGATGTCTTTCTACATGGTATAAAATGTGCCATCTTAGAAAATCTATCCACAATAAAAAATATTGAATCATTACCTCTTACTGTCTTCGATAAGCCAAGAACAAAGTCCATACTGATGTCAATCCAAGGTTTCTCAGGAACCGCAATTGGTGTATACAATCCAGTATTTTGACTTACTCCTTTAGCAACTTGACAAATTCCACAACTTTTCACAAATTTCTTAACATCTTTATACAACTGTAGCCAATAGTATTTTTCCTTAAGCAAATTCCATGTTTTATCAATACCAAAATGTCCAACCAAACCACTACTATGTTTCTCCTTTATCAGATTAGTTGTCATTACTCCTCTCGATATACACAACTGAATACCTTTAAACAACATACCTTCCTGAATGAAATATTCATCCCATTTAGTGTCTTGTTGATCTTGAATAGGTGCTCTACACTTTCTCCATGGCTCAGAAAAATCAAGGTCAAACTCATAAGAATCTCTCATCTCATCAAAACCAAGAACTTCAATTTTCATTTCGGTCATCAAAGATCTTCTTCTACTCAATGCATTAGCAAATCGGTTAGTGAATCTACTCTTATGCTTTATCACAAATGTATAACTCTGCAAATACTCAACCCATTTCATATGTCTCTAATTCAACTTATTCTGACTACCCAAATATTTAAAGCCTTATGATCAGTATACAACACAAATTCACTTGGTGTCAAATAATGTCTCCATTTCCTTAGTGCTTGAACAATAGCATAGAATTATTGATCATACACAAAATGTTTCCTTCTAGCATCATTCAAATTTTCACTAAAGAAAGCAATAGGTTTACCTTCTTGTCTCAACACAACTCCAATTGCACTTCCACTTGCATCACATTCCACTTGAAATACTTTACTGAAATCAGGTAATGCCAAAATAGGTAATTCAGCAACCTTCTACTTCAGAGTCTAAAAACTTTTGTCAACTACATGTCTCCACTTGAATTCTCTTTCGTCTCCTCTCATAGTCTCAGTCATAGCATTACAAATTGAACTGAAATTCCTTATGAACTTTCGGTAAAAACTTTCCAAACCATGAAATGATCTTACCTCACTAGCATTCATAGGTGTAGGCCAATTCAAAATAGCTTCAACCTTTTCAGGATCCATCTTCAAACCATCAGCTGAAATAACAAATCCCAAATACACAATGTCCTCTTTCATAAATGAACACTTTTTCAGATTTATCAGCAACTTCTCCTCTTTTAATCTCTACAAAACTTGTCTAACATGTAACAAATGTTCTTCTCTGGTCTTATTGAATATCACAATATCATCAAGATATAAAATCACAAACTTACCCAAGAATTTCTTCAAAACTTCATTCATCAACCTCATAAAAGTACTCGGTGCATTAGTTAAACCAAAGGGCATAACCAACCACTCATACAAATATTCCTTTGTCTTTAAAGAAGTCTTCCATTCATCACCTTCTCTGATTCTGATATGATGATACCCACTTTTCAAATCAATCTTTGTGAAATACTTTGCTCCAGTCAAACTATCCATTATGTCATCCATTCTCGGTATAGGAAACCTATACTTCACTATTATCTTATTGATTGCTCTAGAATCAGTGCACATTCTCCATTCTCCATCCTTCTTCAGTGCCAATACAATAGGTACTATACAAGGACTCAAACTTTCTCTGATCAAACCTTTCTCCAACAAATCTTGAATCTGTCGATTCAATTCCTAATTCTCAGTAGGTGTCAACCGATAAGGTGCCTTATTTGGTAAACTAGCTCCATGGATTAGATCCATACACTAATCAATGCTTCTTTTTGGTGGAAAACCATCAGGTACATTATCAGAAATGATATCACTATACTTGGTGAGTAACTTATCAATCTCCTCAAGGACATTATCCTCTATTTGCCTCACCCCGAGCCTATCATAGCCATTCAGTTTTGCATTTGAGATAGACATATTTTATGATTATATTTTGATGCTCTATGGATTTTACTAATACTTTATGTTATGGTTTGATCTCTTTAGTATTTTGATGCACATTATATTATGATTGGATGATGATTACTAAGACATCAATTTGGAACTTATATGTGTGTTCTTAATTCTATTTAATGAATGAATTATGATGTCACGAGGATATTTAGTTTTCAAATTAAATTATATATGTATGCAATGATTATGTTTCAAGTTTAATTTAGTGTTGAATTGTATATTTCATGGTGAGATGTATGTAGGTTATGGATGAACGATTATTGTCATGTGAATTATGAAATGACAGATGAATTATCTTGATTATTAATGTTATGAATTTATATGTTTTATTTCCTTGGACTACTGATATTGGACTTGAGTGTGTAAGAAAATAGGCCATGGTGAATTCGGAGAACCATCGCAAAGACTAATGTGAAAATCCATTTGAGCCAAGGTTTCTTCTAGTAAGAAGCCAAAAAGCTCATTGTAATGTATTTATTTTGTAAAAGTATGATGCATGAATGTATTTGATTTATTTATTAATTGTAAATGTGTTTATGTGAGTATTCCCAAGTGGATATGCCACATGGCTTGTGACATGTCTCTTTTTGTTTGTGTCACTTGACACATGTGTGTGTACTTGTGGCCATGACATGTCCACTTGGGGATTGGTTGAACACCAACCTAGGATAGTACCCTTGAGGATCCTCATGAGAAATCTCTTGGTTAGGGAGCTTGAGTTAGTGTCTTATCTTTGAATTTCGAATTTGAACTTATCATGCACTTTTGGAGGGTTAAAAAGGTGCCTAGGGGAGTGTTTAGGCCATTTTTAGTTACCCCACTTGATATACCATAGGGTAAGGGTCATTTTTCACCATAGGATAACCCTTGGTTGACCAAATGACCCATCCAAAAGTTGGTTTACCAAGATGGACGAAAATCAACTTTTGGGACCAAGTTTTGGAAAGATCACCACCCACTAAAAAGGTAGTCCTTATCCCACCCTTTTAGTTTACCTTTGTAAGAGACCAAATTTGGAAACCATGTAAGGGTCTTAGGGAAGACCACCCAATAGGAATGCAATCTTATCCATAGGAGTTTGTGTGGACGCCTTTTTAGAGGGGACTCTTCTTTTGGAAGAGTTTGACACCCACTCTCTAGATTTAGAGATTTGCTAATTTGGAGAGGACTTCGGAAAGTAGAAAAGCTCTTCATCAACTTTATTCCATAGCTTGGATCAAGGTTGGTGGTATTCTTCATTTTTCTTATTCTTGTTTTCATGTTGAGAGAAAGAGCTCTCTTGTATGTTATTTTCTTGTATGCAAAATTTAGTTATGCTTTTTCTTGTAGTGTATGTGTTGAGAACTTGATAATTTGTGATAATGGAGGATTTTTTATTCTTAAGTTTGTTGTAGTGTTATTTCTTTTGTATTGTGAAAGTGTAGTTTTTATGGATGTTATGAGAATCACGAGCTTGTTACTGAGCATGATTTCTTAGCATTGTAAATGTGTAGTTTCATTTGTTATTTTTTTTAAAGTTTTCTTATATGTGTTGTAGTGTTTTGTTGAGGGATTTCTCAAGGCCATACTCACCCTTGGGAGGGAAGAGTAGCCTTGGGGGTGAAGGGATTTGTTGGGACATTCAAGGGTGTAGAGTCTCTCCTTGGATAGGAGAGGGATGAAATGTGGATGTATGGGCTCCATGTAGCCATCTCCTTTATTTGTTTTGTATATTGGGGGGCATAAAGAGTTATTGAGATTGTGTTTGTGGTGAAAGATACATGATGAGGAAGCCAATTGATGGCTTAGCTCTTATCATGAGATGTGATTTCTCCTCTTGAATTTGGTTCCACCTTCACCCTATATTGGGTCATTTTGTGACTCTTTGTGATAACCATGGAAGGGAGATTTCTTTGTGGTTTATGTTCTATGTTGTTGTTATTATGAGTTTTCTTGTTTGTCTCCTTGTCTTTGTGATGGTTCCCCAAGCTCGGGGGTGGCTTCTTAGAAGCCTAGGATGGGAGTTGAGCACTCCTTGGCCTATGTATTTTTATTGCAAGAATTTGGAGCCATTGAAGACTTCAAGTTTGAAGTTGAGATCTTGAAGATTTTTTAGGATGTGATCAAAAGTTGTTTTGGATTCCATCTTGTTTTTTATTAATTTTATTGTAAGGGAATCTTGTGAATCCCATGAGTTCAATGTGTATTGTAATGGAGTTACCACTCCAAGATTGTGATTGTAACTAGTGTTGTGGCATCAAAGTTTTGAGAAAATGTATGGCTTTACTTTGATAGTTTTATGTTCATATGAGAATATTGTATAATGTTCAAGTGAAGCTTTGTGTATTCAATGTTTTATGAAATAAGAAAGATACAATGCATTTTTGTTATAAAAATTATGTAAATATTTTGTTGGATTAGTTTATATGAAAGCATTGCTTATTTACTCATTGAGATAGCTTTATGTATACATGTTGATAGACTATGAAGAGAAGAAAGAATTCAATCATTTGTTGGAAATTTAGCTAAGTTGATTATATAGATGTTGTCATTATGGCAACATATGATCCACATGAAGATCACACAGGTCAAAGAGCAAGTATGACAGAGCGCATTGCAAATTTATCTAAGTGTGAGACAGTGTTTTACCAGTGAACCTGCACACAGTTTTTGTTTGGGACATTGACTGGAGTAAGTTCAGTGCTTTCACACTTGAACATAGACTCTATGATGCCTATTGATCACCCATCTTAGAGCGCAAGTCAGTACAACATGTATGAAAGAAGTTATGATAGTTTTACCGAAGATAGTGTGAAGCCGATAGGATAGAATATGAAGACAGAACTAGTAAAGAGTTAAGGGATTATTTTGTTTATCAAAATAATGACTTAAGAATATAAAGGGATGACATCCTAGATGTTAAATCTTGGATAAAGCTATTGGTATAATTGTAAATGTAATTGTAATTGTAATTGCAAGTAATTGTAGTATTATTGAGAAAGGAGGACAAGTGATATGATGTGAAGTATATGAAGCATATGTAATAGCGATAGTGAAAGAGCAACAAAGTGATATTGATGCAAGAAGTATAAGGTTATGTACCTTAACCCATTTTTTAATTAGTGTATATTGTACATTACTTGTTTGGGCAGTGGGCTCATCTGGCAATCACATTTTGTACTACAACTCCTAACAGGGTTGAGGCTTCTAACAAGGCCTATAGTCCCTTAATCAGGACTGATACACTATATGCTTGTAATAGACTCCTAATAGGGTCAACATCCTTAACAAGATACTTTTGATTAGTGGATCTTTGTGGGTACCATCCCCACCTGGGTTTTCCCTTGGCTAGGGTTTCCTTGAGAATAAATAATGTGTTATGAGCTCTTTATTGTTATGCATGTTGTTTAGCTTCTCATGTTATGCATGTATAAAGATAATCTGTTATATCCATAATTGGGCAAAAGATAAAGTTTTTAGAATAATGATTCACCCCCCCCTCTCAGTATTCCCTATTTCTAACAATTGGTATGAGAGCTTAGTTACTCAGAAAAGAATCATTCAAGGAAAGCCTAGCAGCTTGAGTAAGATCTCTATGGATATGGATCAACTATAGAAGAATCTTGAAGAAGCTCTTGAACAGATTGACTTGCTTACTATTGAAAAAGATACTTTGGAAAGAAAGTGTGATGATACAAAGAGCCTCATTGAGAAACTGAAAAATAAATTGGAAGATCTAAGATCTGAAAAGGAATCTGAAGCTTTTATTGAAGATTGTGATGACAATGTGGAAAAAGGAAAAGAAATCCTTAAGTATGAACTGAAGATAGCAAATTTGAAGCTTAGTTTGAAAGATGGAAATGGAAAGAATGAAGCAAATCTGAAATCTGAAAATGAAAGTCTAAAGACTGAAAATGAAGGACTAAAATCTAAACTTTGTAAAGTAACATCTGAACTTGAGAAAGTCAATTTGCAGTATGATGAACTTGAGAAATACAATAAGATTGTGAAAGGTGAACTGACTCAATCCAAATAACAACTTGAAAGGCTATATTCAACTAGTGAGAAGATTGATGATCAAATATCTTATCAGAAACCATTCTATGATAAGACTGGTCTTGGATTCAACACTTTCAAAGAAAATGATGAAGGCAAGGAACCAGATCTGAAGATATCTGAAAGCATGGATGAGAAGAAGCCTAATGAGATCAAAAAATTTGAAGATACACCTAAAGAAAAAGAATCACCAAAGCAAGAGGAATCACCCAAAGGTATGCAAAGAGAATTTAAAGGTAGATGTTTTTCTTGTAATACTATTGGTCATTTGAAGAGAGACTGCATAGGTAAATAATTTAGACCTCTTAATGGTTATTGTTACAATTGTCATGATTTTGGACATAGAGCTATTGATTGTAGGAAACCTAACTTTATTGAGAATAATGATGGTAGTAGAATGTTTAGGAATACTAACAATGCAGATAAGAAACTTATTGAAGATATGAACAGAAGAAATTTAGTATGTTATAGATGCAACAAGGTTGGACACATTGCTAGAAACTACATATCACAAATCAATCAACCTAGACCAAGATATGGAAACAATGGAATTGTTTGTCAGATATGCAACAAGATTGGACATACAGCAAGGTTTTGCAGAATGAACAATAGAGTTTTTTATCCCAATCCTAACCCCAGGAATCATGCAAGAAGAAATGAAGATGCAAGTAACAGTCAGAAAGGATGCTATAGTAATTCAAATGAAGTGAAGTTTATCAAAATCACAGATCAAGGAGACATATTCAACATTGAAGGTAATCAGAAAGGTGAAGTATTGAAAGGTAAGAATGAATCTTTACCTGACCTATCTCAAAGTACTTAATTTATGTAAATTGCAGTAGAATAGGAACTTAGATTTAGTATAGAAGTAGATATATGATGAACTGAGTCTTACACAATTAATGCAAGGTAGTTTATGATGTTCTAATGGTATGGTTAAGAGCACAAAGAAAAAGATTATGTTTTGCAAGATCGCAAGAAGTTTTAAGTTTTGCAAGTTAGTAGAGACAACTTTTTGGAAAGAAGTGGCAAAAGAATTGAATACGATGTCAGATCTAAGTGAGATTGAATTAATAAAAGGTTATGATCAGTATTATTTGATCATCAAAGTGAATTCAAGTGTCAAGGAGATCGAAGAGCAGTGATAGAAATCATTTTGCAAGGATTTGAAGAAGAATTTTGTGCCGAATCTACGCAAGCCCTAAAATCATGAAATTAAGGTATTTTACTTGAAAAATCTTTGAATCAGTAAAGGAATTTCAAGAAATCATGGATGTTTCCTTAATACACAATATCAAAGATAAGAATAGACTTAAATTGAAAAGGGAACTAGTAGAAACCTTGGAAGAAGACCCTAGGCATTATCATCTATACCAGACAAAGTATTACATTTAGAGAATGTCAAAAGTTATCTTGGATACAAACTAGAGATAGTAAATGATAGTGATTTCACAGATGAATATCAGAAGATTTACAATCAGGATATGACACTAAAATAAGGTTTTGAATATTTGGAACATAATGAAATTGTCAAATATGGATTATAGTATGAATTTGATAATGAAGAATGCACTAAGATTATTTTGAGTAGAATTCATAATGGAAAGTTTTGGCTAGAAGATAGAGTGATAGATATTACAGTTGATTTGATTCATGAATTCACTAGTTTATCTAAGACTAGAGCTATTCCTTTTAATGAGAAAAACATGAGGAAAATAGTCATTGACAACACAAACTCATCCTATAATGGTAGAGGAATTATGATTAGTAAGATCAAACAAGATGATGTGAGATACTTATGCAAGATCCTAACTACTAAGTTTTGTGCAAATTCTAGAGAGGATGACATGGCAGACAGAATGGTACATGCAGCCTATCTTATGTGTGTTGAAAGGGTACCACTTGATATGTGTGAAATTCTTAGAATTCAATTGTTTGAGAACTTGGAAAAGATCAAGAAAACTAAGTATACACAGTTTAGATTCTCATCTCTAATCACATATATGTTCTTTCATCTTTTGAGGAGATTTCCTTATACCATAGGAAATGATTGGAATGATGGACAAACTACAATGGAAATGATTAATGTAGTATATAGAAGGCATGTTATTGACAGTGTTAATGGGAGTGCAGTACTTGTTATTAAGACATTTCAGAATATTGTGACTAGCAGATCAAGGATCCCTAGGTCTCTTGTTGAAAAATATAAAGATGATATATGTTTTATGGTGGATACTGACTTTACCTATATTGAAGTAGTAGAGCCTAGAACAGATTTCATAGACCCTCTTGGCTATGAAATATCTGAGGTAGAAACTAAAGAGTATGTTAGCAGACTACTGAAGTGTAAGTTGGACACTCAGTGTAACAGGTTTGGAACCTTTGAGGAGAACTTCAACTCCGTAAAGATTCTAATTGAAGAGAAGCAGTATAAGAAGAGAGTTGAGAGCACTATTAAGAAAATCTTAAAAGATATAGGAATGACAGAGAAAGAGTTTTTGGTAGCAAAGTAGACAACAACATCAATCAGAGAGAGTGGACAAAAGGAAGTTTTGTCTATCCCTCCTTTATCATCAATTGCAGTGTCAAAGGAAGAACCACAAGTAAAGGTGAAAGTGAAAGTGCTTGAGAAGGACATAGAAACAAAGATGTCTACTAGATCCACTTCCTCAACACCTAGCAAAAGAGTTAAGGAAAGTGCTACTAGACCATGAAAGAGACATAAAACTCTAGTGCAACCTATTCCAAGAAAGATTGCAAAAATTAAAGATGATGTCACTACTAAGAAGAAAGCTTGGAAACCAAAAGTTGAAAAGCTTAATGAGTAGATTATTGAGAATGGTGGCTTTGCAAGAATGAAAAAATATTATGATCTTTATGATTAAACTGATAGAATTAATCCAGAGAATGCAGTTGTGAAGCATATGATCTTGACTGGAAAGAAGTTTGATACTATTCAAGGACAGATACCTGATGATGTATATAAGAAACTTCTAAATAGGAAGAAGAGAGCATCAGAGGAAGAGACAACTATTAGAGAAAAGCTTGTGAGGAAGCTTTGTGAAATAAGAGATGAAGCTTATTTCAATCAGATCATGAAAGCCCTAAGCACCCATATGAGAACCAAAAGGAGAACAATTTCAGATTATGGGAGGTAGGTATGAAGAAGTAAATTTTGAGATTGAATAGGCAATTATCAAGGTTATGGCAGAATATGTTGGTGAATCATTAGTTGCAGCAGAGCAAGCAGGTGAGAAATTACAAGAGGACATTCCCTCTTCTCCAGCTATTAATATTGAAGAGGAAACAATGAATGTAGAAGGTACAAAAATCACCTTGGATACTGATGAAAATGTATTCAAGAATTTGGAGAACATTGTTGACAATTTGGCCCTTGAAGAACAAGAAGCTACAAAAGAAGAAGAGATGACAAAGACCATTGTTGTGGAACCACTAGCTACAGAAGAACAAGTTCCCATTCCCACCAAAGAAGATATCAGTCTTACTCCTAACACTAGAAAGAAGACTCAAATTGGATCTATGATTGAGCATTTGGGAAAAGAAGTAGATGATGATGATCAGTTGGAAATGATTACATCCCTAAACAAAATCATTGGTAAGAATAAGAAGGTGAAGAGTCTTGAAGGGTGTTTGAAGGAACTAACTAAGAAGTTACAAAATACTATGAATACACAAATTTTAGAAGCAGACCCTATGGAGAAGGCAAAGAAGGTAATGAGCACCTTTGATAATGAATTCACAAACCTAGCTGATATTGCAAAAGTAAAAGCACAAGCAGACTATGAGGCTAGAATGCTTTTAAACACCAGTCAAAATATAAAAAATGATATCAATACTCTTGATATTTGTATCAAGGATTTGAGGAAGCACTTGGAAACAGGAAAATCTTGGTACATACAATGTACAAAATCAGAAACTTTGACAGCTGAGGAAGTTTAGAAGATAAAGTTGAAGGAAGCAGAAATTCTAAATGAAATAAACCTTCTGTCTAACCCCAATGTGAAGGTCTGTAATGTTGAGAAGAAAGTTAGGCAACTTTATGATGAAATTAGAGTTGTAAAAGATGAGAAAGATAGGAAATTGAGAAGATACACTCTTTTGAGAGAGCATGCTTCTATGAAGTTGAGCATAATTGAAGAGTAGTTGGAAGAATGTCTTTTGATTAGTGGATCTTTGTGGGTACCATCCACATTGGGGTTTTCCCTTGGCTAGGGTTTTCTCGAGAACAAATAATGTGTTATGAGTTATTTATTATTATGCATGTTGTTTAGCTTCTTATGTTATGCATGTATAAAGATAATCTTTTATATCCATAATTGGGCAAAAGATAAAGTTTGTAGAATATTGATTCACCCCCCCTCTCAGCATTCCCTATTTCTAACATCATTTATAGTTGTAATGTGTTGTTTTCATTTGCATGAAAATGTTTAAAGTTATGAAATGAAATGTAATAAAGAAAAGCTTACATCCATTATCATTGTAGCTTTACTTGATCTCTTGAAATCAAAATTCTAGGTAGAGGAATAGCATACTCAAAAAAAAAAACAACTTAATATGTAAATTGGTTACCTTTGATTTATTTGTCACTTCTTTATAAGTTAGAATTTTGGAAATCAACCTATAAATGAACTTTAGCCCTATCACCTTTTAAATTTTGTGACAACAAAATAAACTAAGAAAGAGTAAGTAATAGAGTGAAGAAAGAAACAAACTAAAAAAAAAAATACGAGAAAAGTTGTGAAATTGAGACCTACAGGTCTCTCGAAAATGTATGGGAAAAATTCCCATACATTTTCCCATTACATAGTCAATATTTAATTCAAGATAAGACCACTTGTCCTATTTTCCCTATAAGATTAAAATCAAAGTCAATCACCTACACTCTATACTTCCTACTATGTTTTGGTAGTGGGACCCATTTTGGTCTCCACCCAATTTTTCAAACATATAAAAAGAATATATTTTTAAACAAAAAAAAAATGCATACTCATAAAAAAAAGTACGCATGTCCTATGTTAAAAATATATATATATATATAAAGACAAATGAGTGTATAAATATATTTGCAAAATAAATTTACATATAAAAGTTTATGCAAAAAAAGGAACCACGTCAAAGTTGTTTTTATACAAAAAAAAAACTTGTAAAAAAAACCAAATTTTAAAAAGGGTCTATGTTTAGGGGGGGACCCGTGGGCCCCACTCCCTAGGGCCTCACCCCTCTTCCTGCGCACTACCATGTACAGGAGAGTACCTACCATGGCAGGGTACTCCCCTGGGCATGGCAGCATGGGGGGGGACCCACGCCTAAGTCCATGGGACTTTAAACTTAAACCTCCGTATTGTTGATTCATTTTTTTTACTTTATTTAATTTGTTTTTAATTTCATTTATTATTAATTTTTAATTATAATTTTATATTATTTTATAAATTTTATTTGTTAATAAGTTTAATTAATATTAATATTAATATTAATTATTAACGATTTTATTTGATTTGTCAATTTTAAATATTATTCAATGATTAATATTATTTAGTTTGAGATTTAATAATTAATTTTTTTATTGAATAATTGATTTATTTATTTGATTATCTAATAGTTTATTAATTAATAGATGATATTAAATAATATAATTATTATTTAATAATTTATTTACACTTTTATGAGGATAATTAATAATTATGTTAATTATTAAACACTAATAATTAATATAATTATTATTTGTAAAAAAAAAATTGTGTTGTCATTTATTATTATTAAGGGTTGATAGTATGCATCCAATGAATGCGTAATATGAGTTAATTTATAGGAAATTAAAAGTTATGTTGTAACTCAATTTTATGAACAATGAAATTGATTTAGTTATTAATTAGCTAATTATATTATGTGATATATAGTCATAATACCTTAATAAATGAATCTTAACGACTCAATGTAGTATTGTGTAGGCATTAGGCTCAACTATTTGATGTTAGTATAGCTAAAATTATAAGTTGGTTACTAACATGAATGAACTTAAACATTAGGAAAACTTTGATTGCAACTTCGCCATCTAGATAGCATCCCTTGTTAGAACTAATTTAGCTAGTAACTTTTATCACCCAACATTTGTAGAGAAATATTGTTTCAACTCCTTTCGAACTTTTGTCTTAGTTAATTGTTAACCCGCAACATAAACTTAGACTTAAATTACCTTAAAAAGAAAAATTTGGTGTGTTTTTGGAGTGAAAAATTATGGGCATGACAGACTCAAAATTTCTCTGATCAAACCTTTCTCCAACAACTCTTGAATCTATCGATTTAATTCCTAATTCTTGATAGGTGTCAACTGATGAGGTGCCTTATTCGGTAAACTAGCTCCATGGATTAGATTGATACATTGATCAATGCTTCTTTTTGGTGGAAAAACATCATGTACATTATAAAAAATGATATCACTATACTCGGTGAGTAACTTATCAATCTCCTCAAGGACATTATCCTCTATTCTCTTACTCGATCTGTTAGGGATCACAACAAAACATACATCATCCCTCTTCAAAGAGTTAACAGACTTTCTTCCTTCCATCAAACAAACTTTCACAGATGTGCAAACATTACTAACAGGTTCTTCCATCAATGGTAATAAGATTTGTTTCCTTCCATCAGCCACAATAGTATACTTATGCAATCTCCCATCATATATGGCATGTCTATCATACTTCCAAGGTCTACCCAACAAAATATGACAACAATCCATAGGCATGATATCACATAACACCTTATCATAGTATTTTCCAATCTTCAAATTCAAATAACATTGTTCACTTACTAGGAGTGTATGCTCATCTTTGATCCATGAAATCTGATAGGGCTTCAGATGTACCAACCTTTCCAACTGCAATTTTGTGACCATCTCTTTAGATGCCAGATTCTCCAAGCTACCACTGTCAATGATTACCTTCAAAACTTTGTCATAAAATGTACATTTGGTCTTGAACAAACTTTTCCTTATCGGATCTTCCTTTTTACTTTCATTCCACAGTGCTCTCCTTACCATCAAGTTATTTTGTTTCTCAGGTTCATTCGGTGACTCTTCTTGCACCAAAGCATTTCTATTACTACCAGCCTTCTTACTAGCCTATGTACATTCAAAAGATATACGTCCTTCTTCTCCATAATTGTAACAAGTTCCTCAAAAACTTCCTCTGCTATAACCACCTCGGTAGTTACTGCCTCTACCTCTAGATGAACTTTCACCTTTCCACTTGGTCTTGCCTTTGTCCAGATTTGTCTTTTCTGGTTCAGATCTATCATTTTAACCATTGGATCTACCTCTTCCTCTAGGGAATCTACCACCTCAACCTCTTTGTCTTAGCTCATGTCTCTTGTTCAATTTCACCTCGGCCTTCAAAGAAAATTGATAAGCCTCTTCAATGTTCTCCAACTTGACCATACTAATGTCCTCTTGGATGGAAACTCTCAAACCATTCAGGTATCTACCAATTCTTTCCACATCATCTTCATCATGTCCAAATCTGATATCTGATCTATAGAATTCCTCAATATACTCTTTTACTAAGCTATCTTTATGTCTGAAAATTTGCATTCACCGAACTAGGTTAATCTGATAATCACAAGGTAAGAAATTTCCTTTCAATTTATTCACCATTTTTCTCCATTCCTTGATTTTGTCTTTGCCTTTCCTTTTTCTATCCAACTACAGATGTTCCCACCATAAGGATGCATGACTTTTCAACTTTGTGCTTGCAATTTTCACCTTCTTATCCTCAGGGATGTTTTCATATTCAAAGTACTTTTCCATCTCGGTGATCCAGTCCACCAATTCATTAGAATCTAGCTTTCTACCATACTCAAGAGGATTGAAATGTGGTGTTGATATCAGACTTGTCAAAGCCTTAAAAAATCTTTCTTCACCTTGATCCATAATAGGTGCAGGTTCTACATTCGCCTATTCTTCTTCAACTTCATCATCACTAACATCTTCAAGATGTCTACCTCTTCTTAGGGCTATTTCAATAACTTCTAACCTAGCAGCAATCTGCCTTAGCATATCTACCAATCCTAGATCTGCATCTCACCTCCCACGAACCATCTTGACAACCCTCTACAATTGTAGGTCAGATCACAATCTACTGCCCTACAACAATCAACTACGGCTTCAAGAGGAACCTACAAACCTAGATCCTCAAAAATAGATCAAGATCTCACCTCGCTCTGATACCACCTTATACAAGGCAGGGAGTAAGTGGGGCCAAACAATGGTGCACCCTAATGATCCAAGCCTACCCAACACATGCGGAAGCCAACAAACACAATAGTGAGAAAGAGTGCAGAAACATTCATATATTATCATCAAATAGAACCATACATGTTGAGCTGTAAGGCCTTCCTGGTTAGGGCCAGATATTACAATGAATCATAGAAGTCCTCAAACATGCCAGGATCTATCAAAATCTATACTTCTATCTTCTACCAGCTCCTATAAGAAAAAACTCCTCCCTAAACTCTAAACCAACAACTACATTTATATAAGAAGCTACCGAGCTAAGTTGGCCTTTAGATCCATAATCAACAAAAGGAATGGTCAAATCTGGGACCACACGCTTCCTAAGGATGGATTCCAACATTAAATTTGTGATCTAATATAAATACACAAGTCGGCCATAGTATGAACTAAAACTAAACCCGTCTGTGAGCAAGATAATTGAGTAGCAGACAAGCAATGCCAAGCGCCAGTGAAACAACTGACTGCCCATGAAATAACCGACCAGACTCAGTAACCAAAGAAAACTGGCCAACTACCAACCAACTTGGTCAAAGCAAAAAATGAGCAACATTGACAAACTCAAATTTTTTTTTGGTGACACAAGATTGCCAAGGACCCGAGATGCTCCTGCATCATAAAGTATGACAATAAAACAATCATCACAGAAACACATAACACAATGATTTAATGTGGAAACCCTGCTAAGGGAAAAACCACCTGGGACCGATAACCCAAAATAATTTTCACTCTTTTTAAGTGAGCTCGGTGAAGAGCCAACCCTGTTAAAGGTTACAAGCACACTGTTAGGTGTGATCTTGCTAGAGGATTTAAGACTAATAGTTAACTTTCGACCAGCATTCACTATGGGGTCAATAAGATAATAATGTACATTCCTTGAATGATATAGGGGCATAACATAAGAAGGTTAAGTCCACTCAGTTAGGAGATTTTATGTATTAATGGTTAAACTAAAATAGTAGTTGATATTATTACAATACAACTTAATTTGCAGATGTTCAGATCTATTCTAAGCCCATACAAATCCTCTGATCAATATTTCAATTCACTTCCTCAACTTACTTTCACTCAGTAATAGTTGTCTAATGCTCGGTACTATTTTGCAGTTCAGTTCTCCTTCAACCAGTTTGATCAGGCATGCATGAAACTATATTCATGTGAAATCTTTGTAGTCTTCTTTCTTTCGGCATGTTTCAATAAATAAACTCATATCTCTTATATAGACAAATTAATTATTTTCATATCAACCATTAGATTTTGCCACTTATTCTTCTTCATTAATTTTGCCTCTTAAGCCTTCCTAGACAGTTGTGTCAATAACATGTTTCAATTCTATCCTTTAGATCTTCTTTGAATTTTGTCATTCGTGGATCTCATAACAACCTTTATCCTCAATCTCAAAATCATAACAATTTCTAGCTCATCATTTTCTTTTGACAAAACTAAGCATTTAATACTTTCATCCAAACTTGGTTAACAAAGAAATTCATCGGCGAACACAAGCTCGGTTAATACTATTGCTCGGTATACACTACACTAGCTCAGTGTATATTGAAGTGCTTCATTTATCGACCACATTGCCTTGTACAATTTTTCTTCCTTCTTCATAATAGATTAATGCAACATAATCAAGTCAACAATATGAGATCATAGACTCATCAATAAGTTACCCAAAGTATTCCTTATCCTCATCTGTCATATCCATCTCTCTCCGTGTAGATATCTCAGTTCTTCATCATTTCTCTCCTTTTTACAGATGTTTAGATGTTTTTAACTTACATGATAAGTACTGTCAAAACTAGTTGACATCAATGACAACATAATGACTGAGTTAATTATCTTACATATCATTTTAGTAACTTGGTGATCTCTAATCATTGATCTTCAAGTCATTCAGGTATTCAATCAGTTGTAGTTCATCAATGTCTCCCTTTGGCATTGATGGAAACACAAGCAATATGAAAATATGCCATGCACATACCAAACATAAATTCTACAACTATGTAAGTAAATGATGTAGCTTGGTAAGATCTCCCTAGCTTGATATTTTAATATGTTTAATCACTATGTTACATAATAACATTACAAGTGCAGACTCTCCTCTGTGGATTTGATCTTTTCAGCTCTCAAATTCCTTCTGTTCTTAGCAACAAATCTCTCCCTGACTTTCTCAGATTATCTCTCCCTTAGATAGATAGTTCATTTTGTATCTCTCCTACTATTTATCTCTCCCTTTGACAACAATGCCAAAGAAAAACATACAACTCTACAATAGCCAAGTAACTCTCTATTGTTTGGTGCAGATAATATATTTTTGTATACTGATATGAAAATATATGTTCTAGCTCCTCAAATCTTTCACAACCTTAGACATGATCCAAAGTGTGAGCTATGTTGCATCAACATGAATGATCTTCTGATAAGATTAGGCTGATGCAACCTCCAAATCACATTAGTGTTCGGTAGACAAGGGACGGACCCCAAGTCTAGTCCTCAAGTATTCAAAAGTTTCCTTCAGTAGAGGCTTGGTAAAAATATTAGCAAGTTGCTCCTTTGATGTAACATATTCCAGTTTGACTTGCTTCTCCTGTACTTTTTCTCTTAAGTAGTGATACTTAATTGAAATATGCTTTGTCTTTGAATGCATTACATAATTCTAAGAAATATTTATTGCACTAGTTTTGTCACAGTATATAATCACCAACTCACCGATTACCTCATGCATCCCTTTTGAATAAGGTGAAATTGTATCCACCTTAGGATGTATGGGGAAAATATGAGATCCACTTCTAAAACCAAATTCCCCAAGGAGAGATCCAAATTGATCAACCAAAAGGTTAATGCACAATCAAATCAATCTATGGAGAATATGAAAGAGGAAGAAACCTTTATATTTTCCTATAATAGAATATGTGCTTGAAATGTGAAATAATTGAAAGGCAAATACTAACCTCAAAATAGGGAAAATCTAGAAAATGCCAATTTTTGATGTCGGTGTGTAGTTTCAGGCAATTCTACAACTTGTTTTATACTAGAAACACCGAGACGAAGAAAACCCAGAAAACTTTTATCTTTCTAACAGTAGGTAGTCTTTGACCCCGATAAAAGGTCAAAGGCTACATTCTTATTTTGAAGGTCAACTTTGACTTTATTTGTAGATCTCAGAAGTTCACCGAAAAGGGTATCTGAATCCAAGCTCAAATCCAAAGTTCTACACTTGTACCTATAAGAAAAGAGGGTTTTTGTTGTTTATTTGAGGGATTTGCCTTGGTCTAACCCTGGTTTGGAATCAACCTTAATATTGAAATTGAAATGAGAATGCTAGCAAGTAGTAGAAGCAGATCTAACAATGAAGCTATGCAATTCGATAGATATACAATTGTATTTCGAATCTAAACAAATGTATTTATATGAAAGCTTGAACACAATAATGGCAAATGTAAATCAAAACCATGAAAGTAAATACAAAACCTCCATGCTTGTATGCTTGGAATCCACCTTGATAGAAGAATGAATGGATCTAGAAGATGAACAAAGGATCTTGAAGGAAGATCACACCACCATGATGGCTAGATCTAGGGTTTGAATGATGAATCTTATATGTTTGAACCAAATCCCTTCAAAGGCTTGAATGCTTGAATCTTTGATCTTCAATGGAGAACTTGAATGGAGAAGAGGACTTGAATGCTTCCTTGAAAATTCTTGATGAAAATGCTTTCTTGACCTTTGCTTGAATGCTCATGAAAATTACTTGAGATGAGATATGAAAATGAGAGAGGAAGGCCTCCTTTTATAGTGAACTAGGGCACAAACCTCTAGAGAAGGCCAACATTGGGGAATTAAATCCCAATTAACCTTAACCCCTAGAAATGGACCCATATTAATTGCAATTTAGGGATTTACCATTCTGAAACCTGATACCCAGAAATCAGAAAAACTTGAAATTTGAAATGTGGGTCAAGGATAAGGTCAACCCTGACCTAGGTTAGAGTTGAGGTTGACTTTGACCCTCAAGGTCAACTTTGACCTTGAGGTCAAAAACCTTAGGACCTCAGTCCATAATGCTAGGGAATACAAAAATATACTGAAAATAGGGATAGATACAAGCATTATGAGGTGAACAAGTCAGATCTGAGTAAAGGCCTGATTCAAGGTGTTGGACATGACCTAAAACACTCACTCAGAGAGCTAAATGCTCTTAACATGGAAGTGCTTCCATTTTAGATGAGACACCTTCCAACACTTGTTTGATGTAAGCAATGTTTGAACAGTTTGTAGTAGCAACAACATACTCCACTTCAGCAGTAGAATAAGAAATACAAGGTTGTTTCTTACTTTTCCAAGTTACAAGTCTTTCACCAAAGAAAAATGCTCTTCCGATTGTTCTCTTTCTGTCATCTATATTTCTAGCCCAATCTGCGTAAGTGTAAACTCTTAGTTTAAATTTTCCTTAGGATACCATAAACCATAATCCTATTTTTTCTTCATGTATCTCAATATTCTTTTCACTGCAACCATATGTGAATCCTTTAGATTGGCAGAGAATCTAGCCACAATCACCACTGCATGTGCAATATCAGGCCTACTATGTACTACATACATGAGTTTACTAATCATAGATAGGTACAATGTCTGATTTACCTCTGTAGATTCATCATCTTTTGTTAATTTGTAGCCAGTAACCATCGATGTTTGATGTAGAGCCCTCCTATATTCCTCTAAGGAACCTAACTCAACCCAAGGGATTCAATAAAGACTGGAACCCTCTCAAGGAATTAGACTCAACTCAAAGATTCATAGAAGAACCCTGACTTTAGGTAACCCAAACAACATCTCCAAATTGATTTTGGACAAGTTCACTTCCATTAACAATCCAAACAGACTTCACTTTTCCACAAATCCTTTTATGGTCTAACCATTGCACTTTGTTTAATTGTTTCACAAAACACCATCTCACTGCCCTTTTAGGACTGTCACTTGTTCATTGCATCAATCCACTCCAAACCCTACCTATGAGTTCTATTGCCTACATAAACACTTAGGCATACTACCAAGTCCTTTCCCACATCCTCCAGACACCTATAACCCAATAACACAACACCATTTTATTAAATAAAACAAACTTGCCTATTTTTTGTCTTCTTTGATAGACCTACGTAAAGGGGTCTCTAACTTTTGAACGACACATTATTTCTTTAATCCCTCTGGTGATCATGGCATAACTAGGTTCTTACAAACATATTAAAGAATTAGCCTGATCCAATGGATAAATTAAAAGATATGGCCCCTGTATCAGAGTGCATTTTTCTGCAATAGTCAAACCATTTGCCACCACCAATTTCCTTCCATTTTTTTTATCTTCCCTACAATCAAAGCATTATAAAAACATATAATACATCATTCGATGCCTCCCACAAGTTACAAGTTGTGTGATGATGATAATCACCTTCATAAAATTAAGATCAAATTAGCAACAATTCTAAAGTAAATACAATGCAAATCTATTTAAATATGAAACTAAGATCTATAGCATCTCATGGCTCTCCAGAAAGAGGTGGTAAGTGAAGCTCTTAGCTCAAATCTCCACTAGTGACACTTGTAAAATGAGAATGTATGCTTCTCTTGATGAACTACAACTAATTTAGAACACTAAATGAAGAATTTGTGATTGAAGATCACTGAGGCATTACTGATTAGATATTCAAGATGATTAAATTAGTATTATGTTGTCATTGATGTCAACTAGCTTGATAGTACTTATCTTGTAAGTTACTATATCGACACATCTGAAGAAAGGTGAAAAAGATGAAGAACAAAAATATCTACATGAGGAAGATGTATATATCAGATGAGGATAAGGAATACACTCAGTAACTTGTTGATGAGTCTATGACTTGATGATATCGACTTTATTATGTTTCATTCATCTATGATGAAGAATTGAGCTGAAAGACACAAAGCATTGTTGTCGATAAATGAAGCATTCCAGTATACGCCAACGGAGTGTAGTGTATACCGAGCATAGTGTTAACTGAGAAAAATAGAAAGGAATTAAATGATCAGTTTAGACAATAAAGTGATTGTATGCACCCTAAAATGGTCACCTAGACTTTGGGCCCCATTTATTCAATTTGTCAAATATCAATTTCCTAAATCAATGCTTTGCAATTTTCAAATCAATTCCTTGATCAAATCGCAATTAAATCAATAATTTAAATATTTCTAAGGTTTGATCATTTCATCAATAATTTTATTTAATTAAAAGAAATATTCTCTTTTAAATTAAAAAAATAGGCTTATTTAATTAAAAGAAATATCTTAAATAAAATAATCTTATTTAATTAAAACCCTTTTTAATTGAATGATTTTATCTTATTTAATTAAATATTCCTCTTTTTATTAAATAAACTTATCTTATTTATTTAAAAGATAATTCCTCTTTTAAATAAATAAAATCCCCACTTAAAGCAAAATCTGTGATGGAAAAGGAAATAAATCAAATAAAAACAAAACAAAAATCCTTTTCCTGATTCTTTCAATAATTTTATTTAATTGAAAGAAATATTCCCTCTTAAATAAATAAAATAACTTTATTTAATTGAAAGAAATATCTTTTAAAATGAAATAAATTTATTTAATTAAAATCTTTTTTAATTAAATGATTTTATCTTATGATATCTCTCTTTTAATTAAATAATGTTATCTTATTTAATTAATAGAGAATCATTCTTTTAAATAAATAAAAAATCCTCTTAAAGCTCTTTGTGATGAAAAAAGGGAAACAAATAATTAAAAATAAATAAAATCCCTTTTCTCTCCACACTTTCTAAAAAATGAGCTTTATTTCCTCTTTTTGGATTTATCCCACATTGTTCTCGAGGATGCATTCTCTTCCACATTTTCCTATATAAGGAGCCCTCTCCTTCTCATTTCAGATTCGAGAATTTTCATGTTATTGTTATACTGCAGGTTTGGAGAGCAATCTTGGAAGAAGCTTTTGAGCACATTTGGAGCTTGGATATTTGAGACTTCTTTCTTCTTGTCTTCTTTTCTCATGCCTTATGGCAATCCATAGTTTAGATTAATATTGCATTCACATAATAGTTTAAATTCATGTTTCCTTTCATAGATTAACATTGTATAAGCATTCATTTCAATAGAATAGTTTATTTCTTGCATTGTTATCATCTAGACTAGTTTCATTTGCATGCAATAACTTGATGATCATGGAGATTAGCATGCTTTCTATTCATCTTTGAATCTCTCATTTCTTGGTGTACTTGCATGGGCATAACTAGGTCAATCTCAGGGCCTCATATAAAAACCCCTGCACTCCACGAATAGAGAGCTGTTAATCACTGTTTGAGACCTCATTCTTGAGTGTTCTTGAATATAATGATTCACAAAAGTGTGACTACTTTCTAGCACACATTTTTGGCACTCACTGTGGGGCAAAAAAGATTAATTTCTAGCCTCATTCTTGATTGGTTTTTCAGTTTTAGTATTGGTTCCTGGCCTTGTACGACCATGTATAGACTGGAAACCCTATAATATAGTAATGGGTGGATATAATGATGAATCATATTTCTCATGCTTTTGGTTTGGTTCATTTTTATAAAGAAATGAATAAGTTATGATCATTTTGGTGAAAGTGGGTATTTGTAAATTTGAGATTCTCTGAATATAGTCAGATTGAAACGTCTAGTACGGACAAAGTATGAAGAATTAGGACCTATAATAATATTCATTGGAAAGACACATGAATTATATTTCATTTCCTTTTTTTTTGAGTCATTTTTATTTAGATTTGTGAATGTTACGAGCATTTGAGTGAAAACTAGTTTTTAACAATCTGCATTGGAGTTGCAGACAATGATTTTCTCTTAGAAAATAATTTATGAATGGAAAAAATAAATGGCTTACATATTTGGAAACTAGATTCAATAATAGTTTTTTTGAAATTGGTTTGGTTTCATTTGGATTCTTTTTGAGAAATACATGTGATTCTTTAGACAGGGTTTGGTGTTTTAAATCTGAATTATGACAGAAAAATTGTAGTCTAAAAAGGTTATTGGTTGAGGAACCAAATGGAATCATAAGACCTTATAATTTTGGGAAATGGTAGTTCTTGATGTTGGCTAAAAAATTTATGCTTTCCAGAAATTTTAATATTGTGATTTTATGGGTCAAATAAATCAATCTTTAAAGACTGTCTTGAAGACAACAATGTTAAATCAAACTCCTAACAATTGATTTTCACATCTAACCATCTTAAGGTTTTTTTTTCGGATGTGTGATAAATGCTAGAGTGTAGATCTTTGGACCTAAGGTGAGTTCTTAAAATATCTATAACACTTGGTTTGGGCATAAAATCAATCTCTCATGTGTTTGGCTTGAGTGTTACATGCTTTCATAGAACACATTTTTGATGCTCTTAATGGGAAATGAATGAACATAGATTTGCTTTTATATAAGTTTGTGTTTAAGTGAATTCTTGTGTTTAAACATTAAGTAATTCTTGGTTTCAAATATCAAAACATCTCATTGAGTAATCTAGGGCATGGATTCATTCCTAGTTTACATGAAGAGTTAAATGCACCACTTTGTGGACTCATTTCATGTTTACTTGGAAAGTTAAATATTCCATGATTAAAACCCTCTTGCACTTATGAGTAGTATTGATTAGTAGTCTTAGATTACTTGTGATTGATCTAGGTTTCTATCTTGGGTTATTGGACTCACTAATCCGCCAGCCCCTCATTTTTGTCCTGTGGTTGCAATCTCAGCGCCACATTAAAGGGGAGGGGTCTACAGGAAAGAAGTGTTAATTGTTCCACTAGGCAACCTTTTTGTGCTTTTTGGAACTCACTTATTTTCTAGGTTGTGGACTCATTTGTAGCTTGTGTCAGGTGTTAAGTGTTCCACCTTGTGGACTCACCTCATATTTGCTCTAAGTGTTAAGTGTTCCACCTTTAGTGCTTTTCAATACTTTTTGATAGAGAATTACTTACTTTTCATTTTTTTAGAAGGCCTGCTTGGGGATTTCATCACCTCAAGGGATGACTTTAACTCCCGTGTTCCAGCGGAGTATAAATATCGGGAGGTCAATCCAAAGACACCTCTCTTGGGAATGAGTTAGATTTCACTCTTGGCTAAGCCTCAAAGAACTTTATACCTTTGAGAAGTGAAGGAGGAGATTTGGGTTACCGTCTCCCCTCGACTGTGTGATTTCTGATTCTTTTCATCTATGGATTTGTGCCTCATGTACCTTGCATATATCGAGGACACCCTTTAGAAAAGCCATGTATATCCTTGTAGATAGCTTACTAGGATGTTGTTATGTTCTACGTGCCTGCTAAAACATTTTCAAGAACATACACAAGTAGAATCTTTAAGGAGTAGCATACTGAGTCACTTTATTGTTCGTGTGCAAGGTTGCTTTGCCCCTTGTTCATTGTTTGAAGATAATTGCTTGCTTGAAATCCTTGATTGCTGTCTTATGTGCTTGATCAATGATAAAAATCTATTGATATACTTGATCTTTTAAAATGAACACAAAAATTGAGTTCTTGAGTTGAAGCACCAACTTTTTTTATAGCTTGCTCGATCTTCTACCTTGTTGTCACCTTGGGAATAATTGTCAAGTTAAAAGACTATTCTTGGTGAGAGTTTATCTCTATAATTGTTAGCCACATTCTTGGAAAATTTTAGTACTCTTTTTGTCCAAACCATTTCCATCAAATTCAATTTCAAATATATAATTTGGCCAAGTCCAACCTCCTGATTCAAAAGTGCAAGGGTAGTCACCCTTTGATTTGAAGCACCTCTTTGATAGTGTTGGTAATGCCTTTTGCAATTTCTATCTTACTATTTCTCTTTGGACATTAGAGAACTTTGATTATCCTAGTTTGGTGTTGACACTTTAAGAGGTCACCCTATCACTTAGAATTTTTTTCTTTCAATTGTCAGTCTTCCTTGGTCAGTCCAGATTTGAGATCCTAGGTGCTTTCATGTTGCTCAACATCTCAATGAATGTTATGGTATCCGTTGCACAAGATGACTTTTAGTCTTCTTCTTTCTTCTTCCCTTCCCATTTTTTTCTTCTAAAGTCTTCTATTCACATGAGAAATTCTTCTTGTCTTCCTAATTCTTTTCCTCTTATTATCTAGTCTACTTCTTTCTATTTTTTTCCTCTATCATTCCTACGCTTGATTCCTTTTCCTCTAGAACCATGAGTTTCAACTATCTTGCTGTGGAACCTCTCTTGAAAATGGATGATCTTGTTCTCCTTGCTCAATTTGAAGAGCATTATTCCTCAAAAACTCTTATGGGTGAAAAATTTATGGCAAAAATAGAGGAAAAATCAATTAAATCAGGTGCCTTTGCTAGAATTATCAACATGATCCTATCACAACCTCCTTCTTCCAAAAGTCTTTCATCTTCTAAATCTTCCAAATCTTATCATGACTCTTCTAAACACTATTCACATTCTTCATCTTCCAAATCTTATCATGAATCTTCTAGACATTATTCACATTTCTCATTATCTAAGTCTTCTTCTTCCACCAGGTCTTCACCTTCCTCTTCTTCATGATCTCATTCCTTTTCTACTTCTCCCAAGAGTCTTACTCCTTGTCTCAAGACATACCATGATGAGAAATATGATAGCCCTTGTGATACCTCTCCCATGAAGAGTGACACACCCATCTTTGATGGCTATGATGACTACAATGACTATGATGATGGACAATGTAATGATACCTATGAAACCCCTATTCCTAAGAGTCCTCCTTGTCATGTGCTCGTGCTTACTGGAAAAGGGTCATCACATTGGATAGAATGGGATGGTGATCCATATGACTCTGATTTTGAAAGAGACTTTGAGGATTTCTATGAACAATACCTAGATGATACATCTACTTCACTTGAGGAAGAGAAAGCTCAGCGCACTAATTATAAACGCAAATACTATAAGAATGTATCCTCTAAGAACTCTACTGCTGAAAATGAAGATTTTACTCTCAAGAAAGATCATGTTAATGCTAGACCTTTGTCTTGTGATGGTTCCATTCCATCCCCTACTTCTTCCAATACCCCTACATCTCCTAAAGTCACCAAGTCTTCCAAATCTTTCACAAATCCTGCATCCGACAAAAATCTTAATGCTTTTCACACGGTTCCCTATAGTTATCCTCAAGGGATAACTCTTAAAGATACTCAAGCTAACCTTCACTTGGCTGCAAATACTTTCAATAATGCTAAATCTAAAGAGCCTAAGCCTTTATGTGCTATAATGCCTACTTTAGCTATTCCTTCACCATCTGTACCAAAGTCTTCCATACAACTCCAACTTGCTTCCTTGTCCTTAGAAGTGACTTCATGTCAAGAGGACTCTAAAAATGATACA
The DNA here is from genome assembly GCA_027943335.1 of Chamaecyparis obtusa. NCBI lineage: Eukaryota > Viridiplantae > Streptophyta > Pinopsida > Cupressales > Cupressaceae > Chamaecyparis > Chamaecyparis obtusa. The sequence continues at coordinate 4,859,067 of BSBK01002075.1, read as the reverse complement.
GAAAAGAATATAAAGAAAGATCAAGATCAAGAACCCTCCATGTCATCCACTCCTTTTCATGATGTTCTCTATCCGTGTCATGGTTCTTTTGATCCTTTACGCCCTTTCTCATTTATTCCACCATGTCTTAAGTCTTCTCCAAAGAAAGATCAAGCTACTACCCACACCATTGAGCTTATTGATAATGAAAATAACCTTACTATGCTTGCACTTTCCAAAGATCATACTTCCATTAAGGTTATTAAAAATGGTGTTGTTACTTCTGATGTTAAGCCTACTCAAGAGACAAATTCTGCACTTGTGCTATCCAAAGATCCTTGTCAAGATCAAAGTCTTCCATCTTCTTGTTCTACCATTCCATGTTCACTTCCACTTTCTACTCTTCCTAAGTCTTCACAAGCTTTGAATGATCCTATCAAAGAAAATGCTCTTATTCAAGATGTCCAAGATCCTATTGAAAATTCTAATGCTCACTCTGAAGATGCTGATATCCTTGGTTGTCATATAGATGATGATGAACTTATTGATTATCCTTTTGCATCTTCCACTTCCATCCTTGGACCTCTTCCACCACTGCTAAGGACTTCACATCTCCCTTCCATATTGGGTCCTTATGTCCCTTAATTTTCCCCTCCTAACTCTCCTAATTCATCATCTATCTTGGGTCCTTATGTCCCTCCATCTCTTATCTTTCCTCAAGATCAACATAGATGCATACCTTTGAATCCTTTTCATCCATCCACACATCTACACCAGTCATATTATCCTTCTTCTTCCACATGTCCCAAGTCTTTTGGAAGTAACTTGAATGTTCAATATAAGAAAAAGAAACAATACAAGAATCCATCAAAAAAAGAAGATCACCATGTCTCCTCTAATTGACATGGGGGCATAAAGTCAAAAGAGATATCTAAGAAGAAAACTACAAGACAAGTATGGGTTCCAAAATCCATCATTCAAGATATTCTTTCTAAGTCATCAAAAGAAAATAAAAAGCCTAAGGCTATATGGATTCCAAAGTCTCTCATAAGAGAGTCTCATGTTGAACAAAAAGTGAAGTTGACATTCAAGCTTTCCAAGACTTCCACCTCATTGTCATGCCCCTATCTGCTTCTAGCTTGGTTTTCTTTTATTCTGCATCTTTATTTAGTACTACTAGGATGGATTTATGTCTTGGTTCAAATTTGATATGTTCAGACTCTTTTGGTTAGAAGTAGATTATAACTTTGTTCTGACTTCGATTTATATCTCAGACATATTAGGGATATTTAGTTGGCTATTAATTGTTAATTTTGGTTAGACTATGGCATTGGATTTAATTTAATATCTACAGACACTGTCTTTTCTGAATTATCCATTTCTCTGTTGATTTTGGTACTTGGAAATTTGTGTTACTTGGAAGAAGGATGAGAAATTCTTATACTGCAATTAAGTTTTCATTTATGAGGGTTTCGATGTTATATTGGTCTGTTATTGTGAAGGAAAATATGGTTAATTTTATGTTTAATGCTAGTGTATAAATGATTTTATTATGTTAGCATCTATTGTTTAGTGAAAATTGAAATTTAAATGAATATTAATAAGTCTATTATGTTAGAATGAGTTAGTGGGAAGATATGTGTTAAATTGGAAGGGGGATTAATAATATCCTAACTTTCTTTGTTTTATGGTTAGCAAGTTTAGATTAGTGAATTGTTTAACATTGGTTGTGGATTTGAGGTACTCCCTTTGGTGTCGTGAACTTGGATTAATATGGATATGTTATAATATGTTCACTATGCCAAGTTATTTTTTTTTGCTATGTTCGAATGTTAGTGGGAATAGGTTGTTATTTGCACACGTGAATTACTCCGAGCATGGGTAAGTGGGAGTTCTCAATAAATATGTGTACTATTGTAATAGCTATCACTATGTTAAGTAAAGGTGGTAGTGAAAGATAAGTTTGGGTTTTAATGTAGTTACCGCATGTTTATGGGAATTCAATGACTTCAGTTCACTGTCGGTCATTTGCTTTGGCAAGGTTTTGTTTCTCTGTTGAGGTAGTGGGTTTGATGCCTGGAAAGGTTGCGAAAATGGAGTCAATTTGTTCAGTTTGGAGAGGAATATGGTTGTATACTTGTGCATTATTAATGGGGATTCTCCATTTTGTATTTCATGGTTCTATTTCTAGTTTTTGAGCAATCTTTTGGAAGCACTATTCAGTTTTGGTGCTTATGAAATGAGCTTTGTCACGAGGTGCTCAGTTTCGTTGCTTGGTTCTTGGTCTTTTTCAATGGGTTTAGCTTTGTTGAGCAAGGAGTTGGTTTTGGTGTAGCTTGCTAGTTGGGAGCGAGGTCTTTGGCTTCAACTTCGAGTTCAGAACACCCCCACTCTGTTATAAAGGCAGGGGCATTCTCTAACTCTACTCTTGCTATCTTTATGAATCTGGTTATAAAATTCATTTAAATGGTTTATATTCCAATTATGCAATGTGATTAAAATGTTATTATGTACTATAGAAAATTCTTTCAATGTGTGTGTGGTTTTGCACATTGCAGTGTAATGTTCACTATGTGATAAATTGGTATTCGGTGTGTGTTTTGGTTCAGTTGTTTAGAATATGGTTTTTGAGTTTGTCAAAATGGTGATACTATTTTATAGGAGTATGGTAGCATAAGGTTTCCTAAAGTTTGGGGGGGGTTTGTGTGTTTCACTAGTTCATGTCGGTTGTCGTGATCTTAGTAATGGGAACGATAATGGTTTGTGTAAGTAGCAATGGAGAGTGAAGACTGTGAAGTTGCCGTCTCTCTACTACCAGTTTTGTTTACCGAGCTTTGGGAATGTTGTTTTGTGATTGGGATTAGTTGTTCTGGTATCGATATTGGTCTTGTCGCCAGGTATTTAGGTTTTGAGTATCCTAGTTTTATTGCATTCTCTATTTGGTATAGTTCTCGGGTTCTTTGCTTCCTAGGTTATTATGGGTGTGTTACCTTGGTGAGAAGTTTTCATGGCAATGTTGGAACATTAAGTGAATTCATATTCTGTACCTCATTTCATATTATTTAGTTGGAAGTTTATTTTGTTTAGTAAACACAGTGGATGTTCATTATGATGCCACTGTTAAGAATGTCGTAGTTGACTGTCTAGTCTTGTTGAGCATGGGAATAGGGAAGTTTTGTTAAGTCATGATTGGAGGTTTAATGGAATGCTTCTCTCTATTTAGTAGCTTGTAGTATTGGGCTTAAGAGGTGGAGATTTGGTTACCACAAGGTTTTTTAGAGTATGGTCATCATATGATATATGTATCGGTCCCTCATGTAAGTGGTTGATATGAATGTTCTTAGTTCTGTGTTCTAGATGGAGGTAATTATGTTCCGGTTACTATTACTACAGCTTTTGTTAAGGAGGATTGCTAGGTCTGTTGGTAAATTCTATTAGGAATCAAGTTCTTTTGGATGATCATGTTGTAGCAGGGAAAAGAACATGGTTTTGTTTCTTGGTGCTATGGTATTCTCGGTTGATGTGGGGTTTACTATGGAAATCTTTGTTGTCACATTACTCTTTCGTAGATTTAGTTATGATTTGGTCTGAAGGCTATTTGATGGCTACTGTTGCAATATATTTTCTGTCTGTAGAATTTTTGGAGTTATATCAGTAACTGATAATTTATATTTAGATTGGAATATATGATTTCATGTTTTCTAATTGTATTACAACTTTGATATAGTGCTCTGTACTCTAAATTAATGCAAGGGTATATATATATATATATATATATATATACACACACACTTATAGGAATGTATATGTATATATGTATATACACGTACCGTGAGTGTATATGCATATGTATATATATGTGCGTGAGCCTATAAGTAGGTGCATACATATATATAAATATATTTGTATGAATGTATATGTATATATGTATATACATGTATCGTGAGTGTATATACATATGTATATATACGTGTTTACACCTACAAATATGTACACAAGTGACTTGGTAACAAAGATAACAGAATTGATCAAGTGTATTTTTATACTGGTGGTAATTATGTAGTTAATGTGTAATCCTACATTATTCTTTGGTATTTAAGTTGATCGTTAACTTTCTATGGATTCACAAATAACTCTGTTAGTTAGAATGTGACCGTAGAATGGAATTGAATCTTAGGTATTTTTGTTGACAATAGAATTGAATGTTTCCATTTTTTTGTTATTAAAATTGCAATTAGATATTAGGAATTGGATATTAATTTTGCTTAAGTTATTCTTTAAGTGATGGAAAGAAGATGCTTGCTGTGGCTATTTTTGGAAAGTGGTTTCATCGATGTATGTGGAAATTTCAAATGGATGTTTCAGTATTATGGATTCAGTTGTTAAGTATACGTTAATAGTTGATTTGTTAATTCAGATTTTTACTATGGTTAGTTATTTTGGTAGTATGAAGTGTTTTAAGATAATGCAAGTGTGATCCTTAGTAGGGGAAGCTGACTTTTGTCTAGAGCCTGAAGGAGAAATAATATCTGTTAGTTAATTACTAAGTGATAATTTAATAATTCATGGGCTATGGGTTTCATTTAAAAAGATAAAATATGTTGCCCTGATTACTTGCACATGTTGGTGAAGTAAGGGAATGGTTTTACCTTATTGCTTGGAAAGAATAAGGCTGGCATAATGAATTCTTCAAGTTTCCTATTGGTTACTGATCGTTGATTCTTATGTAGATACCCAAAGCTAGTGGATCATCACCTTGTCATTTTCTTTGTGAGTTTATTTCTATTGATTAGAAATGAAATATTTCTTGTAATGATGAAATATGTCTATTTTTATATGCATGGTTCAGATTATTTTGTTAAGGTTTTAACCTATATGATGCAGATTCTTTGGAGGTATTCCATTATCTTAGACTATTTGAATAAGCCCTGTTTGTTGTGGTTGTTTTATATCTTGGTGTTTTCAGGATTCTAGATGAGGAAAACTATGTTTTTGGGGGAACGATTGACTACTGTAAAGATTTATGGAAAATAGATTATTACCTGGTTACTGGTTATTAGAACAGTGCTTATGAAATCTAGGATCATTTAGATGTATTTTGAAACTTTTAGTATGTTTGTATTAAATGTTGAGTATAATGGTATACTCCAATGTAATTGATTACCTTGGATATTTAAATAACTGATTATGTCAGTTGATTTGTAATTCGGCTCTATGTTGTACCTTGTTTATAAAAAAAATAATTTGTTGTGTTGTGCAGGTTTATTTTATTGGTTCTCCTATGGTTGTTTATTTTTATTTGGTTAGTAGTATGGGGTGTTACATTGGTATCAGAGCCTAGGTTTGCACACTAGGGGCTCAGGGTTTGGAAAAGGGGTTATATCTCTTTGCTTCCATTAATGATTTTCCTTCTCTTTTATTATTTAAGGTCTTGAGCATGCCTCCTATCACAAGAGGTGCCCGTGGGCGTGGTGATCCAGTTGATGCTGGAGTTGGCAGAGGTAGGGGCAGACATCTAGGACGTGGCTGGGGTAGAGGGAAAGATCACCAAGGTGGGTTTGGAGCTGATCAAGGTGATCAGAGAGAACCTTAGGCTAAAGTTCTCCAACGGATACTTGATAGACTTGATGATATTGAAGCTAGGAACAATGTTCTCGGTGGGGGAGCAAATGCAAATGCTAATGTGGTTCAAGTTCCTAATGCAAACCTGACTGTTGCTGAGAATCCTGTTGCAAGGGCTCAGTTGAAGGACCTTTCTAAGTTCAAAGGACCTATCTTCTATGGAACCGAGGAAGGTACTGCTGTTGAAGCATGACTGCTAAACATTGAAAGATGTTTTATCCTCCATGATTATCAGAGTAATGTTAGAGTTCACTCGATTGTTATGTAGCTCAAATCCTTTGCTTCCATATGGTAGAACATGGAACTTGAGCATCTTGGAGTCAACATTTCTCAAGTCACTTGGGAATTGTTCGTTGAAAGGTTTCATGAGAGGTTCATGTCAGAATATTGGCAGCAGGCTAGATCTGAGGAATTTTTCAATATCTCTCAGGGTAATGCTATAGTGGATATGTATGAGAGGAGATTCTTTGAGTTGAAGTACTCTGGTTTGGCAGAACATGAAAAGCCATTAGTACAACATTTTATTAGGGGATTAAATCCCAAAATTGGAGAAGAAGTGTGTACTTTCAAGCCTAAAACTATTCAAGAAGCCTCTAATCAAGCCAAATTGACTGAGATGAAGTCAGGTTTCAGTGGAGGTGTGATCAAGAGTGTAGCGAATCCTCTTGTTCAGAATAGTAGCAAGAACCAGAGGTTTTCTCAAGGCAATTCAAGGGCAGCTTTAGGTGGTTCTAGTGGCAAGTTCATGAAAAGGAAGTTTGGAAAGTTCTCTAAGTCCAACAAGAGTTTCAAAGTACCTGAGCAACCCAAATCATTTTTGTCTTCACAAAGTGGATAACAAAGCAATGTATCTCATCCAGCAAATTTAGTGCAGCAAAAGAGTATCAAGAGAGGAGCGGAATGTTACCACTGTGGGCAATTGGGTCATTTTCAGTGGAATTGTCCCCTTCATGGCAACAACCAAGGTAGATCTAGGGCAGCCAATTCTGAGGCCACTGTAGGTGATTCTGGAAGGAACCACCATATTTTTGCTACCGTAGATCAAAGGCAGGCTGATCATCAAAATACCATAATCGAAACAAAAGGTAATTGCCAAGGTAAGAAAATTTCCATTTTGTTCAATTTCAGGGCCACCGACTCATTTATGTCTTCAAATTTGGTTAAACAATGTGGAATTCCTATGAATAAAGCTGAGTGGGCATGGAAAATTGAGTTGGCATCAGGATCTAAGGTAGAAGCAGGGTTAGTGGTTGTAGATTGTAAGATTCGACTTAAGGCTTTTACTACTTCAGTTAGCCTTAGAGTTATTCCTTTGGGTTCGTATGATGTTATTCTTGGAATGGATTGGCTGGACCAGCATTCAGCTATCATGGATTGTAGAGAAAAGATCATCAGATGTATTGATGATTTTGGAATAGCCAAGCACATTTTAGGTATTAAGAGACCTATTTCAGTTAGGACCATTTCTACTAAACAACTCAAGAAGTGCTTGTGCATGGGATGCAAACTATTTTCTATTTCTATCAATGATTTTGATGAACCAGTTTCTTCTAGTACCAACTTGGATCATCCAGTTTTGAAGAAGTTTTTAGATATCTTTGTTACTGAGATTCTGGGAATCCCTCCTAAAAGAGAAATTGATTTCAGGATTGATCTTTTGCCTGGTACTGAGCCTATTTCTAAGACTCCTTACCGTATGACCACTCAAGAGTTAGTGGAACTGAAGGTTCAACTTGAGGAATTGCTGGAAAAAGGGCTCATAAGACCTAGTGTCTCACCTTGGGGAGCACCTGTCATCTTTGTCAAAAAGAAGGATGGTTCTCTAAGGTTGTGCATAGACTTCAGGCAATTGAATAAAGTGACCATCAGAAATAGATATCCTTTGCCTTGCATCGATGACTTGTTTGATCAAGTGAAGGGTGCTAAGGTGTTTTCCAAAATTGATCTCAAATCTAGATACCATCAACTAAGGATTCAAGAAGCTGATATCCAGAAGATAGCTTTTCGTACTAGATACGGGCATTATGAATTCATAGTAGTACCTTTTGGACTAACAAATGCACCATCAGTTTTCATGAGCCTAATGCATGGTGTATTCAGGGCTTTCCTTGACAAGTTTGTCATGGTATTTATAGATGACATCCTTGTGTATTCAAATTCCTTTCAAGAGCATGAGCAGCATTTGAGACTAGTTTTTGAATGTCTTCATAGGAACTAGCTTTTTGCCAATCTTGAGAAGTGTGAGTTTTTCAAAACTGACATTAGCTATCTTGGTCATATTATCATAGGAGAGGGTATAGCTATGGATCCAACCAAGATTAGGGCAATTGTTGAGTGGCCAGTGCCTACCAATGTCTCGGAAGTATGAAGCTTCATGGGATTAGCTAGCTACTATAGAAGATTTGTATCTAATTTCTCTCAAATAGCTCATCCCATCACATCACTTCAGAGAAAGGGAAAGCAATTCTTTTGGACAGAGGAATGCGAAGTAGAATTTCAACGTCTCAAGGAATGCTTAACTAGTGCTCCAGTGTTAGCAGTACCTGATCCATCTAAGGCATTTGTTGTTTGTACGGATGCTTCATTAGATGGAATAGGAGCAGTGTTGATTCAGGATGGTAGAGTCATTGCTTACGAATCCAGGAAATTAAAGAATCATGAAGTCAACTATCCTACACATGATTTGGAGCTTGCAGCTGTAATGCATGCATTGACCAAATGGAGACATTTCTTATTGGGTCAACATTTTGAGCTGCATACAGATCATAGAAGTCTTCAGTATTTATTCACACAACCCAATCTTAATGCTCGTCAGCACAGATGGATGGAGTTTCTGTGTGAATATGACTTTGAAGTAAATTACGTGTAGGGTAAGGAAAACAAAGTGGCTGATGCACTTAGTAGAAGAAGTCACGAACTTTCTTCTTTAATACTCACAGTGGATCTTAAGGATAGAATACTTCAGAACTTGTCTTTGGATCCTTGGTTCTTATATTTCAAAGCAGTGATTGACAGTGGCAGTCTGTTAGAGGGTCACTTTGAGGGCTACTCTATTAGCATGGATGGACTCATGAGGTACCGAGGTAGTGTTTATGTGCCTGAGAATGGGGATCTTTGGGATTTGGTTATGATTGAAGCACATAAGGCACCTTATTCAGCACATCCTAGTGTGAAGAAGATGCATGCCAATATCAGACAATACCATTACTAGCCAAGTATGAAGAGGGATATTGCAGACTTTGTGGCTAGGTGTTTGGAATGTCAGAGAGTGAAGGCAGAGCATCAACATCCAGCAGGTTTGTTGCAATCTCATAGTGTACCAGAGTGGAAATGGGATACTATATCCATTGACTTCATAGTGGGGTTACCACTTTCAGCCAGGCGTCATGATGCAATTATGGTTGTAGTTGATTAGTTAACCAAAGTTGCTCATTTCATTCCAGTAAGATCTTCTTACAATGCTGCATATATAGCATGGATATACATGGAGCAAGTTGTCCAGTTACATGGAATTCCTAAGAAGATCATATCTGATAGGGATTCAATTTTTACATCTTCACTTTGGAGATCTATGCAGAGAGAATTGGGTACTTAGCTGAATTTCAGTTCAGCATATCATCCCGAGACTGACGGATAGACTGAGCGTGTCAATTAGATATTAGAAGACATGCTTAGGATGTACGTTATGGATAGACAGAGTAAGTGGGAGGAGTATCTTCACCTTGTTGAGTTTGCATACAACAATGGTTATCATAGCTCTATTGGTATGGCTCCTTTTCAGGCTCTCTATGGGAGACCATGTAGAACACCCTTGAGCTGGGATAATCTTGAGGACAAAATTATTCTAGGTCCTAAGATGCTTCAAGACTTGGAGCAACAGGTAAAATGTGTCAGAGAGCATCTTTCTACAACACAGGATAGGCATAAGAAGTATGCTAATCAACATAGGATTGAGCGTCAGTTTGAGGTTGGAGACAAGGTATTTCCTCGAGTTAGGCCTTGAAAGAGTCCTATTAGGTATGGTAAGGGATCTAAACTGTCTCCATGGTTTGTGGGACCATTTGAGATCTTGGAGCGTGTTGGTCTAGTTGCTTACAGACTTGCTTTTCCTCCTAGTCTTTCACAAATCCATGATGTATTCCATGTATCTGTATTGAGGAAGTATATTCCTGACATTGCTCACATTCTAAATTGGAATGATTTACAGGTGGTAGATGGTCAATTGATGCTGGAACCAGTGCAGATTATCTAGCAAAGAGAACTAAACCTTAGAGGTCACAAGGTAGAGCAGGTAAAAGTGTTATGGGATCTCAGTGATGATACATCTATTACATGGGAAGATGCAGCGGTAATGAAAGTATCACATCCTCACTTGTTTACAGGCTTCCAGGAGTAAGCCTAGGTTGGTGGGCGAGGGTGTCATGCCCCTATCTGCTTCTAGCTTGGTTTTCTTTTATTCTGCATCTTTATTTAGTACTACTAGGATGGATTTATGTCTTGGTTCGGATTTGATATGTTCAGACTCTTTTGGTTAGAAGTAGATTATAACTTTGTTCTGACTTCGATTTATATCTCAGACAGATTAGGGATATTTAGTTGTCTATTAATTGTTAATTTTGGTTAGACTATGAGATTGGATTTAATTTAATATCTACAGACACTATCTTTTCTGAATTATCCATTTCTCTGTTGATTTTGGTACTTGGAAATTTGTGTTACTTGGAAGAAGGATGAGGAATTCTTATACTGCAATTAAGTTTTCATTTATGAGGGTTTTGATGTTATATTGGTCTGTTATTGTGAAGGAAAATATGGTTAATTTTATGTTTAATGCTAGTGTATAAATGATTTTATTATGTTAGCATCTATTGTTTAGTGAAAATTGAAATTTAAATGAATATTAATAAGTCTATTATGTTAGAATGAGTTAGTGGGAAGATATGTGTTAAATTGGAAGGGGGATTAATAATATCCTAACTTTCTTTGTTTTATGGTTAGCAAGTTTAGATTAGTGAATTGTTTAACATTGGTTGTGGCTTTGAGGTACTCCCTTTGGTGTGGTGAACTTGGATTAATATGGCTATGTTAAAATATGTTCACTGTGCCAAGTTATTTGTTTTTTCTATGCTCGAATGTTAGTGGGAATAGGTTGTTATTTGCACATGTGAATTACTCTGAGCATGGGTAAGTGGGAGTTCTCGATAAATATGTGTACTACTATAACAGCTGTCACTATGTTAAGTAAAGGTGGTAGTGAAAGATAAGTTTGGGTTTTAATGCAGTTACGGAATGTTTATGGGAATTCAATGACTTTAGTTCACTGTCGGTCATTTTCTTTGGCAAGGTTTTGTTTCTCTGTTGAGGTAGTGGGTTTGATGCCTGGAAAGGTTGCAGAAATGGAGTCAATTTGTTCAGTTTGGAGAGGAATATGGTTGTATACTTGTGGATTATTAATGGGGATTCTCCATTTTGTATTTCATGGTTCTATTTCTAGTTTTTGAGCAATCTTTTGGAAGCACTATTCAGTTTTGGTGCTTACGAAATGAGCTCTGTCACGAGGTGCTCAGTTTCATTGCTTGGTTCTTGGTCTTTGTTGGTGGGTTTAGCTTTTCTAAGCAAGGAGTTGGTTTTGTTGTAGCTCTCCAGTTGGAAGTGAGGTCTTTGGCTTCAACTTCGAGTTTAGAACACCCCCACTCTGTTATAAAGGCAGGGGCATTCTCTAACTCTACTCTTGCTATCTTTATGAATCGGGTTATAAAATTCATTTAAATGGTTTATATTCCGATTATGCAATGTGATTAAAATGTTATTGTGTACTATAAAAAAGTCTTTCAATGTGTGTGTGGTTTTGCACATTGTAGTGTAATGTTCACTATGTGATAAATTGGTATTTCGGTGTGTGTTTTGGTTTAGTTGTTTAGAATATGGTTTTTGAGTTTGTTGAAATGGTGATACTATTTTATAGGAGTATGGTAGAGTAAGGTTTCCTAAAGTTTGGGGGGGTTTGTGTGTTTCACTAGTTCATATCGGTTGTCGTGATCTTAGTAATGGGAACGATAATGGTTTGTGTAAGGAAGTAGCAATGGAGAGTGAAGACTGTGAAGTTGTCGTCTCCCTACTACCAGTTTTGTTTACCGAGCTTTGGGAATGTTGTTTTGTGATCGGGATTAGTTGTTCTGGTATCGATATTGGTCTTGTCACTAGGTATTTAGGTTTTGAGTATCCTGGTTTTATTGCATTCTCTATTTGGTATAGTTCTCGGGTTCTGTGGTTCCTAGGTTATTATGGGTGTGTTATATTGGTGAGAAGTTTTCTTGGAAATGTTGGAACATTAAGTGAATTCATATTCTGTACCTCATTTCATATTATTTATTTGGAAATTTATTTTGTTTAGTAAACACAGTGGATGTTCATTATGATGCCACTATTAAGAATGTCGTAGTTGACTGTCTAGTCTTGTCGAGCATGGGAATAGGGAAGTTTTGTTAAGTCATGATTGGAGGTTTAATGTAATGCTTCTCTTTGTTTAGTAGCTTGTAGTATTGGGCTCGAGAGATGGAGATTTGGTTACCATGAGGTTTTGTAGAGTATGGTCATCGTATGATATATGTATCGGTCTCTGGTGGAAGTAGTTGATATGAATGTTCTCAGTTCTGTGTTCTAGATGGAGGTAATTAAGTTCCGGTTACTATTACTATAGCTTTTGTTAAGGAGGATTGGTGGGTCTGTTGGTAAATTCTATTAGGAATCAAGTTCTTTTGGTTGATCATGCTGTAGCAATGAAAAGAACATGGTTTTGTTTCTTGGTGCTATGGTATTCTCGGTTGATGTGGGGTTTACTATGGAAATGTCTTTTGTCACATTACTCTTTCATAGATTTAGTTATGATTTGGTCTGAAGGCTATTTTATGGCTACTGTTGCAGTATATTTGCTGTCTGTGGAATTTTTGGGGTTGTATCAGTAACTGATAATTTATATTTAGATTGGAATATATGATTTCATGTTTTCTGATTGTATTACAACTTTGATATAGTGCTCTCTACTCTGAATTAATGCAAGGGTACATAAATATATATATATATATATATATAGATGTATATATAGATGTATATATATATATATATATATATATATATATATATATATATATATATATATATATATATATATATATATATATATATATATATATATATATATATATATATATATATATATATATATATATATATATATATATATATATATATATATATATATATATATTTATATACTTATAGGAACATATATGTATATACATGTACCGTGAGTGTATATGCATATGTATATATATGTGTGTGAGCCTATAAGTATGTGCATACATATATATAAATATATTTGTAGGAATGTATATGTATATATGTATATACACGTATCATGAGTGTATATACATATGTACATATATGTGTTTACACCTACAAGTATGTACACAAGTGACTTGGTAACAGAGATAACAGAATTGATCAAGTGTATTTTTATACTGGTGGTAATTATGTAGTTAATGTGTAATCCTGCACTATTCTTTGGTATTTAAGTTGATCGTTAACTTTGTATGGATTCACAAATAACTCTATTAGTTAGAATGTGACCGTAGAATGGAATTGAATCTTAGGTATTTTTGTTGACAATAGAATTGAATGTTTCCATTTTTCTGTTATTAAAATTGCAATTAGATATTAGGAATTGGATATTAATTTTGCTTAACTTATTCTTTGAGTGATGAAAAGAAGATGCTTGCTGTGGCTATTTTTGGAAAGTGGTTTCATGGATGTATGTGGAAATTTCGAATGGATGTTTCAGTATTATGGATTCAGTTGTTAAGTATACGTTAATAGTTGATTTGGTAATTCAGATTTTTACTATGGTTAGCTATTTTGGTAGTAGGAAGTGTTTTAAGATAATGCAAGTGTGATTCTTAGTAGGGGAAGCTGACTTTTATCTAGAGCCCGAAGGCAAAATAATATCTGTCAGTTAATTACTAAGTGATAATTTAATAATTCATGGGCTATGGGTTTCATTTAAAAAGATAAAATACATTTCCCTAATTACTTGCACATGTTGGTGAAGTAAGGGAATGGTTTTACCTTATTGCTTGGAAAGAATAAGGTTGGCATAATGAATTCTTCGAGTTTCCTATTGGTTACTGATCATTGATTCTTATGTAGATACCCAAAGCTAGTGCATCATCACCTTGTCATTTTCTTTGTGAGTTTATTTCTGTTGATTAGAAATGAAATGTTTCTTGTAATGATGAAATATGTCTGATTTTATATGCATGGTTCAGATTATTTTGGTAAGGTTTTAACCTGTATGATGCAGATGCTTTGGAGGTATTCCATTATCTTAGACTATTTGACTAAGCCCTATTTGTTGTGGTTGTTTTATATCTTGGTGTTTTCAAGATTCTAGATGAGGAAAACTATTTTTTTGGGTGAATGGTTGACTGCTGTAAAGATTTATGGAAAATAGATTACTACCTGGTTACTGGTTATCAGAACAGTGCTTAGGATATATAGGATCATTTAGATGTATTCTGGAACTTTTAGTATGTTTGTATTAAATGTTGAGTATAATGGTATACTCTCATGTAATTGATTACCTTGGATATTTAAATAACTAATTTTGTTAGTTGATTTGTAATTCGGTTCTATGTTGTACCTTGTTTATAAAAAAAAATTTTGTTGTGTTGTTCAGGTTTATTTTATTGGTTCTCCTGTGGTTGTTTATTTTTATTTGGTTAGTAGTATGGGGTGTTACACTCATATTCTTCCAAAAACATTCTTTCATTCCATGCACCTGAACCACAACCTCTACTAAACATTCACCATATTCCTTCACGTATTCCTTCATTCAAGTGTCCTCCATCCTCTTGCCACCCTTCAAGGTGTGTGTTGATGTTGATCTTGCCTTCCTTTCCATCTACCCTTTCACAATCCTTCCATTCATTATCCTTCTACCTTATATCATTTTTCCTCATTTGTCTATTCCTCCTATCTTCCAACCTCACTCGCTTTACATAAAACCTTATCCTCCATTTTTCTCTTCCATTTTCCTTTCCCTATCAGCATCTTTGAGCATATTATTTTGAATCCTTGGCATATCATAGTTTATCCTTTCAAGGAGCATTATCTAAAAAGCTTGCCTTCTTCCAAAATAAATAAAAAATTCAAAAAATAGAAAAATTCAAAAAAAATAAAAAAAGGAAAAAATTGAAAATGTGCCTTGGTGAAAATCTGGAAGTAGGCGCCTTGGTAGCAAAAGTAAAGAGAAATAAATTCGTCCTATGGTGAAAACCACTCCCTTGTGGAACCTTGGATAAGTATCATGATGAAAACCTAACAATCAGACATCATGCGTAGTTCTTTTACATATCTCATCCATTCCATCTTCTCTCTTTGATCTTGACAAGGTTGATCTATACACGTACATTTGGCTATCTCGGGAGCAGTCTTACGATGAACCTACTTTCATTTCTTTCATGTCTAGCCTTCATATCTATTCTCCTCCATTCATTCTAGTCTTTCGCTATCCTTTTCACCTTTGGTCTTGATCTAATCTAATATCTAAAAAAGAGAACCATGATGCTATGAAGCCTCTTGACATGTCCACTCCTTTGGACTACATCTTTTTCCTTCATTTACATTACGCCTTTCTGACTTATCCTATGCTAACCTTCCATCGCTCATTCAGATGTACTTTACATGATAATTTTTCCCTAGCTTGGGTACTCTTGAGGAGTTTGTCTTTGAGGATTTCTTCCCTTCATTCTCCTTCATTCTTTTGTCTCCATCTCTGCCACCAGCTTGCTAATCCCTTTTGTCCTCCACCTTGCTAGACATTGGGAGTACACGATGTGATCTTGCTTATGAGTTTGATGCCTATTCTATCTGGGGGCATCCTTTGTATATACTTATTGAACCTGAAAAAATCCAAAAAAAATTTGATATATTCTCAAAAAGAATCCCAAAAAAATTCATATATGATGCTGAAAAAATTTTAAAAATCAGAAAACGTCTTGAAAAAATGATCATCTTAGTGAAAACCTAGCAATAGGCGCTTTGATGTATCTCAAAAAAATTATATATTCAAAAATACCAAAAAAATCAAAAATTCAAAAAATTCAAAAAAAATAGAAAAAGTGTCTTTGTGAAAATCTAGAAATAGGCGCCTTGGTAGCAAAAATACAAAAAAATATAAAAAGTCCTGAAAAAATTCTTCCAAGTGGTGAAAACCTGGAAATGAGCTCTACTTGAGGCCTTTTCACCCCTATTTCTTAGCATGCATCCTCAACACTTAGCCTTTCTTCATCATACCTTGTCCTTGTTGCCTTGGTTTGGAATTGGTCTTTGTCTTTGTCTATGGGGCTTCACTGTGTTAGCTTTGGTCTCTTGGATATGCTTGTCTTTAGGACACCTCACAAATGGTGTTTTTCAACACCAACCCAACTGTGTTTTTCAACACAACCCCTGACATCAAGTGTTTTTCAACACTTATCAGTTTGGTCTTATCCAGTTTGGTCATGTGATCTTACCTACTAGCAAGCATTCGATCCTTATCCTCGGAACTCAGTATCAGTTTACACACTTAAAATTTTTAAATGCAACACTTAATGCTTGAGATATGTCATGATCTTTTCTTTGTGTGCTGACTGATATTAATTTTTGTTGAGTGTCCTTGTCTAACAAGTCTCTCTGTGATGCATAGCTAGAGGACTTGGGGCATGGGGCATGTTTTTATTTGCTTTCTACTTGTGGGTGTTGTCTTGAACCTCTTTAGTGTCTCTTGTTGTCTCCTTGACACACTTAGGAGATTTAAGGCATCATCCTTGGCTATTTTTTTGCACAACCATTCTCATGGTCATCCCGGTGTTTATGCCTTGATGTGAGCATGGTTTTGCTACATTAAATTGGGTAAGCTAACATTGCAATCATCTTGACCTTTATGTCTTTGATGCTCATGTTAGAATCTTTCCACATTCCAATCTGATATAAATCACATTCATATCTTCATAGTTGCATTTTTTACTAGTGTTGATTGTGTGATTGTCCGATGTCCGGTAATAATGGCCCTATGATGAAAATAAGTTCTTTTACATTCTCTAATGAATGATGAAAACAAAAATCCTATGTTACCCTATTGCAAGTACACCTTTGCATTTTCATGTAGCTTGCATTATTTAGACTTCATGTTAAATTTGCACTTTTAGGCTGCATTATGAGTTTGAGAGGGTTTCCTTCATCTTTCTTGTGGACTTTTAGTCAACTGTGGTCACATTTTGATCTTCATTTCCTTACCTTCTTTCATGATCTCAATCGAAATTCCCTATCTTAAACAGTTGATTGATTTTGGGGTAACTTCTTTCTGAAGGCAAATTCTCTTTCTTCTCTCCATTTCTTTCCATTTCTTCCAAACTTCTATCTTCCATTCACTTTCACCCCACTTCTTTTCTTCTAATTCAACCTTGGGGCACAATATTTCTTGCTAATCTACCTTGGTTCTGTAATTGTTATATATCTTTCATCTTACATCAAGAACCTTATCTTTAGTTCGATTTGATCAAATTTATCAATTTACTCTTTCTCCTCTTTCTCATTTCGATTTCAATCACGAGGGGGCAGTACCTACCAAACTTCATTGCTTGATTCAGCTTTATCAAATTTATCAATTGCTTCTCTTGGGGCAACCTTGTTTGAGATTCTTATCTCTTATTTGAGACTTGACAATTACCTATTCAAAGGTGTTGGCCTTATCTTTTTCAGTCTGCTTATCTATGTCCTGATGTGTTCCCATCCATCGAACACACATCTGGGTTGTTTTGTGATCCCAAATCGATCTCACACTTCAATTCCATTCTTTAACTGCATGTGATCCTGAGTCGACCTCACATTAGTCAAAGAGGGGCAAATGTATGCACCCTAAAATGGTCGCCTAGACTTTGGGCCCCATTTATTCAATTTTTTAAATATCAATTTCTTGAATCAATGCTTTGCAATTTTCAAATCAATTCCTTGATCAAATCGCAATTAAATCAATAATTCAAATATTTCTAAGGTTTGATCATTTCATCAATAATTTTATTTAATTAAAAGAAATATTCTCTTTTAAATAAATAAAATAGGCTTATTTAATTAAAAAAAATATCTTAAATAAAATAATCTTATTTAATTAAAACCCCTTTTAATTCAATGATTTTATCTTATTTAATTAAATATTCCTCTTTTTATTAAATAAACTTATCTTATTTATTTAAAAGATAATTCCTCTTTTAAATAAATAAAATCCCCACTTAAAGCAAAATCTGTGATGGAAAAGGAAATAAATCAAATAAAAACAAAACAAAAATCCTTTTCCTGATTCTTTCAATAATTTTATTTAATTGAAAGAAATATTCCCTCTTAAATAAATAAAATAACTTTATTTAATTGAAAGAAATATCTTTTAAAATGAAATAAATTTATTTAATTAAAATCTTTTTTAATTAAATGATTTTATCTTATGATATCTCTCTTTTAATTAAATAATGTTATCTTATTTAATTAATAGAGAATCATTCTTTTAAATAAATAAAAAATCCTCTTAAAGCTCTTTGTGATGAAAAAAGGGAAACAAATAATTAAAAATAAATAAAATCCCTTTTCTCTCCACACTTTCTAAAAAATGAGCTTTATTTCCTCTTTTTGGATTTATCCCACATTGCTCTTGAGGATGCATTCTCTTCCACATTTTCCTATATAAGGAGCCCTCTCCTTCTCATTTCAGATCCGAGAATTTTCATGTTATTGTTATACTGCAGGTTTGGAGAGCAATCTTGGAAGAAGCTTTTGAGCACATTTGGAGCTTGGATATTTGAGACTTCTTTCTTCTTGTCTTCTTTTCTCATGCCTTATGGAAATCCATAGTTTAGATTAATATTGCATTCACATAATAGTTTAAATTCATGTTTCCTTTCATAGATTAACATTGTATAAGCATTCATTTCAATAGAATAGTTTATTTCTTGCATTGTTATCATCTAGACTAGTTTCATTTGCATGCAATAACTTGATGATCATGGAGATTAGCATGCTTGCTATTCATCTTTGAATCTCTCATTTCTTGGTGTACTTGCATGGGCATAACTAGGTCAATCTGAGGGCCTCATATACAAACCCCTGCACTCCACGAATAGAGAGCTGTGAATCATTGTTTGAGACCTCATTCTTGAGTGTTCTTGAATGTAATGATTCACAAAAGTGTGACTACTTTCTAGTACACAGTGATGAGCTGTAAAGTGTATGAAATCAAGGTAATAGATAAAGTTTGTTATGAAGATCGACGACTAACATAATTCAAGAAGGATCTAATGGAGTAGATTGAAATGTGTTACTGACACATCAGCCGAAGAAGGTTAGAGCAGAAAAATCAATGAATAAGATTAAGCGGCAAAATCTGATGGAGGAAAATAAAATGATTTACTCATCTATATAAGATACATTTGTTTCATTGTTGAAATGACGTCGTAAGAAAAAGATACTGCATAATTGATGCAGGAGCATCTTGGCTCTTGGAGCAATCTTGCATCAACCAAAAACATTTCCTAAGTTCTGTACCTGTTTGCTATTGTTTTCTTTATAATTGTTGTATTTGTTAGTTTCATGGTATGAAAAGCTTACATTATGCTGAGGACCTATTTGGGAACCTTCTCCTATGAGCACATAAAGTTTGGATTTCAAAGTTACAGTTGTTTTCCTTGCCGTTGGAGCTATGTTTTCCTACAGTTTTGGTGCTGATTGTTCATAGTGGTGATCTTGATCCATAAGGAACCAGCCTTTTATCTCTTAAAGAGTTTAAGAGAACCTAAATTACTATCATTCCACAAGAGCACAAGCCCTAATTCATTATGAGTAAAAAGTTATGCCCATTTTTTGTCGGGGACCTATTTTCTGCTAGTTTTCGGGTGAAACGTGTGGTGTTTCTTCTTGTGCACTTACATGTGATGAAATGGGGCGTTGTGCAGTTAAAAGAATTTTTTTGGGTCATGTGAGGACCTAAATCCAAAGGTGCATCAATTTATATTAATTATAGGATTAGTTTTGGTTTAAATCTTCCAAACTGGACCTATACAGTAATTAAATGCTTGACTGGCCAACCTGTGGCTTAGCTGGCTATATAAATGTTAGAAAGTAAAGTCCACCAAGATAACTGAGAAGGGGGGGCTGGGGGTGAATTAGTTATTAGATAATTATAAATTTTAACATCTTCAACAACATTTAACCATGTAAGTATTGCAATTACTAACCATACAAAGATATTCATACACAATGACACAAGATATGTTGACTAGGGAACCTCTTGATCAAAGAGTAAACCCCCGTGGGAATGATGCCCACAAAAGATGTAGTAATATGATTATTCCTTATGAGAGGATGGACTCTATTAGGAGTCTTATGAAATACATTCAGTACATATAAATCCCTGTTAGGAGATTTTGAATCCCTGTTAAAAGATTCTAACCCTGTTAAGAGTCATGGAAGATAGAAGGACCCACTGCGCCCCAAACAGCTTTAGGGTAAGATCACTGAACACACTGTCCAAATAACCTTGATATTATTCAGAAGAATAATATGAAATATTTTACCTCCTTACTGTGCCAAACTGCACTCACTACTACATCAAATCTCAATTCTAGATTTCTATACTTCACATGTCTTCCTTCACAATTTCGCTTTCACAACCTCTTAGGCTCTTTTCTTCACTTCATGCTTACATTCGCATGCAACCAAAACCATGCTCACACTTCTTTCATATTTTTACTACATACAATAAGGAAAAACATTCCTTCCTTTATACCACACTCAAATAATTACAAATGAGTCGGCACACAAATACAAAATAAAAGTTTCCATATGCTACATCAAAATTACACAAAACTGTTAGCTTCCAAATGCAATAACTCTTCATTCATGTGACCTCAAAGTTTGCACTATGAACCACATCACCATCAATGTGTCTCAAACTTCCCTTTAACTAAACAAAACTAGATTCCATTCTGATTAGGAGATATCATCCAATTTCCACAGACCGCTACTCAGGAACACTGCCTGAATACTGCTTCTACCAAAATGATCATAACTTCCATGAATCAATAAATTAATATCTATGCTCTTAACCATAGAAAAATAACATATCAAAGAGTATAACCTCAACATCACATAGCTCCAACTGCAATATCCCATGTGCGCTAATCAAAACACTATCTGCTTCTGTGCTAGTCTCCAGAAGATCACTGTGTTGACATCAATGACAATCATAGTCATGAATGCAACAAGAACTGCTATAAAATTACTGCCAACATCTAGCATTCATTCCTAACAATCTCCCCCATTGGCATTGATGGAAACATAGATGAAAAACATCCAATGTTCCAAAAATCCAATACGGCTACACTGATACTCTGAAAGTTCTTCAAATCTTCTTCATCAATCAAATCTTGCTTCATCCTATTAAGTTCTCTCCAATAGATGTTCTATATTTTTTTTCATGTATACTTCTCCCCCATTGACATCAATGATATAAATTTCATCACTATGTCAACAACAACTCAATGTCCAAAGACACTGTTTCAGAAAATACATTCACGAGAGTCCTCATGACTCAGCTCAGATACACATACTCCCCCATAGAGGAAGTACCAACATCTAATCCAGAAAAAAGATAGGGCTCATATACAACTGGATGGATGCAATCAATTGCATCATTACTCAAAAGTAGGCTGGGGCATAACCCCAAGCATACCTCTCAGATACTCAAATGTATCCTTAGGTAAAGGCTTTGTAAATGTGTCTACTATATGTTCTTTTGTGCTTATGTACTCTAGTCTGACTTCTTTCTCAACAACTTTCTCTCTTACAATATGATACTTGATCTCTATATGCTTAGTTTTAGAATACAATACAAGATTCTTATACATACTGACTATGCTGGTGTTGTCACAATGTATGACAACAGGTTCAACAAATTTAATTCTAATATCCTTCAGCATTTGCTTCATCCAAATTATTTGGTTACAATGGTTTGCTGCTACTACATATTCTACTTATGTTGTACTCTGTGAAATATAATTTTCTTCTTGCTCAACCAGGAGACCAATCTTCCTCCAAGAAAAAAGGCTCCACCACTAGTGCTTTTCTTATCATCAACACTACCTCCCCAATCAGCATCTATATATGCACATAGGGTGAAATCATCATATTTTTCATACCACAATCCATAGTCCATTGTGCACCTTAAATATTTCAATATCCTCTTTACTGCTGCATAATGTGATTTTCTAGGTTCAACTTGAAATCTTGCTACCATTCCAACTGAATTTTGTATATTTGGTCTAGTGTGTGTTAAGTACTACAATCCTCCAATCATGGATTTGTATTTCTTCTACTCAACTGTTGGTGTTTCATCTTTGCTCGATAGTTTGTGTCCTGTAACCATAGGTGTTCCAACTAGTTTATAGTTCTCCATTCCAAATCTTTTCAGAAAATCATTCAAGTACTTTGTCTGGCTAACAAAGATACCATCATTGTTCTGTGTTATCTATAATCCCAAAAAGTATTTCATCTCACCAATCATGCTCATTTCAAATTCTGTCTTCATTTCATTAGCAAATTTGTCACTAGCTTCATCTTCTCCTTCAAAGATAATGTCATTAACAAAAATAAATATAACTAACATTCCATTTTCAATTTATTTTGTGTATAGATTACTATCTACTATTCCTTTAGTAAATCCCAATTTCAACAAATATTTATCCAATCTAGCATACCAAGTTCTAGGTGCTTGCTTTAGTCCATATAATGCTTTCTTTAATTTACATACCATATCTCCTTCTTGAGTCAAAGGAAAACCTTCAGGCTGCTCAATGTAGACTTCTTCTTCCAATTCACCATTCAGAAATGCAGACTTCACATCCATCTGATACACTTTAAATTTTTTAAAAGCTACATAAGCCAAAAACATTCTTATTGCTTCAAGTCTTGCTACTAGTGCAAAGGTTTCTTCATAGTCAATTCCTTCTTGCTGTGAGTATCCTTTACATACTAATCTTTCTTTGTTTCTTACTACTTCTCCTTGTTCATTCATCTTGTTTATGAATACCCATTTAGTTCCAATCACATTCTTGTCTTTAGGTCTAGGAACCAATTCCCATGTCTTGTTCTTTTCAATTTCATTTAGTTCTTCTTTCATAGCATTAATCCAATGTTCATCTTCACAAGCTTCATTAGTAGATTTAGGTTCAATTTGAGAAATCAAACATAAATGTACCTTATTTCTAGTCATAACTCCTTTGTCCAAACTTCCAATAACTTGTTCAATAGGATGATGTCTAGATAGATACATGTTCGGTGTCATAGTCATAGATCTTGCTTCCACTGTAGATTCTTCTCTGGTTTCTTCTACGGTATGATTCTCATTCAACAATTCATTGTCAGTCTCATAAAATAATTCAATAGTTTCAATGTTAGGCTGAGGATTAGCTTCTTCATCAAATTCATAAGCAAGCATTCTTTCCTAAATTTTAAACTTCTCATCAACTTTAACATTTGCACTCTCAATAATAGTTTTAGTTCTCTTATTGTAGCATCTATATGCTTTTCTCTTCAAAGAATATCCAAGAAAAATTCCTTCATCACTTCTAGGATCAAACTTTCCAATATCATCATCTCTCTTTATATAACATTTGCTTCCAAAAATTATAAAATACTTAACTGAGGGTACATGTCCAAACCATAATTCATAAGGTGTCTTATCTGTATCTACTCTGATTTGTACTCTGTTCATTGTATATACTATTGTATTCATTGCTTCTCTCCAAAATGTCTTCTCCAAGTTATTCTCAAATAACATAGCTCTTGCTACTTCAGTTACTGACCTGTTTCTTCTTTCTGCAATACCATTTTGTTCAGGTGTTCTAGGGGCTGAAAACTATCTCTTAATACCATTCACTTCACAAAAAGTGTTAAACTCTCTAGAAGTGAATTCTCCACCTCTATCAGATCTCAAACATTTAATCTTCATTCCAGATTCATTCTCAACTTTATTCTTAATGATCTTAAACTTATCAAATGCTTCATATTTTTCTTTCAGAAATGCAATCCACATCATTCTTGTAAAATCATTAACAAGAATCATAAAATACCTTTCTCTATAGAATCCTCTAGTCCTGGTAGGACTGCTCAAGTCTGTATGAACAATCTCTAACTTTTCTGCCGATGTGAACTTCTTACTAGGAAATGAACTTCTCTTCTGCTTGGCCATCACACATTCTTTGCAAATCATGTTAGTAGGCTTCATAATTTTAGGCAAATCCCTTACTGCAAGTGTAGTACTCACTTTCACAATGTTATCAAAGTTTATATGACAAAACCTTCTATGCCATAGCCAACTGTCATCAATTTTAGTAATCAAGCATGTCATCTCAATAGGATTCAACTGAAATACATTACCTCTAGTTCTAGATCTAGTTCCAATTAGATTTCCATCTTTATCCTTTATCACACAAGTTTTCTCAGTAAACCAAACTTGATATCCCTTATCCACTAATTTTCCAACACTCAAAAGATTATGTTTCAATCTATCAACAAAGTAAACATCATCAGTATTAGTCTTTCCATCAAGAGTAATAGATCTTATAGCTTTAATCAAATAAGGTGCATTGTTACCAACTCTAACAATTCCTCCATCATAATTGTTAAACTTTATGAACTTATTCACATCTCCAATCATATGATGTGAACAACCACTGTCTATAATCCAATCATCTTTCTTTTCAACTTGGGAAACTAATGCTTTTTCTTCTTTAACATCAGATTCAAAATTTTCTTCTTTAATTGCTACAAATCCTATTTCATCATTATTCTTAGTATCACTTTCACTCAAAGTTCTTTCTATACTAGCTTCAAGATCTTCATCATTAGCATAATAAAATTCCTTAGATCTTCTAGGCTTGAAATTATTTTTCTACTTCTTAACTCTCTTAGGACATTTAGATGCAAAATGACCATATTCTTGACAAGTCCAACATTTAAAAATTTTCTTACCATCTTGTTCTCTTTTCACAAGCAAGGCAATACCTTCTTCAATCTTCTTATCTTCTTCATTTTTAGATCTGCTGCTGCTGGCATAATCTCCACTCACACTGGCACTTCTTGACAAAGTAGGACAAATACTAAGAGCACTGAATACTATCTCCATTCTAGGTAAGTCTCCTAATAACTTCAGGTTCATCTCTATTGCTTCAAATCTTCCAAGAAGAGTCTCTCTTGTAAAGTTTGTAGTACAAGGTATAACTTGTTCAATCATTTGTGTTGTCTGCTTAATTATAGGAGTCAATGTCAGAATTTTCCATATCACTTCATTCTCTGTCTTTGATCCTCCACAAGATTTTATTCCTGCAACAATTTCTGACATTCTACCAATATAGCTTCTAACAGATTCATCTTCCATCATTCTAATATCTTCAAATGCACATATCCAATTATGTAATCTAGCTCTTTTTGCATGTTCATCACCTTCAAAAGTAGAGTGTAAAGCTTTCTAAATTTCATTAGATTTTTTAAAACATTTTACCTGACTGTATTCATTCTCTAGAAGTGCTGTCAAGAGTGCTTCTCTTGCAAGTATGTTACACATGAATAGATCTACCTCATCTTTAGAACTTGTTTCAAGACTGTCTTCTTCAATTATAGTCCTTTCATTCTTTGTAATCAACCAATAGCCTAGTCCTAAACACAATAGATGTGTCTTCATCTTTTCCTTCTAGCTATCAAAATTTACTCCATCAAACTTAGGGCTTTCTTTCTTGAAATTCGCCATGGATCTCCTTAAGTTGTTAAACTTTCCTTTCAAGGACCTACCACTCTGATACCAATTGTTAGAAAGTAAAGTCCACCAAGATAACTGAGAGGGGGGGGTTGAATCAGTTATCAGATAATTATAACTTTTAACATCTTCAACAACATTTAACCATGTAAGTAATGCAATTACTAACCATACAAACATATTCATACACAATGACACAATAACACAAGATATGTTGACTAGGGAACCTCTTGATCAAAGAGTAAACCCCGGTGGGAATGATGCCCACAAAAGATGCACCAATATTAATGTTCCTTGTGAGAGGATGGACTATGTTAGGAGTCTTATGAAATACATTCAGTACATATAAATCCCTGTTAGGAGATTTTGAATCCCTGTTAAAAGATTCTAACCCTACTAAGAGTTATGGAAGACAGAAGGACCCACTGCCCAAATAGCTTCAAGGTAAGATCATTAAACACACTGTCCAAATAACCTTGATATTATTCAAAAGAATAATATGAAATATGTTACCTCCTTACTATGCCAAACCACACTCACTGCTACACCAGATCTCAATTCCAGATCTTTGTACTCCACATGTCTTCCTTCATAATTTCACTTTCACAACCTCTTAGGCTCTTTTCTTCACTTCATGCTTACATTTGCATGCAACCAAAACCATGCTCACACTTCTTTCATATTTTTACTACATACAATAAGGAAAAACATTCCTTCCTTTATACCACACTCAAATAATTACAAATGAGTCAACACACAAATACAAAATAAAAGTTTCCATATGCTACATCAAAATTACACAAAACTGTCAGCTTCCAAACGCAATAATTCTTCATTCGTGTGACCTCAAAGTTTGCACTATGAACCACATCACCATCAATGTGTCTCAAACTTCCCTTTAACTGCACAAAACTAGATTCCATCCCAATTAGGAGATATCATCTGATTTCCACAAATCGCTACTCAGGAACACTGCCTAAATACTACTTCTACCAAAATGATCATAACTTCCATGAATCAATGAATTACTATCCGCACTCTTAACCATAGGAAAATGACATATCAAAGAGTATAACCTAAAAATCCCATAGCTCCAACTACAATATCCCATGTGCACTAATCAAAACACTGTCTGCTTCTTTGCTAGTCTCCAGAAGATCACTATGTTGACATCAATGACAATCATAGTCATGAATGCAACAACAACTACTACAAAATGACTTGCAACATCCAGCATTCATTCCTAACAATAAAGCATCTATATTGATGTAGTAGGGCATCATCAGGAGTGAGATCTAGGAAGGATTATCAAGATATATCATTGGAGACAAGATAGGATGCAAGCTGTGATTTGATTTCATAATTCTCATTGTATAAGGCCGAAACCCAGAAGACCTCATAGCTGGGCATGTTGAAAGAAATAATATAATTCTCTATTGTTTCTTCCAGTTGATTGTCTCATGTCCATTATGTTGTTACTAATTTCATGTGATATTATATTGCTTCCATTGTGTAACTCTGAGCAAGGGCTTTTTGTTGATTCAAGTGGGCTCAATTCTTCTTGATTCTACTTGTATCTACCCTGCCCCTGTGTTAAGCTATGATTTGATTTCATAATTTTCATTGTATAAGGCCGAAACTTGGAAGGCCTCATAGTCAGGCATGTTGAAAGAAATAATATAATTCTCTGTTGTTGCTACCAGTTTATTGTCTCATGTCCATTATGTTGTTACTAATTTCATGTGATATTATATTGCTTTTGTTGTGTAACTCTGAGCAAGGGCTTGTTGTTCATTCAAGTGGGATAAATTCTACTTGATTCTACTTGTATTTACCTTGCCCCTATGTCAAGTGGTATCAGAGTTCTTTCTTTCTTGTGGATTGGATCATGGAGAACCTTATTGGATTGGTTGTAGGGTGGTAGATCTGAGATTTGACCTATAACTTGTAGAAGGTTATGATCTTGCTAGAACTTGATTGTCAAGATGGTTCATGGTATAGGAAATGATAATGCCATCATGGATATATTGAGATAGATTGCAACTAGGCTTGACGCTATAGAGATAGCCCAGAGAAGAGGAGCACATCTTGAAGATGTTAGTGATGAAGAAGAAGAAGCACCTAATGCTAAACTTGAAGTTGAACAAGATGAGGAAAGACTTTTGAGAGTTTTGTCTAAGGCTAACTCCAGACGTGTAGTTGAAGTTGCTTGTTATGATGGAAGACTTGAGACCGATGCACTTTTAGATTGGATCTTTGAGATGGATAAATACTTTGAGTATGAAGGTACTCCTGATAATAAGAAGGTTAAGATAGCAGTCACAAAGTTGAAAAGCCATGCATCTCTTTGGTGGGATCATTTGCAAACCCAGAGACAAAAGAGAGGAAAAGAAAAGATCAATACATGGATGAAGATGCTTGGACAGATGAAGAAGAAGTTTCTTCCAGCTAACTACCAAGTTCGTTTGATGAGAAAGATGCAAAATTTGAGACAAAAGGACATGAGTGTGAAAGAATATACTGAGGAATTTTACAAATTGGATATTAGATCTGAACATGTGGATGATGAAGTTGAGAAAGTGGCTAGATATCTAAATGGCCTATGGACATCTATTCAAGATGAGATCAGCTATGTGAAGATTGATAGTGTGGAAGAAGCATACCAATTTTCTTTGAAGGCTGAGGAAAGATTGACAAAAAGACATGATCAAAGACAAAGAGGAAGAGGTGGAAGATTTCAGAGAAGTAGAGGAAGAACTTATGGAGAAAGTAGTAGATTTGACAATGCAGTGCAAGATAAAGGATGGAAAGATGAACCTGCTAAAAGAGGTAATTACTCTAGAGGTAGCTATACTGGTTACTCTAGGAATAACAATAATGGGAAAAGAGAAGATAAATCTTGGTTTAGAGGTACTTGTTACAAATGTGGTGAAGAAGGACATAGAGATTTTCAATGTACTAACTCTGGAAAGAAGAATGGAGGTAATGGTAGAAATAATTTGGCTAGTGAAGAAGTTGATGCAATGTCTAATGAACCTGAACATGGTGAGAACTTGATGCTAAGAAGGATATTGTGGCATGAAGAAGCTGATGAGGAACCTATTTTGAGGAAAATTTTGTTTAGAACCAGATGTAAGATCACTGATAAATGTTGCAAGGTAATCATTGATAGTGGAAGTTCTAATAATTTGGCATCCGAAGAGCTAGTTAACAAGTTGCAGTTGTAGAGATTGAAACATCCGAAGCCTTACCATATTGCTTGGATCTAGAAGTAGCATAAACTACTTGTAAGTGAACAATGCCTTGTTAAATTCAAAATTGGGAATTATCATGATGAATTTTTATGTGATATTATGCCTATGGATTATTGTCATATTATTTTGGGTAGACCTTGGCAGTATGATAGGAAAGCTTTGCATGATGGTAGATTAAATCAATATACTATTTGGATGGATGGAAAGGAAAAAGTATTGTTTCCTTTGATAGAAAAGTTTGATGAAAGTCACTATACCACAGTCAGAGTATGTTTGGATGATGGTAAAAATTTTGCAAGAGAAATGAAAGAACATAATGT
The DNA here is from genome assembly GCA_027943335.1 of Chamaecyparis obtusa. NCBI lineage: Eukaryota > Viridiplantae > Streptophyta > Pinopsida > Cupressales > Cupressaceae > Chamaecyparis > Chamaecyparis obtusa. The sequence goes on along the minus strand of BSBK01002075.1, from coordinate 4,829,998 downwards.
TTGTTTTGCTTTAATTCCAAGAAAGACTGAGAAACAAGATGAGTTAGAACATGCACCTGAGGTTAAGCATTTTCTAAATGAATTTCATGACATCATTTCTGATAATGTACCTGATGGTTTACCACCTATGAGAAGTATAATTCATTGTATGGATTTGATACCTCGAGCTAGTTTGCCTAACAAAGCACCACATAGGTTGACACCTGATGAAAAGACTGAATTGAATAGACAAGTGCAAGAGTTTCTTGAAAGAGACTTGATTAGGGAAAGTTTGAGTCCTTGTGTAGTACCTGTTGTATTAGCACCTAAAAAGAATGGAGAATGGATAATGTGAACTGATTCTAGAGCCATAAATAAGATAATAGTAAAGTACAAATTTCCTTTGCCTAGGATGGATGACATAATGGATAGTTTGAGTGGAGCAAAGTATTTCACAAAGATTGATTTGAAAAGTGGATATCATCAGATTGAATCAGAGAAGGGGATGAATGGAAAACTACTTTTAAGACTAATGAAGGTTTGTATGAATGCTTGGTTATGCCTTTTGGTTTGACTAATGCACCTAGTACTTTCATGAGGCTGATGAATGAAGTTCTGAAAAGATTCTTTGGTAAGTTTGTGATTGTATATCTTGATGACATTTTGATATTTAGTAAGAGTAAGGAGGAACATCTTGAACATATCAGACAAGTATTGCAAAGATTGAAGGAAGAAAAGTTGTTGATTAATTTGTAGAAATGTTCATTTATGAAAGAAGAGATTGTATACCTTGGTTTTATAATTTCAGTTGATGGATTGAAGATGGATCCTGAGAAAGTGAGAGCTATACTTGATTGGCCTACACCAGAGAATGTTGGAGAGGTAAGATCATTTCATGGATTGGCAAGTTTTTATAGGAATTTTATCAAAAAATTTAGTTCTATTTGTAATGCTATGACTAAAACTATGAGAGGAGATAAAAAGGATTTCAAATGGACACATGGAGCACAAAAGAGTTTTGAAACATTGAAACAAAGAATTGCAGAGTTGCCTACACTTGCTTTGCCTAATTTTAGTAAAGTTTTTCAAGTTGAATGTGATGCTAGTGGAAGTGCAATTGGATTTGTTTTGAGTTGAGAAGAAAAACCTATAGCTTTCTTTAGTGAAAAGTTGAATGATGCTAATAGAAAATATTCAATTTATGACCAGGAATTATGTGCTATTGTTCAAGCTTTGAAGAAGTGGAGACATTAGTTGATGCCTAAAGATTTTGTGTTGTATACTAACCATAAAGCTTTGCAGTATTTGGGAAGTTAGAATAAGTTAAATCAGAGTCATATGAAGTGGGTTGAGTTCTTGCAGAATTTTTCCTTTTCATTGAAGCATAAGAGTGGACAGTCAAATAAGGTTGTTGATGCCTTAAGTCGAAGAAGAAGTTTGATGACAGAGATGAGAGTTGAGGTACTTGATTTTGATGATTTAAAGTGTTTGTATGAGACTAACATTGATTTTGTAGAATGTTGGAAAGCTTGTAAGGAACACACAATGAGTTTTAAGTGGACTAATTATTTCATTCAAGAAGTTATGTTGTTTAAAGTTGTTTAGTTGTGCATACCTAGAAGATCTATGAGAGAGAACATAATGAAAGAGAAACATAGTGGTGGACTTGATAGACATTTTAGGATTGATAAGACTGTGAATTTGATTTTAGAAAGATACTTTTGGCCATAGATTTACAAAGAATGGTTAGAGGTTGGAGAATTTTCCAAACAACAAAAGGAACGAATCAAAATGTTGGATTATATACACCTTTTCCTATACCTAATAGACCTTGGGAAGATGTGAGTATGGACTTTGTTCTTGGATTGCCTAGAACTCAGAGAGGTAATGATTCTATTATGGTATTGGTTGACAGATTTTCAAAGATGGCTCATTTCATATCTTGTAAGAAGACATTTGATGCATTACATGTAGCTGAATTATTCTTCAAGTGGTAAGATTGCATGGTTTTCCTAAATCTATTGTTTCAGACAAAGATACAAAGTTTACTGGTTATTTTTGGAGAACACTTTGGAAGAAGATGAATACTGAATTGAAGTTTAGTTCTACATTTCACCCTCAAATAGATGGATAGAATGAAGTTTGGGAAACTTGTTGAGATGTTTAGTTGGAGATAAGCCTGCTAATTGGGATTTAGTTTTGGCACAAGTGGAGTTTTCATATAATAATTCTATGAATAGAAGTACTAAGAGGACACCATTTGAGATTGTTACTAGATTTCATCCTAAGGGAACCATAGAACTGAGAGATTTACCTACTAAGACAAGAAGAAGTGCTAAATCTAAGGATTTTGCAGTATACATGAGAACTTTACATGATGAAGTCAAAAGGAATTTGGAGGACAATAATCTAAAATATAAATAGAAAGCAGATAAGAGAAGGAGACATAAATATTTTGAAGTTGGAGATGAGGTTATGATTCATTTGAAGAAGAATAGATTTCCATTTGGTACCTATAACAAGCTGAAAATGAAGAAGTTTGGACCTTGTAAGATTCTGAAGAAGTTTGACAGTGGAAATGCTTATGAAGTGGAATTACCAGAGGACATGGATATATCACCTATATTCAATATTTTTGATATCTTTGAGTACTTTGAATTGAATTATGAGATAGAAGATGATTTGGATTATCCTAAGAAGAACAGAGACAACATTGAGAAGATCTTTAATAAAAGAGTGAGAAAGAGTACAAGAGGAAAAGACTACATGGAATATCTAGTTTAGTGGAAAGATAAGCCAGTTGAAGATAGTTCATGGATTACACAAGCTAAGTTGGATCTTTATGATTTAGGTTAGAATATGAGTAGTTCCTAATGTGGAAATTAGTTCTTTATTTACCCCAGGTGTTTGATGCAAGAGCATCTTGGGTCTTGGAGCAATCTTGCATCAAGCAAAAACATTTCCTAATTTTTGTACCTATTTGTTGTTGTTTTTTAATAATTGTTGTATTTGTTGGTTTCATGGTGTGTGAAGCTCAAATTATTATAAGGAACTATTTGGGAGCCTTCTCCTATGAGCACATAAATTTTGGATGGACTGTTTCAAAGTCACAGCTATTTTCCTTGCTGTCGGAACCGCGTTTTCCTGCAATTTTGGTGCTGATTATTCATAGTGGTGATCTTGATCCATAAGGAATCAGCCTTTTCAATATTAAGAAATTTAAGAGGACCTAAATTAATATCATTTCCAAAGAGCTCAAGCCCTAATTCATTATGAGTAAAAATTTATACCCATTTTTCTTGGGGACCTATTTTCTACCAGTTTTCAGGTGAAATGTGTGGTGTTTCTTCTTGCGCACTTACGTGTGATCAAATGGGGCCTTGCATAGTTAAAGGAATTTTTTTGGGTCATTTGAGGACCTAAATCCAAAGGTGCATCAATTTATATTCATTCTAGCATTAGTTTTGGTTTAAATCTTCCAGACTAGACCTATACTGTAATTAAATGCTTGACTGGCCGACCTATGGCTTAGTTGGCTATATAAAGAGTCTAGATTGATGTAGTAGGGAATCATTAGGAGAAAGATATAGGAAGGATTATCAAGATATATCATTGGAGACAAGATAGGATGCAAGCTATGATTTGATTTCATAATTCTCATTGTATAAGGCCGAAACCCAGAAGACCTCACAATCGGGCATGTTGAAAGAAATAATATAATTCTCTGTTGTTGCTGCCAGTTGATTGTCTCATGTCCATTATGTTGTTACTAATTTCATGTGATATTATATTTTCTTCTATTCTATAAATCTAAGAAAGGGCTTGTTGTTGATTCAAGTGGACTCAATTCTGCTTCATTCTGCTTGTATCTACCCTGTCCCTGTGTCAAGAATTATCATGTGAAGAAGTTTTCATGCATTCTGATCATACTGGTTAATAAGAACTGAACTGTAGAACAATTACCAAGCTATAGAGAGTAATTACCAATGGATAGTAAGTTGATATAAGATTGAATCTGAAGTAATGTATTGATCAAAAAGATTTGAATGAGCTGAACATTGATCTGTAAACTGCAATTGAAGTTGTTTCAAGGTAGTTCATCTACTGTTATATATTTAACCATTGTACACAGTCAAATATCTTAACTGAGTGGACTAAGAAAGTCTTTTGATGTTTCATTCATAGAGTGAACATTGTTATCCTATCAACCCCAGAGTGACTGCTAGTTGGACAATAACTTTTGGTCTAAAATCCTCTAACAAGGTCACACCTAACAGTGTTTTTGTAAACCTTTAACAAGGTTGGGTCTTCACTGACCTCACTTCAGAAGAGTGAACATTTTGGGTTGCCAGCCCCAGGTGGTTTTTCCCTTCATAGGGTTTCCATGTTAAATCTCTTGTGTTATGTGTTGATTGTGATATTTTTTTGTTATCATACTTTGCATATTACATGTTAGATTTGATCAGTAACTACTATAAGTTTTAGATTAACAATCAGTAAAAACATAGATAGTGAAAGTATTTTATGTTTACCAAGTAGCAGAAGTTGAAGAATTTGTTTTGGATTATACATTTTGTTTTGGGACACTGGATAACTAATTCACCCCCCTCTCAGTTATTCTAACAATTGGTATCACAACATTGGTTTCTTAGAACAAAGTTTTAAGGACTCCAGCAAAAAGGTCTCAAGATGTATAAGAGGGAAGTGCCAAAGATGAACAAAGAGAACCTTGTAGTATGGCAAAGCTAGATGAAGTTGCACATATCTGGAATTGGGAATTCTACACTAGAACTGATGGAGAATGGCTATATTGAACCGATAATAGGTCCCCTGACACTTGATCAATTGAAGGACATGCATGAACACAATATTAGTATGATAGAGCTTGCTACTGCTTGTACCGATGCTGAATTTGAAGACATTAAGGGATGCACAACTACCAAAGCCATGTGGGATAAACTGACTCTAATATACAGTGGAGATGCGAATGTTAAGAGAGCTAGAGTAGAAAGCCTAAGAGGTTAGTTTGATGATATGAAGATGAAAGAAGGTGAGAACATTGTGCAATACACAAATAGACTAAAAGAGGTAGTACATGCTATTAGAGCATCTGATGGAGTTATTAAGGATGAAACAATGATAAGCAAGATTCTCAAAACTTTGATGCCAGTTTATGTCATCAGGATCTCTATAATTCATGAAACAAGGGCTACATCCAACCTTACTCTTGACACACTAATCGGTAAGCTTACAACCTTTGAATTGAATAACTTTGACAATAGTGTTTTACCTTTTATTGAATCCACTTTCATGAATTCTTTGAAGATTGGTAAATCTAGTAGCAAGAATAATAAGAATAATGATAGTGATAGTAATATCGATGAAGAAATTAATGAGCTTGAAGCTCTTATGGCTAGAAGATTATCCAAAGGTAAAGGAAGGTATAGAGGTAAGCTAAATTTAGCATGTTTTAATTGTAAAGAAGTTGGCCACATCGCTACTAGATGTCCGAATAAGAAAGATGATGATAGATCCAAAGACCAATCTGAAGGAAGCTATGGGAGAATAGTCAATAGAGGATACCGATACAACTACAAAGATAACCAAGATATCTATGAAAAATGGAAAAAGGTATGTTACATAGCTGAAGAATTTGAATCTGAATCTAACACTAATGATGATGTAGAAGTAGTATTTGTTTCTATGAAAGATGATTCAGAGGAAGAAGAGAAACATGAAGAAACAACACTGATCTCTAAAGTAAGAAGAAATGATACATGGATCATAGACAATGGTTGTACACATCATATGACTGGTGATATAGAGAAATTTTATCTATTGATGAATATGATGGAAGATCTATAAAGATGGGAAATGATGCACCCTGTATTATAAGAGGTAAAGGTTCACTGATGATTAATGATAAAATAAAATGTGTAAATGCATACTAGGTAAATGGACTAAACTATAATCTGTTAATTGTGGCACAATTGAATAACTCAGGCCACCGACTTGCTTTTGAGAGAAGAAAGGTAAAAATCTATGATGATGGAGGAAGACTTGTCAGAACTGGTACACAATCCAGAGGTAATCTATTTTATCTTGATATTGATCAGTCTTCTTGTTTATTAATGAAGGACGAAGATGCATGGTTGTGGCATAAAAGGTTATGCCATGTGAACTTTGATAACATGATCAAGATTAGTAAGAGGAAAAGAGTTAGAGGGTCGCCTAACTTATCAAAACTAGATCATGCTATGTGTCATGAATGTCAGAAAGGTAAGATGACTAAGTCTAGTTTTAAGAGAAAAGACTACTCAACAAAGAAGATACTTGAGTTGGTTCATACTAACCTATGTGGTCCTATGAGAACTCAGAGCTATTATGGTGATAGATACTTTATTCTTTTTGTTGATGACTACACTAGACTGATGACAGTTATGTTCTTAAAAGAAAAATTTGAAGCATTCAAGATGTTTAAGTGGTATAAGGCAAAGGTAGAAAAAGAGACTAGAAAAGAATTAAAATGCTTAAGATCTGATAGAGGAGGTGAATTTATCTCTAATGAATTTACTAATTTCTATAATGACCATGGTATTAAGAGACAGGTCTCTACACCGAGATCACCTCAGCAGAATGGGATTGCTGAAAGAAGTTACAGGTCAATAATTGATTGTGCTAGAACACTTGATGATACAAAAGAATATTTCTTAGACATATTGGAGAGAAGCTATCAGTACAGCTGTATATGTGCTTAACTGAGTACAACTAAAGAAGGACACCAATTGAACACCTTATGAGCTATGGTTTGGACAAAAACCTTTTGTAAGTTATTTTAGGATTTTTGGAAGCAAATGTTTTATTCTGAAAGATGAGAGAAATGGGAAATTTGATTCTAAAGGTGATGAAGGAATATTTTTAGGATATTCTACTAAGAGTAAAGCATACAAATGTTTGAATAAGGTTACAAATAAGATGATTGAAAGTACTAATGTTCGTGTTGATGAGTTTGATGAAAAGAACATAGAGGAAAGAAAGGAACTAGAAGACTATGGTAGATTCACTTACATTGAAATTCCTAATTATCTACCAAAGTCACAACTTGTGATAACCAGTCAAAAGGAAAATAACCTTGAGGAACAAGAAAGGGAAACCGATGAACAAGATGGAGCTACCGAGCAAGCACATGAACCTGAACAGGATGAACAAGAAAGGAGAAACTGAGTACTAGCTAGTTTTGTTAGAAGACATCATCTTGAGACACAAATTATTGGAGACAGACAAGCTGGCATGTAGACAAGAAGCAAAACAAGACAAGGTACATGTCTTGTTTGTGAATTTGAACCCAAGAATGTGGAAGTTGCATTAGAGAAAGAAGAATGGGTTAATGAAATGAAAGAGGAAATAGAAAAAATAAAAAAGAACAAAACTTGGTCCTTAGTACCCCGACCTAAAGATAAAAATGTTATCGGTACTAAATGGATATTGAGGAACAAACTGAATGAAAATGGTGAAGTGACAAGAAATAAAGTGAGATTGGTATGCAAGGGATATGCACGGGAAGAAGGCATTGACTATGGTGAGACATTTGCACCTATTTCTAGATTTGAAGGAGTTAGAATGCTACTTGCATATGCTGCACACAAGAAATTTCAGGTTTATCAAATGGATGTGAAGTCACCATTTTTGAATGGTATACTTGAAGAAGAGGTCTACATAGAACAACCTGAAGGATTTGTTGATTCAGACAATAGACACATGGTATGTAGATTACATAAAGCTTTATATGGTTTTAATCAAGCACCGAGATCATGGTATGAAAGACTGCATACTTACTTGTTAAGTATTGGACTTGTAAGAACTAGTGAAAACAGTAATTTGTACATGAAAGGTGATACTGATGACACTATTCTTATTGCTGAAATTTTTGTTGATGATATTATTTTTGGAGGTCAAGATCATGTATGTAAATCTTTTGCTGATGACATGAGGAATGAGTTTTAAATGTCTATGTTCAGAGAGATTAAATTATTTCTTAGATTATAAGTGATTCAGCAAAGTGATGGGATATTCATCACATAGTCCAAGTACATAAAGGAAGTCTTGAAGACATTTGGCATGGAAGATGCTAAACATGTGGGAACACTGATGACTACTAGATGTAAATTGACAAAGAAAGATGAAACTATAGAGGTAAACCAGACAATTTACCGATCCATGATTGGTAAGCTAATGTATGTAGTTCATAGTAGAGCAGATATAGAACATGTTATGGGAATTGTTGCTATATTTTCTGCTAATCCTAGACAATCACACATGATTGCTACAAAAAAGATCTTAAGATACCTCAAAAAGATAGAGGATTATGGTTTATGGTATCCCAAGGAAGGTAAATTTGAACTGATGGTCTATACTGATGCTGATTGGGCTAGAAATGTGGATGACAGAAAAAGCACCACCGGAGGAGAATTCTTCTTTGGTGAAAGACTTGTAACCTGGACAAGTAAAAAGAAGGCTTGTATTTCTCATTCTACAGTTGAAGTAGAGTATGTTTCTTCTGCTACTAATTACTCAAACATTTCATATATCAAGCAAGTGTTGGAAGGAATGAATGAGGTAATCACTGACTCAGTGATTATATACTGTGACAACACAAGTGCTATTAATATTTCAAAGAATCCATTGATGCACTCTAATACAAAGCATATATCAATTAAGTATCATTACTTAAGAGAACAAGTGCAAGAGAAGCAAGTTAAGTTAGAATTTGTTACATCTAAAGAACAACTTGCAAATATCTTTACAAAGCCTCTACCAAAGGACACATTTGAATACTTGAGGACTAGACTTGTGGTCTATCCCCTATCTATCGGTCACTAATGTGATCTGGATGTTGCATCAACTTACACTTATCAGAAGATCACACATGTTGGTGCAGCATAGTTCACACTTTGGATAATGTTCAAGGTTGTGATTAAGTTTGAAGAACTGAAATAGATTGGGATATCAATATATAGAGAAACAAAGAATGTATTGGACAACAAAGAGTTACTTGGCTACTACAAAGCTAATTATTTATTTATTTCTTTGGCATTGTTGTCAAAGGGAGAGATACATAATATGAAAAGGAAAGGGAGACATATGCACCAATGAGAAGTATCTAAGGGAGAGTATGACAAAGCTGTATGTTATAATGATATTTAGTAATGTAGTGATTAAACATATTAAGCTAGGGAGAGCTTACACTACATAGCATTTGATCACAGAGTTGTAGAATACATGTTTGGTATGTGTATGGTACATTTCATATTACTTGAGTTGTCATCAATGCCAAAGGGAGAGATTGATGAACTACAACTGATTTAGAACATTGAATGAAGAATCTATGATTGAAGATCACTGAGGAGTTGTTGATTAGATATGCAAGATGATTAAATCAGTATTATGTTGTCATTGATGTCAACTAGCTTGATAGTACTTATCTTGTAAGTTACTATACTGACACATTTGAAGAAAGGTGAAAGATATGAAGAACAAAAATATCTACATGGGGAAGATGTATATATCAGATGAGGATAAGGAATACACTAAGTAACTTATTGATGAGTCTATGACTTGATGATATCAAATTTATCATGTTGCATTCATCTATGATGAAGAATAGAGTTGAAAGACACAAAGTAGTGTTGTCGGTAAATGAAGCATTCCAGTATACACTGACATAGTGTAGGTATACCGAGCATAGTGTTAACTAAGCAAAATAGAAAGGAATTAAATGATCAGTTTAGCCGATAAAGTGATGAGCTGTAAACTATATGAAATCAAGGTAATAGATAAGGTTTGTTATGAAGATCGACAGCTAACATAATTCAAGAAGGATCTAATGGAGTAGATTGAAACGTGTTACTGACACATCAACCGAAGAAGGTTAGAGTGGCAAAATAAATGAATAAGATTAATCGGCAAAATTTGATGGAGGAAAAGAAAATGATTTATTCATCTATATAAGAGACATTGGTTTCATTGTTGAAACAATGTCGGAAGAAGAAGATATTGCAGAATTATTGCATGAAGAATTTTTCATGCATTCTAATCATACTGATTAATAAGAACTAAATTGCAAAACAATTACAAAGCTACAGAGAGTAATTACTGATAGACAGTAAGTTGATATAAGATTGAATCTAAAGTGATATATTGATTAGAAAGATTTGAATGAGCTGAACATTGATCTATAAACTGAAATTGAAGTTTTTTTAAGGTAGATCATCTACTGTTACATATTTAACCATTGTACACAGTCAAATCTCTTAACTGAGTGGACTAAGAAAGTCTTTTGATGTTTCATTCATAAAGTGAACATTGTTATCTTGTCAACCCCAGAGTGACTCTTAGTTGGATGATAACTTCTGGTCTAAAATCCTCTAACAAGGTCACACCTAACAGTGTGTTTGTAAACCTTTAACAGGGTTGGGTCTTCACCAACCTCACTTCAGAAGAGTGAAAATTTTGGGTTGCCAGTCCCAGGTGGTTTTTCCCTTCACAGGGTTTCCACGTTAAATCTCTTGTGTTATGTGTTGATTGTGATATTTGTTTGTTATCATAGTTTTCATATTACATGTTAGATTTGATCGGTAACTAATATAAGTTTTAGACTAACAATCGGTAAAAACATAGATAGTGAAAGCATTTTATGTTTACTGAGTAGCAAAAGTTGAAGAATTTGTTTTGGATTATACATTTTATTTTTTGATACTGGATAACTGATTCACCCCCCTCTCAATTATTCTAACAGCTCTATGCTTCTACAATGCTTCTATGATGATGATTTTAGCTCAAATTGACAAAAGTATAATGCAAATGCTCTAAATGATCTTAAATGCTCTTAAAATGCTCTTCAATTTCCTATAGTAACAATGCTTTGCAAATGAATTTCTAAGATATCAATTTCTCTCAAAATGTTTCATATTTATAGTAAATTCCCAAGGGTATGGGGTGGAGTGAAGTAATCAGGATTTACCTTTGGTTGTATCAAATACTTTGCCTTGTTCATAAATGGGGGGACAATTTAAAGGTTTGTCTCAAAGCTTTGGACAAAAGGACAAGATTGAGTGGTTGAGATTGAAACTTTAAAATGAGTGATTGAGATTCATCCTTTTTGAGTGATTTATGTCTTTTTGTCCTCAATTCTCATTGGTTGCTTAATTTTATTGAAAGATATTAGGAATTATTAAATTTAATTAATTAATTAAATTTAGCCATGTAAGGGTAATAGGTTCATTTTGATTTTTGATTTAAACAACTATACAACTAATTGATTAAAATCAATTATGTAGTGTTTTTCACCCCTTTAAGCTTTGATTTAATTATTTAACCTCCTTATTTGATTTTTCCTTTGCTTTAATTGATTTTGTCCAACTTTATTTAATTATGTCCATTTTAATTGATTTGATCCCTTTTTGATTGAATTAGTGCATTTTCATGATTTTGAGCCATTTTATTAGTTTTTTGGAATTTAAAAGCACTTGTCCATTTTTTGCATGTCTACAAATGCCCCTCTTTGAATTGATGTGCGAAGAACATTGATTCAAAGATTCTTTTGAGTCCTAATTGCTTTTAGGTCCTGATTGCTGATTCACTGATTTGTTGATTTAACACTAATATGAAATTTATTGCTACCTCTGATTTGATATGATGCCTCTGATATGAAATTGATTGCTAGGTCCTGATATGATATGATATGATTGCTCTGATACTAATAAAATGATACAAACAAATTTGATGCCCCATTGATTCTAATGATGTTTGATTTCAATTTCAATTTGATACCCTAATGCCCCCTCAGAAATTAAAACATATTGATTGCTTGATTTGAAAAATTTGATGATGTTGATTTATATGTTTTCATTTCTAAAGAATATTGATGATATGCCATGATTCAAGAATATGCCCCGATTGATTTGATAGGTTAAGATAGGTCTAAGCCAAATTTCACCTCCAAAATTAGGTCAAAATAGCTTAAATAGGTTGAAAAACCTTGATTTAATATTCATTTTTACTTTTGTCTTTGGTGATTTTTGCTCTGGTCCTATGGTGAATTTTGAGATAGTTGTCCCTATCCTTGAGCATCAATTTGAGAGGTGTCAATGATATGCGAGGCCACCTGACTATGGACCTCCAGTGAGTCATTTTGAACTCCTTTGCATTTATTTCTCATCTATTAGCATTTATTACAATTTTTCAATTTCATCATTGCCTTGAATATGTCAATTCACGCCTAGGAATATTTCATTGTCGCCTAGACCTTTTCACTGTCGCATCTGCACTTTTCACTCATGCAGCCATGTAGTAAAATGTCGCCTAGAAAATTTTCATTCTCACCTGAGAACATGTTCACATGTAAATCTAGGTCAAAATGCCAATTTTCATATATTTTACCGTGTAGGAAACCCTAGCAATTTACTATCCCCTAGGCCTCATTTTATCATTTTAATCATAATTTGCATGCTTGTTGTGTCTATTTTCCATGAATATTTTGCAGGAAACAGGTGAAGTCACGCTTACAGGAGATTTAATCATGCCTGCAGTCATTTTACTATTGCTTAAGATCTCTATCATGACACCTGCTATCTGAAGATTCACACCTGGCACACAACTTCTATACGATCTTGAGTTCTCTACAATCACTTGTGAATCAGAAGCTCATGTTAGAAAGTAAAGTCCACCAAGATAACTAAGAGGAGGGGGTGAATTAGTTATCAAAAAATTATAAATTTTATCATCTTCAACAACATTAAACCAAATAAGCAATATAATTACCAACCATAGAAAGATATTCATACACAATAACATAATGATACAAGATATGTTGACTAGGGAACCTCTTGATCAAAGAGTAAACCCCAGTGGGAATGATGCCCACAAAAGATGCACTAATATGAATATTCCTTGTGAAAGGATGGACTCTATTAAGAGTCTTATGAAATACATTCAGTACATATGAATCCCTGTTAGGAGATTTTGAATCCCTGTTAAAAGATTCTAACCCTGTTAAGAGTTATGGAAGACAGAAGGAACCACTACCCAAATAGCTTCAAGGTAAGATCACTGAACACACTGTCCAAATAATCTTTGCATTACTCAACAGAATAATATGTTACCTCTTCTTTGACTGTGCCAAACCACACTCACTGTTACACCAGATCTCAATTTCAGATCTTTATACCTCACATGTCTTCCTTCACATATTCATTGTCACACTTAGCTCTTTTCTTCACTTCATGCATACAACATCACACACAACTGCTACTTCCATATTGTAGACACACAAAATTGAAAAAAGTGCTTTTAAATTGTAAAAATCAATTAAATGGCTCAAAATCATCAAAATGCATTAAAAAGGATCAAATCAATTAAAAATGGACATAATTAAATAAATTTGGACAAATCAATTAAAAAAAAGGAAAAATCAAATAATGAGGTTAAATAATTAAATGAAAGCTTAAAAGGGTGAAAAATACTATATAATTGATTTTAATCAATTAAGTGTATAGTTGTTTAAATCAAAAATCAAAATGAACCTATTACCCTTACATGGTTAAATTTAATTAATTAATTAAATTTAATAATTCCTAATTTATTTCAACAAAGTTGAGCAACCAATGAAAATTGAGGACAAAAAGACATAAATCACTCAAACCTTTAAAGTGTCCAAAGCTTTGAGACCATTTAAAGGATTGTCCCCTCATTGTCCCCCCATTTATGAACAAAGTAAAGTATTTGACTCAACCAAGGGATAATATTGATTAATTCACTCCACCCCCTACCCTTGGGAAATTACTATAAATATAGAGCATTTTGAGAGCAATTATCATCTTAGAATTTCATTTGCAAAGTATTGTTACTATAGGCAATTGAGAGCATTCTAAGAGCAATTAAGAGCATTTAGAGCAATTATCATTGTAATTTTGTCAATTTGAGCTAGATTAAGCATTGAATGAGAATTGTAGAAGCATAGTAGAAGCATAATTTCTCATTTTAGAATTGTGACTAGTGAGGATTTGAGCTGAGAGCTTCACTTACCACCTCTTTCTAGAGAACCATGAGATGTTATAGATTATAGTTTCAATTCTAATTAGATTTGCATTGTATTTAGATTCAATTGTTGCTATTAGATCTTAATTTTATGAAGGTGATATTCATCATCACACAAATGGCACCTACCGTTGGGCTCTAAGCCTCATTTTATCATTTTCATCACCAATTGCATGCTTGTATTCTCTATTTTCTATGAATATCTTGTATGAAATTGGTGAAGTCATGCTTATAGGAGATCTGTTCATGCCTACAATCATTTTACTGCCACCTACAATCTTTGTATTGACACCTGTTATCTAGAGGTTCATGCCTAGCACATGACTTTGATCCGGCTTTAATTCCTGCACAGTCACTTGTTTATCATAAGCTCACACCTACGAGAGAAATACACTCATTCTTTGGATCTTAAAGTCACACCTGTGACTCAGGGAGTATTGCTTTGATAAATTTTGTTGTCACCTGAGTTAAAGCTTTGCCTCACACTTTTCAATAATAATCACGCTTTGAATATTTATAATTCTGCTTAGGATTACTAAAGTGTTACTTTGCAATAATCATTTTCTGCAATTTTTAGTTCTATTCACACTTTGGAATAAACTATTCATGCCTGTGTAACTTTTAGTATCGCCTATGGCACTGCAGAGTGTCGTTTGCTATCAGTAAAATTAAGCCTGCTAATAGTTTGTTCCCACCTATTAGCTAGACAATGTCGCCTGCTACCTATTGTCTATATTTACTGTTTAATTGATTAAATCATCTGTCTAACTTCCTATTTGTGTGATTTAATAGTAAATGAGCAACCACTGAAAGGTGTAGAAGCTTGAAAGCATATTCAACCAAGAAGGAAAGACACTAGCAAGGAAGATCAAGAAAGAAAACATAGCACACATCAAATTTGTCCTTGAGACTACACAAGACGAAGATAACCAGGTATTCTAGCACTACCTTAAAATTGTTGAAGCATACAAATCAAATTTTGTCTCTCTAAATTGGATTTTTAGTCCTTAGATCAAGTTTTCTTTGGAAATTTGCAAATAAGCTTTTAAAATTCATACATAAGAATTGCTTCTTCAATTTTTTATTTTGGTTTCCCCTCATAGTGTTTGTTAGTGTTGACTAACTTGCTAGCGGACAAGCACATTTGGAGGAGACTATTGCTAAGGTGAGTGGAAAAATAATGACAAAACCTTTCAAAAATGCCCCTAGCTTAGGCTAGCTACAAAGGAAAGGTATTCTTCTATTCAAGCTTGCACTTAATTAAATTGCGGCATTATTTTTTAACATAGCTTAATTAAAACGGGAAATGAACCAAACAATTCAATTTTAAGAATCTTCTTGTTAAGAGATTGGGAAAGAACAAAATTTTGTTTGAGTGTTTGGAACAAAGAAAGACAATAGGGATATGCTCTTCACTTTTTAAGTGAATCAAACTCCCAAACTTGTCAGCCTAAGTTCACTTCTTGTTTTCAACATACATGCTAGCTAAAATAGAGATTTAGTGGGCTCACCTCCTGAGTTTTCCTTAACGAGGCCGGTGAGAGGGACAACCCAAAGTTAGATATGCTCACTTTTTCCATGGGGATCCAACCCACTATAAAATGAAACACATACATCCTTAATGGGGTGTGTGACAAGCACTTCTTGAATTATTCAAATTTCCTCTAGTAATCCTCACAGATTGCACAAAATCATACCTTGGTGCATGTGGGAAACCCCTTAACATACTTGGGGGATGAAAATTTAAGATCTATTTGAATGGAATCCATAATAAATCCTGAATAAAATAGCAAGGCCACCTTTTAGAGCCATGTTTACAAGCCAAAATTGACTTTAGGTAGGCTGTTTGGAATTATTTCTTGTGTTATATTTGTGAAAAATGTTAGAGAATATACACACTAGATTGTTTTTAGGGACATGATGACAAATTGATGTGTGTGTTGCGAGTGTTTTTTTTAATTTTCAAACAAAGAAATTTCAAAATACTGATCTTAAACATTTAAAAAATTTAAAATCTTACAACTTGGTCAGAGAAATGTCACCTGTGCACAAAATAACCCTACCTATCAAAGGCTCAATCATGCCTATGATTTGTGTGAAAATGTGTAGACACAGTAAAGTCACCCTCAGAAAGTTTTGAAACACACCTGGTAAAACTGGACAATCACCTATAAATAGGAAAATGTCACCTACATCCTTGGAGAGTGTCACCCAATAATATACCAGTACACGCGTATGCTAAATTCAGTCATGCCTACGATAAATTTAGTGACGCCCAAAAATTTAAAAAGTCAAATAGAGAGTACTTGTTGGAGGGGTAAGAAAATTTTGATCATATATTTGGGTACCCTTTTCCATGCTCTTACTTCTCCAACTTTCAGTTTGGTCAAAAATCCTATTCTATACCATTTTTGCAAATTTTACAAGGATTAGATCACATGTAATATCAACTCTTATTCTCCAAGGTTCATGCTTGCTTTTACTAGATCTTACTACATAAGGAAAACCCTACAAGAAGATGGAATTTACTTGAGTCAAGAACTCCCTTACCTAGGAGATGAGTCCACCACTCCAAGAGTACCCCAAAAATCACCTGAATAATAAGGGGAAGACAACATGATGTACTATGGTAGTTTGGGTGGTAAGGACAATAGTGGCATCAACCCCAATAACCAAGGTGATGCCAATAATGGGGGCATTGACATAAATAACCAAGGAAATACCAATAGTAGAGGGGCAGATCAAAATGCCCAAGGGATTGACAACACTCACAATAGAATTAACATTGAAGCAATGACAAAAGATGCCATGGATGAAAAGGTTAGTGAGGCTATCCATTGTCCCTATTTCCAAAAGCTAATGGAGAAGGCAATGGATAGGGATAGAGAAAAGTACTTTATGGACTTAGCATATAAAGGCCTCAAGCTTCCCTGTGACTATGATGTTAACCAACTCAAACCACCGAAAGTTGAAGAGAGTACCTTAGACATCATGAACAAGTAGTTCAAGATTTTTCAAATGCAATTGGACACCATTAAGAAAAGTGGGGCTCCCAAGCCTTTCTCCATAGAAGCATTGTGTCTGTTCCCATTTGATAAAAGCTTGGTTATGGTGCCATTCCCAATCAATCTAGTGTTTCCCAAATACGATAAGTATGAAGGAATGTCAGATCCCCAGGATCACTTACATGAGTTTTGTACATTTAGCTTAGAGTTCATGCATGATACAACCTATTTAATGAGACTATTCCCATGAAGCTTAGGAGGCATGGCTATGGAGTGGTTTTCTAAACTACCCTCTGGCATTAAGACCTTCGAAGAGCTAGCTTCAAAATTTGTGGCCCATTACTCATATAACATCAAGCATGAGGTGACAATGATACCATTATGTAACACTAAACAAAAGGATGGAGAAGCTTTCCTCACTTTTCTACAAAGATGGAGGACAGTTTTTGCAAGATATCCTAGGAGCGTGCCTGAAAAGGAGAAAATGGATATCTTCATAAATAGTTTAGGAAATAAGATGACCAATTATGAATGCAATGTCCCAAAACATTCTAGGATCTAATTGAAAATAGAGTGACAATGGAGGAAGTGTTCGTCAAAAGTGGAGAACTAAAATTGTATAAAGATAATAAGAACAACTCCAACAACAACAACTCCAACAATGGCAACAATCAGAAGAATAATTGGCTCAATAGTACTAGACAGTATAAGAACAACAATAAGGGAATCATTAATGATGGGGTGGTGGATTCTAGCAACTTGAAGGTGGTCCCATTTTCTCTTACAAGGACACCTAATTAGGTGAATAATGCCAATCAGACCTCTAATACACCTTCCAACAACAACAATGCAAACAATGGAAACCAAGGAAATAATTCAAGGAATAATAAATTTGATAAATATTTGGTGCTAACTCCTCAAAGGAACTTCACACCCTTGGGTGAACCCCTTGAAAAGGCATTAAAGACCCTGATGGCTAATAATATCATTACTTTACCCAGCATTCAGCCTTATGAGCCAAACAACAAGCCTAGTTAGTGGAGTGCTAATAGCCATTATGAGTACCATAGAATTTGAGGGCACACAACAAATGAATGCTTGCAATTAAATAATATAGTGCAAGATTTAATCGATAATCGCACGATCACCATTGATGGACCTCAAAGCAATGAGGACCATACAACATTCAAACAACCCTTCTACAAACATGACAAATGGGAATCATCTAATGGCAAGAAACAAAGTGCCAATGACATTAAATTTGTGCCACCTTATGATAACATTGTGAATGCTATAATAATCAAGGAACAACCCCAAAAAGAGACATCAAATGTTATTACAAGAGGACAGACTTTGAGGATGACCCTACAAGGGGTTGCTCCTAAAGTTATTAGCACTCTATAGTCCAACATTACGATCAAGAAACCTTCTAAAATAGCAAAACCTTATAGCTTGGTTGATCAGTTGCAAAGAACTCCAGCGCAAATCTCTATCTTGGAGCTATTGAAGTTATCCCCTAACCATAAGGAAATTTTAGAAAAGGCTCTAGTAGAGATGAATGTTCCTACTAACTTAGAAGAGGAGAAGTTCCAAAATATGGTAGGTCATCTTGTAGCACCTCATTGCCTCTCATTTTCCAACCATGATGACATGTCTATAACCCATCCTCAAAATCTACCATTGCATATAGAGGTCTTAATAGAAAGGCATAGAGTCAAAAGATCCCTCATTGATGGAGGACCCGGCCTTAAAATTTTCACATTAAGTCTTGTTAAATCCTTAGGGTTGTCCAAGTCTTGCATTGACCCTATGAAAATAATCACCATCAAGGCTTATGATGAAGCTGAGAGGGCCTTTAAAGGCATGATCGTATTGCCCATTCAAGTGGGACCTATCAAGAAGGACACCAATTGCCAAGTATTGGACATGAAGTTAACTTATAATATTTTGTTGGGGAGACCATGGATCCATGAGATGCAAGAAATCCCATCCACCTACTAGCAATGCATCAAATTTTTGTACATGGGTGAAGAAATCACAATTGGAGGGGACTCAAACCCGTTCCAATATTGCAATGCACTTAAACCCCTTCATGGGCTATTTATTCGACATAACTGGGAAGGAATCATTCAAAGAGCCACCATTGAAGATACCAAAATTGATGATCCTATAATAACATTAAATGCTACTCAAAACCCTCCTCAAGCTAGCGCAACAAAATCAACTAGGGGATAGGAAAAGATGAGCTACGAGGGTCAAATTCCTAATGAGGGTTCAAATCAAGCACCCAAATTAGAGATAGTACCCTAAAAACCTACTAGAGAATAAAAAGATGAAGCCAAAAAGAAAAAATACAAGAAAATGGATGAGATGATGGAGGCATTTGATAAACAATGCAAAATTAGTTCAAAAGGAGTAGGGGAATACTCCGTTTCCCTATTTTACATGCCCACATCTCCAAGGACACATGGAAAACCATCCAAAGAATACTTGCCTCATAAGTACAACTCTTACTTCATAAGAGAAAGTGACAAAGCATCATTCAACAAAGAGGAGAATGAAGTCCTTCAATGGGTTTACCATGATGAAGAAGATACATCAAACATTCCCATGGAAAGAATCCATCATGTTAAAATACAAACCAAGCAATATGGGAAAGGGTTTGAGATAATGCAGAAGATGGGTACAAGGGAAGAGGACCGTTAGGCCAAAGGAATAGAGGCTTACTAGAACCCATTGAACCTACTTGGAGGGAAAAACAAGAAAGATTCAGAGTAGGTTACCAATACAAAGCCAAAAGCTACAGCCCAATGCAACATTTATATCCTCAAGTAAATGCCTTAGAATTTGATGGAGATAGTGATGACTCCTAAGATTATGAGTGGGACATCCTATCTGATGAATCATGTCAAGATAAAGAAGTAGTCACAATACATACATATGCAAAGATCCCAAGGCAAGAAACTCAAGTCAATGAAGAGCCTAATATAAAAGGTCTTAACATAGGAAAAGCACATACAAGTCTACCATGGATAGATACATTTTGGATGCCTTCAGAGGAGGGAGATTCAAATGTTAGTTTTAATCCACTCATGGCTTTTCCCATGCTATTTCCTATAGAAGTCGATGAGGACTCAAGTGAAGGGGATTTCGACCCTTCTTCCATGGACCATCTTGAGGAAGCACACATCATAGATCTAAATGATACAATGTACGAACCCTCAAATGAAGTCATGTCCATAAACCAAATTGATGAAAACTTTCCCAATGAAACCTTATCCTTAATAAATCCCCATCTTATTGATTGGGACCAAACAGAGCCAAGTGACCTGCTTTACTTCCCAAATGACCAAGAAGCAAACTAATACCTTAATGCAGTTGAGCCCTCTTTCACCAATGAATTTGAACAAAACATGATAGAAGCAACGGGGGTTCAATCTCTTAGTCAAAAGAAAAAAATGAAAAAAAAAAGAAAAAGAAAAGTTCTAGTGCTGAAAACCATTATGTGGCAGCATTAGAACCCAAAAATGTAAAAATAAAAGACATTTCCTTTGGTGAAAACCCAATTGTGGCATCAAAGGAAGAGAGATTGGATACTCTACCAGAGCTTGAGGAAGAAAGGTCACCTATACTCATAGAGCTGACAGAAAAGGTTAACATTGGTATGAAAAGGGATCCAAAGTTTATACATTTGGTAGCATCACTCACACCTCTAGAAAGAGAGGACTTCATCAAATTTTTCCAAGAGCAACAAGTAAAATTTGCATGGTCATATGCCAACATGCCCAGGTTAGATCCTGACTTTATAATGCATCATCTGAATGTTAGACTAGGGGTTAAGCCCATTAAGAAAAAGTTGAGGAAGATGCACCCACACATAGCTCTTTTAGTCAAGGTGGAGTTAGAAATTTTTTTGAAAGTGGGATTCATAAGGGCAATAGCTTATGCTGAATGGATATCTAACATTGTACCAGTCACAAAACATGACAAATCCATTCGAGTATGCATAGATTTTTGAGATCTCAATCTTTCTTGTCCTAAGGATGATTTACCACTTTCGAGTATTGATGCAATAGTTGACTTGATAGCGGGTCATTCCATGTACTCCCTAATGGATGGTTTCAGTGGGTATAATCAGATTAAAATTGCACCTGAAGACTAGGAGAAAACTGCCTTTACTTGTGCTTGGGGCACTTTTTGTTGGAATGTCAAGCCCTTTGGCCTTAAAGTGCTGGAGCCACATATCAAAGGGCCATGAAAACTATCTTCCATGACATGATGCATACATTTTTAGAAGATTATGTGGACAATATATTGGCAAAATCCCACAAAAGAGAAGAACACCTCCAAATTTTGAAAAAGATATTCATTAGGTTGGAGCAATTCAAAGTCAGATTAAACCCAAAGAAATGTGCGTTTGGTGTCTAATCTGGTAAGTTATTAGGCTATATAGTTTCTGCCAAAGGAATTGAAGTGGACCCGGAGAAAGTGCAAGCCATAATGGATATGGAGATACCAAAGAACATCAACCAAATGAGATCCTTACAAGGAAAAATATAATCCATAAGAAGGTTTATTTCTCAATTGGCCAAAAAATGTCATTCCTTCACTAGGTTGCTACATAAGGATACTATATTCATGTGGGATGCCGAATGTGATCAAGATTTCAAATTGTTGAAGATCTACTTGATAAATCTGCCTATTCTCATGCCACCAATCAAGGGCAAAGCATTGCTTTTATACATATCTACTACCGAAAGATCCCTAGGAGTACTTTTGGTGCAAGAGGATGAACAAGGAAAGGAAATAGCTATCTACTATTTGAGTGAGACATTGATCAAATATGAACTTAACTACACATTCATGGAAAGAGCTTGCCTAGCAGTTGTGTTCACATCTCAAAAGTTGAGACATTATATGTTGATGCATAAGGTCAAGCTAATTTCAAAAATTGATCCTCTCAAGTATTTGTTAAGTAAAACTGCCTTAACAGGTAGGATAGCCAAGTGGGTTATGATATTGAGTGAATTCAACATTGAGTATGTTGATAGAAAGGCAATAAAAGGGAAAGTGATAGTAGATCACTTAGCTGAAAACCCCATGACTTCTACACAAACTATCCAATTGGAATTTCTAGATTCTACCATTGTAAACATAGAAGCAAAAATGTGGAAGTTATACTTTGATGGCTCCTATACTCAAGGAGGTTCTGGGGCTGGCATACTATTTGTCACTCCTTAAGGTTACACCATTCCTAAGTCCTACAAGCTCTTATTTCCATGCACAAATAATATAGCAACATATGAGGTACTAGTCATAGGCATCAAAATGGCCTTAGAGTGGAACATCACAGAGCTAAAAATTTATGGAGATTCTCAACTCATCATCAATCAAGTCAACAATGATTATAACACTAAAGATGAAAATTTGATGCCATATAAGACCATGATTAATGGATGGAAGAAGTACTTTTCCTTGATCACTTTTGAGTAGATTCCTAGAGAGAAAAATAGAGCAGTTGATGCCATGGCCACCTTGGCTTCCTTATTACAAAAACCTGATCAAAATGAGAAGTATGAGTTCTTGGTGGAAGAGTTGGTGAAACCAGCATTCAACCTTCTCGAAACCCAAATTGTTGCCCTATTACATGGACATGACTCCCCTTGGTATGACTCTATATATGCATATCTCAAAGACCAAGTACTACCCTTAGACCAAAACCAAGCTCAAAAAAAAAACTTTATATGCCAATCATCCCATTACATAATCCTCTTAGAAACATTGTATCATAAGGGTCTCGACAGGATGTTACTTAGGTGTCTAGAAGAAGAAGAGTAAAGATTAGCTTTGCATGAGGTTCACGAAGGCATTTGCGGGTCACACACAAGTGGGTTAAATCTAGCTAAGAAAATCCTTTGCTTAGGGTATTTCTGGAAGAAATTAGAAAAAGATGCTTGCCATTTTGTTTGGATATGCAGCAAATGTCAATATCATTGTGACATGATACATGCATTGGTGCAAGAATTACACCCATTTGTTACACCTTGGCCTTTCTATCAATGGGTTTTTGATCTAATTGGCATCATATACCCACCTTTTTCAAATGGACACAAATATATCATAACAGCAACAAAATATTTCACTAAGTGGGTCGAAGTGGTTCCTTTGATCACAGCCATGGGTAAGAAAATTTCCATGTTCATCTTGAACCACATCATTCACAGATATGGCATTCCTCATGCCATCATAACAGATAATGGAAAATAATTTAAAAACAAGGATGTGGATGAACTTTGTGCTACATTTCATATCACTCACCACTCCTCATCAATCTATTACCCTCAAGGAAATGGGTAAGCTAAAGCCACGAACAAGAATATCTTGAAAAACTTGAAGAGGTCGGTCAATAAATTATGAAGGGATTGGCATGTACAAATTAATCCAACATTATGGGCCTATAGAATGAGCATTTAAACACCTACGGGAGCCACGCTTCCTTAGTCTATGGTGCTGAAGTAGTTCTACCATTAGAGGTTGAAATCCCATCTCTGCAAGTTTCATTACAAGGATTGATCACAGATGAGGACTATGGAGTTTCTAGACTTCAACAATTGGAGTTACTTGAATAACACCAAACTCAAGCTTATGAGCACCTGAAAGCATACCAAAATAGAATCTTGACAAACTATAATAAATATATCAAATTGAGAGTCTTTCAGGTAGGAGACTTAGTGTTGAGAGAGAACCCAAAGAATCAGGTTGAAAGAGAGAAGAAAGGAAAATGGGAGGCTAATTGGCTTGGCCCATTCATCATAGTGTTGTCATTTGGTACAGGAACCTATAAGTTATCAGATTGTGAAGGAGAGGAACTCCAAGAACCCATCAACAACATTCATCTCAAAAGGTTCTACACATAAGGGAGATGAAAGAGTACAAAGGGTATCTAATGAGGAGCATCATATTTATTTCACCTAGTCAAAGAGATCTTGAAAAAGACAAAAAAAATTGAAAAAGACAAAAATACAAAAAAAAAAGAAAAAAGAGAAAAAAGTGCCTTGGTGAAAACCTAGCAATATGCGCCTTGGTAGAAAAAAGAAAGAGAAAAAGATCCAGCAGGTGAAAACTTGGTAAACAAGTGCCTTTTGTTCCCTTAAGTTTGTCTTTCCTAGTCACATATGTCCATATTGCATTTCCAACATCCCATTTGTACAACTGCCATTGCATCTATCATTTGTACATAGTCATAATAAAGTCATTCAGTCGCATTGTTGCATTGCATATTCACCCTAAGTTTGTTGACCGATCACATTTATCACTTGGGGGAAGAAGCAGATTGAAAATTTGGTACCAAATGGATTCAATAAGTGCTACAATCAGTCACGTCAGAGAGAGATTTATCAAAATTTCAAAAAAGTGGAAAGTTATTAAACCTTTGATGGACATCATTAGTCAAACCCTAAGTATTCGATCCTACAACATGATCCTTGAGCCTTCATTGACTTTATAAATCAGGATTAAAAATTGACAAAAACACCTTAAAGATCAGACTGCTTGGAAATACTTTTTGAAAATCAAGAAACATTGCAAAACACTAGAAATTTTATTTTTGATAAATTTGTAGGAAATTGACTTTTTATCATATCTCTTGAGCTATTTGATGATGTTTCAACTAGATTAGCCATGATAAAGATGTGATATTTTATTTCCTTTGAGTGATTGTTTGGAGGAAGATTCATCAACTTATGAGAGTTTGTCTAATGACATGGTCATCAAAGAACCATCGAGGACTATCTCATAAGAGGACAGATTGACCTTTGCTTGTTTACGGAAATAGATCCCTTGGCTATTTAGATATTCTATATCTTAATACCAAAAATCCACTTGCAACATTGAATCCATTGACACTGGTATTCAGACTCCCATAGTTTGGTCATCCAACTAGTGAGGGTTATACTTGGTTCAAAAAGGAGGTTACCAAAAAGTGAAAAAAAATGGTATTCATATCATCATGATGTGGTCAGTGATGATTGTACTAGCTTTTCAGTCCTGAACTACTCAATGATGAAAATTTATCCTCATGGAATTTATTTGCTAAAAGCTAGTGACACTTAGGTTGCATTGCATGATCATGTTAGATTAATTGCATTATCATGTTAGATTAATTGCATAATCATGTTACATTAATTTCATTATCATGTTAGATTAAATGCATTTGCTTGTGTTTTGAGGGCAAAAGGGGGTACATCAATAATCTTGGTTAGTCAAAACATTAACGAACTGAGGGATTCCATCAAATGTAATACTCTTGATCAATCAAAACTACAAAGAAAATGAGATTGTTTTTTGCATTCATGCATAACATTAATCATTAATCATTATCCATATACCGAAAAAAGAATAAAAAATGTCCATACATCATTTTCATACATGTAGTTAAGGATAGAACTGCATACATTGAAAAATTCAAAAACATAAGGGCATTTCCACATGCATTTCCATAAAACATTTTACATTCATACATTGAGAAAAGAGAAAACCATGTCATAAATCCATACATCATTGCATCATTTATCTATATCATAAAATAAGATAACTGCATCAATAGCATAAATAAAAGTAAATGCATAAACACATCATATAGCTGCATAAAAGATAAATCTCATAAACAACTCATCAAGGAGAATCAATGAGTATATCATCATATATCATCAAAAAAGTGTCCATCAATGATCCATCAACTCAGTATATCAAGATATAATGTCATACAAAAGAGGTACATCAAATGGTCCAATCAAAAACATGACATGTGATATAAGTACATCAGCCATGAGTGGAACTATCATCAGAGCAATCAAGAGCCTATAGAACCAGATCCATCTGGACCTCTACCATTCGGTGGGGGAGGAGCCTGAGAAGTACTTGCTTCACTCTATCTCTACACTACAGCCAACATAAACTGCTGCATCAAGGTGGCAACCTGATCTAAATGCCCAACAACACTAGACATATCTGTCCTTAGAGACTGAACCTCTCATACTACAACACCTATAGTAGGAGCATCCTGCGAACCTAGCCCATGATACCGTGGCTGCTAATCCTATATAGGCACCTGCTATAGTGGAACCTAACCCTGTTGTGTTGCATCATAATCTTGCTAAGCCAAGGCTACTCTCTACAATTGAACCAAAGGATCCAATCCACCAGGAAGCTACCTAGCCACATCAACATGAGACTGTCTCTACCGTCTCTAATGTCTGTGAACTCTCTATTGTCTATCTGCTCTAGGCTATCTATCAAGTACATCATCCTAACCTCTAGCACTATCTCTATCCCTCACATGACCATGTCTCACCTATCCTCTACCAACAATAATAGGAGGATCTCTCTGTCCTCCTTGTCTCCTCCATCTACCCCCACCACCTCCACCACCACTTCCATCACTCCAACCTAGGATAGACTTTGCTGGATCAATGAACCGAGTAAACCTATTATGAGCCCACCAATTGGAAAACTCATGAGCATCTCGCATCTGCAATAAACCATACTAGGAATTTTATCTAAGGAAAACTCAAAATCAATAAGAGGACCCCACATAGATCTCTCTACCTGTACCCAACCATACAATGATGTACCCTATGGCATATCCTGTGTGTGACCATACTGTCTAGAAACTTTGCCAAAGTAGAAGCACTCAATAGTGGTAGTAGTGCAACCAATCATCCAATGAGGGGAAAACATATATGGTAACTCATCATCATCCTCCCTCCATAACTAGCAACCCCTTTATGGTCTCCATAAAACCTAATCTAGATCATTAATTTGTCATCACCAGAAGTCCAGATGACCCAAATGATGCTATATAACCATCTCAGTGTATAGAAAAGCATAGGGAAAACCCTGAGGCCGAACCCTATCAGAAATAGGCCTAGTGATGGGAAGATGCTCCCATATCCAAAGCTAAAGAACCACTGCACTAGCTGACAATGATGCACTCACTCGATAAACTACCTCATGCAAATCATGATATAACTATCCAAGGATGCATGAACCCCAGTCAAAGCATCAAGGATGAGCAAGAAAATCCTCTAATATCCTACCCCATCCAATGGAAAAACCATGACCCCATCTGTTGGGAAGAAGTAAATCGCTAATCAATGCACCCAATACTACTGGCAAGGTAGGAAAAGACACAAACTGAGGCCAAGTGATCATATCACCATCATCAATAGAATTGTCCCTGAACACTCATCAGTAGACAGTAGAATCATAAATAGAATCATAGTACACTACCTCTCCCCTGCATGGGATTCGTAGTAATCGGTACATGTCCTCAAGCATGATCGTCATCTCTCCATATGGAAAATGAAATGTGTTGTGGTCGGAGTGCCATCACTCCGCCATTGCAGTCAGTAAAGCATGGTTCAGCTAGAACAGTGGTAGATCAAGGAGAAAACTCAAACCACACAACTCAATAATGTGGAACTCAGCATCTGTAAGAGTCTGGGCCAAATCAATGACCCAAGAAGCTACTGTCCAGATGTATAAAGTAGGGAAGTTTCCTTGTTGGCAAAGCAAAAGGAATCATATCAGTATATCATATCAAGGAATTATCTCAAGTCAATCAAGTTTTTCAAAGTATCAAGCAATCACACCAAGTACCATTTGTTCATTTCTCTGTGTCCTAAGAACGAAGCAACAATATCAAATCATATTGGTTTTCACATTGATTGATTTATCCTATCAGTATCCTATCCTAATCGGATTAACACATCACATTCATTGGTAACACTATACTAATATCCTAATTCATTTGTTTTTTTGAAAGCAATAGACCTACTCTAATCATTCGACTTAAGCATCAAGAGTCATCACATTTTTTCATCAGACACAATCAAGTACAAGTGTGAAAAAAAAGTACAATTTTTTTTTTCAAAAGTCTGCAAGCGTGATTTTTATTAGCCCAGGCAACATTCCTCTTAAGCCACAACAAAAAGTTGTGAAGTGACATTATTCTAGTGTTAGGCGATAGTACTTATACTACACGACACTGAATCATGCTAGGTAATAGAAAAAGGTGGCCTAGGGGACAGTAAATTTGCTAGGGTTTCCTAAGTGATAGTGTATATGAAACAGGGCATTTTGACCTAGTTGTATGCGGGAGTATCCTATTGCTAGGTGAGGTTGAAATTTTTCCAGGTGGCATTAAACTACATGGAAGCATGAAAGGAAAGTGCGGATGTGACAGTTAAAGGGTCTAAGTGACGGTAAAAATTTTCTAGGCGTGAATTTGCAGATTCAACGCAATGATGGAATAAGAAATTGCAATAAATGCTAATAAATAAGCAATAAATGCTAAATAGAGGTTAGAAATAACTTACTGGAGGTCCATACTCAGGTGGCCTCACATATCTCTGACACCTCTTGAATCGATGCTCTCGAATAGGGACAACCATCTCGACATTCACCGCGGGATCAGAGCAAAATCACCAAAGAGAAAAGTAAAAATGAATAGTAAAACAAGGTTTTTCAAACTATTTAAGCTATTTTGACCTAATTTTGGAGGTAAAAATTGGCTTAGACCTATATATTGCGATATCAAACTAATTAGGGCATCCTTGAATGCATTGTATATCATCAAATTGTCAACAATGAAAACATATTCAATGAATCGAACATCAAAAAAAATTTCAAATCAAGAAATTAATATGTTTTAATTTCTAAGGGGGCATCAGGGTATCAAATTGAAATTGAAATCAAACATCATGAAATCAGTGGGGCATCACAATTTATTTTTTTGTATCAGCAATCAATATCATATCGTATCGTATTAGGGGCAGCAATCAATTAGTATCAGAGACATCAGAGAATCAACAATCAGGACCTAGAAAGCGATCAGGATCAAAAGAATCTTTGAATCAATGTTCTTCACACATCAATTCAAAGAGGGCATTTGTAGACACGTAAAATTGGACAAAGTGCTTTTAAATTGCAAAAATCAATTAAATGGCTCAAAATCATCAAAATGCATTAAAAGGGATCAAATCAATTAAAAATGGACATAATTAAATAAAGTTGGACAAATCAATTAAAGCAAAGGAAAAATCAAATAATGAAGTTAAATAATTAAATGAAAGCTTAAAGGGGTGAAAAACACTACATAATTGATTTTAATCAATTAAGCGTATAGTTGTTTAAATCAAAAATCAAAAGGAATCTATTACTCTTACATGGCTAAATTTAATTAATTAATTGAACTTAATAATTCCTAATTTATTTCAACAAAGTTGAGCAACTAATGAAAATTGAGGACAAAAAGACATAAATCACTCAAACCTTTAAAGTGTCCAAAGCTTTGAGACCATTTAAAGGATTTTCCCCTCATTGTCCCCCCATTTATGAACAAAGTAAAGTATTTGACTCAACCAAGGGATAATCATGATTACTTCACTCCACCCCCTACCCTTGGGAAATTACTATAAATATAGAGCATTTTGAGAGCAATTATCATCTTAGAATTTCATTTGCAAAGCATTGTTACTATAGGCAATTGAGAGCATTCTAAGAGCAATTAAGAGCATTTAGAGCAATTATCATTGTAATTTTGTCAATTTGAGCTAGATTAAGCATTGAATGAGCATTGTAGAAGCATAGTAGAAACATAATTTCTCATTTTAGAAGTGTCACTAGTGAGGATTTGAGCTGATAGCTTCACTTACCACCTCTTTCTAGAGAACCATGAGATGTTATAGATTATAGTTTCAATTCTAATTAGATTTGCATTGTATTTAGATTCAATTGTTGCTATTAGATCTTAATTTCATGAAGGTAATATTCATCATGACACACATATCACAACAACATTACAACAAAGAAATACATTCCTTCATTTATACCACACTCAAATAATTACAAATGAGTCGGCATACAATTACAACATAAAAGTTTCCACACGCTACATCAAAATTACATAAAACTATCGGCTTCCAAATAAAATAAATATTCACTCGTGTGACCTCAAAGTTTGTGCTATCATCCACATCACTATCAATGTGTCTTCAACTTCCTTTTAACTACACAAAACTAGATTCCATCCCGATTAGGAGATATCATCCGATTTCCACAAACCACTACTCAAGAACACTGCTTGAATACTGCTTGCACCAAAATGCCCATAACTTCCATGAATAAATGAATTAATATTTTTTCTCTTAACCATAGACATATAACATATCAAAGAGTATATCCTCAACATTGCATAGCTCCAACTACAATAACCCATGTGCGCTAATCCAAACTCTGTCTGTTTCTCTGCAAGTCTTCGGTAAATCACTGTGTTGACATCAATGACAAGCATAGTCATGAATGCAACAAAAACTACTACAGAATGGCTGTCAAACATTTAGCATTCATTCCTAACAATATCCCCCATTGGCATTGATGGAAACATAGATGAAAAACATCCAACGTTCCAAAAATCCAATACTGCAACACTACTTCAAATCCTCTTCATCAATCAAATCTTGCTTCATTTTCCTATTCAATTCTCTCCAACAGATGTTTCAGATGATTTTTCATGTAGACTACTCCCCATTGACATCAATGATAGAAATTTTATCACTATGTCAACAACAGCTCCAATGTCAAAAGACTTTTATTCAGAAAATACATTCTCTAGAGTCCTCACGACTCAGCTCAGATACAAATACTCCCCTATAGAGGAAGTACCAACATCCAGTCCAGAAGAAAGATAGGGCTCATATACCACTAGATAGATGCAACCAACTACATCACTTTTCAAAAGTAGGATGGGGCATAACCCCAAGCATACCTCTCAAATACTCAAATGTATCCTTAGGAAAAGGCTTTGTGAATATATCTACTATCTGCTCCTTTGTACTTATGTACTCAAGTCTGAATTCTTCCTCAATAACTTTCTCTCTTACAACATGATACTTAATCCCTATATGCTTTGTCTTAGAATGTAAAATAGGATTCTTAGACATACTAACTGTGCTGGTGTTGTCACAATGTATGACAACGGGTTCAACAAACTTTATTGCAATATCCTTCAGCATTTGTTTCATCAAAATTATTTGGTTACAATTGTTTGCTGCTGCTACATATTATGCTTTTTTTGTACTTTGTGAGATACAATTATGCTTCTTGCTTAGCCAAGAAACTAATCTTCCTCCAAGGAAAAATGCTCCACCACTGGAGCTTTTCTTATCATCAACACTGCCTCCCTAATCAGCATATGTATATGCACATAGGGTAAAATCATCAGATTTTTCATACCATAATCCATAGTCCATTGTGCCTCTTAAATATCTCAGTATCCTCTTTACTGCTACATAATGTGATTCTCTAGGTTCAGCTTGAAATCTTGCTACAATTCCAATTGAATGTGCTATATCAGGTCTTGTATGAGTCAAATACTGCAATCCTCCAATCATAGATCTGTATTTCTTCTGTTCCACTGTAGGAGTCTCATCTGTGCTAGATAGCTTATGTCTAGTTACCATAGGTGTTCCAACTTGTTTACAATTCTCCATTCCAAATCTTTTTAACAAGTCATTCAGGTACTTTGTCTGACTTACAAAGATACCATCATTGTTTTGTGTTATCTGTAATCCCAAAAAGTATTTCATTTCACCAATCATACTCATTTCAAATTTAGTCTTCATTTCATCAGCAAATTTGTCACTAGCTTCATCTTCTCCTCCAAAGATAATGTCATCAACAAAAATAACTATAATCAACAAACCATTTTCAATTTCTTTTGTGTATAGATTGCTATCACCTATTCCTTTTGTAAATCCCAATTTTAACAAATACTTATCCAATCTTGCATACCAAGTTCTAGGTGCTTGTTTAAGTCCATATAAATCTTTCTTTAGTTTACATACCATGTCTCCTTCTTGAGTCAAAGGAAAACCTTCAGGCTGCTGAATGTAGACTTCTTCTTCCAATTCTCCATTCAGAAATGCTGACTTCACATCCATCTGATATACTTTGAATTTCTTGTAAGCCGCATAAGCCAAAAACATTCTTACTGCTTCAATTCTTGCAACGGGTGCAAAGGTTTCTTCATAGTCAATTCCTTCTTGCTATGAGTAACCCTTACATACTAATTTTGTATTTTTTCTTACTACTTCTCCTTGTTTAGTCATCTTGTTTCTGAATACCCATTTAGTTCCAATAACATTCTTGTCTTTAGGTCTAGGGACCGGTTCCCATGTCTTGTTCTTTTCAATCTGATCTAGTTCTTCTTTCATAGCATTAGTCCAACTTTCATCTTCACAAGTGTCATTAGTAGTCTTAGGTTCTATTTTGGAAATCAAACATAACTGTTCTTGTACCTTAGTTTGAGTTAGAACTCCTCTTTTGATGCTTCCAATAATTTGTCCAATAGGATGATTTCTTAACAAACTCTTGCTAGGTGTCACTGTCTCAGATCTCACTTCATATGTAGGTTCTTCAATGACTTCACTGTGGCTTTCATTCAACAAATCACTATTAATTTCATAAAATAATTTAGTAGATCCAGTGTTAGGTTTAGGATGAGCTTCTTCATCTGACTCATAATCAAGCATTCTTTCTTGAATTTTGAACTTTTCATCAACTTTAACATTTGCACTTTCAACAATAGTTTTAGTTCTTTTATTGTAACATCTATATGCTTTTTTTTTCAAAGAATATCCAAGAAATACACCTTCATCACTTCTAGGATCAAACTTTCCAATATCATCATCTCTCTTTATATAACATTTGCTTCTAAAAATTTTAAAATACTTAACTGAGGGTGCATGTCCAAACCATAATTTATAAGGTGTCTTGTCTGTGTGTGCTCTGATTTGTACTATGTTCATTGTATACACTATTGTGTTCAGTGCTTCTCTCTAGAATATCTTCACCAAATCATTCTCAAATAACATAGCTCTTGCTGCTTCAGTCACTGATGTATTTCTTCTTTTGCAATGCCATTTTGTTTAGGTGTTCTAGGGGTTGAGTACTTTCTCCATAGAATCCTCTAGTTCTGTGTGTGTGAATTTTGTACCTAGCTGTAGACACAAAACTTTAGTAAAACATTAGAGGTTAGTTAAAATCAAAATTGTGCAGTGAAATGGAAACTAATCTAACTAGGTGATTTACTGCCTTCTAGTAGGTGTGAGGATGATATTCTTAGATTGGACCGAGATCAGTGACCTTGACAACACCTAAATGAAGGATTTGAATGCATAATCTAGATATGAGATGAATGCAAATTAATCTATATTTTTGAATTTTCTATGCAATAAGATGAAACAAATTGATATGAATCTATTCTATATGACAAACTGATATGACATGCAATTAATCTAACAATGATATACTAAATGATATGAATGCTTAAAACAATAAAAATCTCACAACAACTTTGATTTGCAAAGATTGATTCTTTGATCACCAATTCGCCAGCGTGAGGATGCAATTCATGGATGGATGGATCCAAAATGAAGAGTTGAGGCCTTAATTTATAGAAATCTAGGACTTTGGAGGTGCATGGAAAAAGCCATAAATCACTCTTGATAAACTCAGGTTGATTTTTGAGTTATAAAAAATTTAGAGATAGATTAACTCACAAAATCATGCAAATCAATTTTTTGATTTAAATCAGAAGTTGAGATTAGCTTTCAACTCAAAAGAGAGTTGAGTTTATTTTTAAAACAACTTGAATTGATTTTCTGATTTAAAGTTCAATTGTTTTTTAGATGTGCATAATTAATTATGAATTAATTAAATAAATAAAGTGATTTATCCTCAACTTAACTGATTTTAAAAATAAAACAATTGATTTATGGGTTAATCAATTATTAAATCAAACTTTTATTCGAAAACTATATTATTAAATTTGACAATTGACTTTAATTAATTAAATAAGAAATAGGATATTTGATTTATTGTCAAAATTTAAATAATACAATTTAGGAATAACTATAATTAAATCCAATTAAATAATTAAGTGGCAGTATTAAATCTAATTAATTAAATATTCAATTAATCAAACTTTAGGATAAATAGGATTTATCTCCAAATAATCGTTAAATCAAAGATAATTAGGATAAATAGGAATAAGGAAATTCCCTGATGCAAAATTTAGGATAATCAATTAAGATTCGATGATGTGCTGATGTGCCTTAAGTTAGGACTTTGATGTTAATTTCATTCGATATGTCGATATAGGAGGTCAATGAACCTATAGCCCATTTTTGGGGTATTACATTTTGCCCCTCTTTGAATTGTTGTGCGAAGCACAGTGGTTCAAAGACAGTCTATGTATGATGTTGAAACTGATGTTTGAAATTGAAATTGATATGAAGTAGAAATTGATTGATTGAAATTGATATGAAGATAATAGGTCTTGAATGACCAATGATAATGTTAACTATAACAACAATGAATTGATGATTGCGAAAAATTGTCAAAATGCTTGATTCTAAACTTTATGATTGTGAAGAAGTGAGTGACCGATTCCAGACCCGATTGTCGATAAGAATCACATTGGTATCACATCTGAATCTTTCAGTTGGGTCAACCCACAATAGTGGGTTACACTTTTTCAGAGGAAGAAATTCTTCCTGAAATGCGGCGGAGGCAAAAAATACCTTCATACTTTCGAATGAAACTGAAGTGCTACTTTCGAATGAAACTAGGTTTCATTCGAAACCTATTTTCTAGGAATAAAATATTCCATGCAACAAGGTTTCGAATGAAACCTAGGTTTCATTTGAAACCTTGTTGCATTAGGTTTTGGCATCATTTGGAAAGTGACGTTTCGGCTGTGGGGTTCAGCTGTGGGGCATCTGATTCATCGACCGTCATTTTCCAGGTGGGTATTTTTTGATTTTTTATGTATATATACGTATTACATTTGTATATTTATGTATTTTTTTAATGTATTTAGTATTTTTTAACATATATACATGTATATATGTGTATATACATGTGTATATGTGTATATACATGTGTATATATGTATATATATGTATATGCATGTATATATGTGTATATACATGTGTATATGCATGTATTTATGTGTAAATATATGTGTATATGCATGTATTTATGTGTATATGCATATATTTATGTGTAAATACATGTATTTATGTGTATATACATGCATTTATATGTGTATATGTATGTATTTATGTGTATATATGCATTTATATGTGTATATGCATGTATTTACATGTAAAGATGCATGTATATGTGTATGTATGCATGTATTTACATGTATATACATGCATCTATGTGTATATGCATGTATGTACATGTATTCACATGCATATACATATATATATGCATGTATATACATGTATTTATATACATATATACATGTATTTACATGTATATACATGCATGTATACATGTATATATGCATGTATGTACATGTATTTACATGTAAATACATGTATATTGTATATACATGTATTTACATGTAAATACATGTATATTGTATATACATGTATTTACATGTAAATACATGTATATTGTATATACATGTATTTACATGTATATATGCATGTATATGTGTATATGAATGTATGTACTTGTATATATATATATGCATGTATTTATATGTATCTACACACATATATGTGTATATGCATGTATTTATATGTATGTACACATGTATATGTATATACACATGTATATGTGTATATGCATGTATTTACATGTATGTACATGTATACATATACATGCATGTATTTACATGTATATACATGCATATATATGCATGTAGATACATGTATGTACATTTATATATGCATGTATTTACATGTATATACATGCATGTATATGTGTATATGCATGTATTTACATGTATATACATGCATGTATATGTGTATGTGCACATGTACATATATGCATGTATATACATGTACATGCATGTACATATATGCATGTATGTACATGTGCATATACACATATACATGCATGTACCTATGTATACATGTGTGTACATGCATGTACCCATGCATGTACACATGTACATACATATATACATGTGCATGTACATGTGTACACATGCATATATGCATGTGTGTACATGCACATGCACACGTATGTACATGTGTACATACATATGTATGCATATGTGTACACACATGTATATACATGTGTATACACACACGCACATGCATATATACATGGGCACGTGTGGTCATAATGCATACATATGTATGTACACATGTACATACGTGTGCATGTGCATGTACACACGTGTCTACACATGCATATATGCATGTGTACACACGCACATGCACATGTACATATATGTATGTACATGTGTACATGCACGTATTTACATGTATATACATTTATGTACATGTATATACATGTAAATTTACATGTATACATAGGTGCATGCATTCAATGCATGTGTACAAGTATGTACATATATGCATACACATGTACATGTATACATAGGTACATGTTAAATGGGTATAAATAGGTACATGTTTATACATAGGTACATAGACCTACATGTTAGATA
This sequence comes from Chamaecyparis obtusa, assembly GCA_027943335.1. Classification (NCBI taxonomy): domain Eukaryota; kingdom Viridiplantae; phylum Streptophyta; class Pinopsida; order Cupressales; family Cupressaceae; genus Chamaecyparis; species Chamaecyparis obtusa. The sequence continues at coordinate 4,793,383 of BSBK01002075.1, read as the reverse complement.
ATAAGTCTCTAATGAGTTTAAATGTAGTTTTAAAAACTTTATTTTGATTGAATAATGTAGTTAAGCAGTTATAATTTGTGTTCAAATTTAATGTCTAGTTATTTACACTTTATTTTTATTGAATAATGTAGAAGTGTACTTTAATTTTATTTAATGAAGTTCAAAAAATATGATTTAGTGCATGTGTACATGTAGTTATTTGACTCTGTAAATATAATTTCTTTCAGGTGCACATATCTTGATAGTTCATTTATACATCTAGATTACTAGACATTACACATGGCAGATGCACCAATCCTGCCTCAGGATCGGGAACAATCTAAGAACCTATTTGACCACACAAATAAGGAAATTCAAAAATTACAAGAGTCTATTGATAGTCCCTCCAGCTCCACTATTTATAGGAACACCTGTCAGTCCATCCTGGATAGCCTAATTGCTATCCGGAATGACATACAGAAGACTAGTGCATATTCCCTAGATGTTGTACAGTCTATTCTTGAGAGAAAGAGATGAGAGGTTAGTTCCGGTCTTTCTCTCAAGGAAGTGGCCAAACTGGTGCCCAAAGAGATTCTTAAAACCCAAGTTTGGCCATCGTATGCAGAGAAACAATATGTGAAGGGATATCAAGTTACGAAGTGTCAGGATCCAGCTATATCTGCATTGATATACCCTAGGTTTCTAGCTGCCCATGGTCATTACCCAAATAATGACCAAATCCCCTTATACTTCGCACAACAGATCTATGCAGAGGTGCGATTAGGGAAACAGGTTAATTACACAGATTTGGCACCACATCAGGGGCAGGGGCGTGGGAGACTTACAGATAGGGATGCTTTTCACCGACCTGATCGTCCGAGACCAACACACAGGGTTATTTTAGGTGAGAGGTTATAGGCTATTGCTCCATCGTTGGATTCCATAGTAGATGGTGTTGTTCATAGCACCCAGCTACGGGGTGTGATTGATAGTGTGGGGCACATTACATCAGCTACGACATCCATATCTATAGATCAGGTTGGCCAGTATTTGATGCAGCGATGACACTCTAGATCATCGTGTGGAGCATCTTCCAGTAGGAGCTCAGATGACTTGTACTCTATAGCAGGGATCCCTTCACTTTCTAGCCTTGAGGGACTTATAGGAGAGATGGCATGCATCACCATGACTAGTTTGGCCGAGGATCTTATTGATGCATATGCATTTATAGCTGCTGAGCATGGTATCCCTATAGCGGATGTCAGAGATCATGTGGGTACTATTAGATACACTCAGCAATAGGATCCTCATCACACACATCATGATAGTAGCGGTGCCCATGGTGATCCTCCTACAGACTAGTCTATTGCTGCTGAGAGAGAGGCACACTATATAGACCCTTCAGTGAGTGCAGGGCAGCGATTATCTGATGTTGGTCTCGAGGACGTTGAGTTTGGCATGAGTGCGACCAGTTACCTAGATTTGCTGACACATGATGATCAGTCAGCTTCTATGCCATCACATCTGGTTTCTCCATTGCATTCATCTTTAGAGAGACGACTGTCATCTACTCATGTGGCAGATGTTCAATTTAGCTTCGATCAGGCACAGCAGCATATTGATACCCTGGTTGATAGGATCGAGGAGAGGGAGTCAGAGCATGTTCCATTTCCACTGTCTACACAGGTATAATTTGTTTTAATGTCATTTAGTTAAACTTTGATTGTTGGAGATTCAAAATTTATATATAAATGTATATATAATTTTTGTCATTTTTTTTATCTAAGGGGGAGATGCCTCTTATTACTCCTATAGGGAGCGATCGTGTACGACATCGGGACTCACTCGATGATGACATCAGCAGTTGGCAGGTGAGTTTTTAATTTATTCAATTTGTGTACGTACATCTTTACATTTTTAAAATAGATGAGTATTATTATTTTATCAACATTTGAAAGATGTGAATATTAATTTGTATGATCTCACTTTGTCTATACAGGGTTCTGCACATCCCTCGCAGCATGATAGCTACTCAGGGCCCGATCGTACTATTAGGAGTCATCATGATGATTCTTAGGCTCTTTTAGACATGTTACACATGTAGGGATCTCTGATGTTACATTTGACATAGTTGGACATGCATCCATGTATATTTTTTTCATGTATACATTGCTTACTTCTTGATTGATTTCATATATTTGATGTTCATGTTTGACATATATGTACATGTTTATCCTTGATGTATGTATGTACATGTGTAGTATACTAAATTGATAGATCTCTAGATTGATATACATTTAACATAGTTGGATGCATGCATGTATATTTTTTTAATGTTTACATTACTTACTTCTTGATCGATCTCATATATTACATGTTTATGTTTGACAAATATGTACATGTGTACTATTTGATGTTTATATTTGACATATGTACATGTAATTCATACAAATTTTAGTTGAATGTTAAATTTGAATGTAATTAATACAAATTTCAATATGCACGTGAAATTTAAGATAATTAAGTTGCATGCACATTACAAACTTATTATTTTTAATATGGGAAGTAAAATAGGCAATATATCACAATCAAGAGTATTTATTAAATTTGTAAACAATTTAATCCTAACATAGCAATTTCACATATTGAATTAAGCTATCTAACATGCATATAAAGTATCCTAATTTTATAAATCCAAAATGAGATAGATTTAATTCTTGGCACATGCACACATATACATTTTAAAAAGACAAGTTAATTTATATATATATCTACTAATAAATTTGCTCCATTCACTAAGGGCACATGCCCTAAAATTTTTTTCTCAAAATCATTTTTCATACATGCACATGCACAATTTACTGTACATCAAGTGGTTCATCTCTCTCTTTGATAATATTCACTAATTTCTCATGCTCTTCGGTATCAAGTCTCCACTTACGAATGCCACGTCTTGTCACTGGATGAAGAGATAGTTGTGTGGCAATTACAAGATGACTATATTGATAAACCTTGTTGTTTAATTGATAATTAATAAAATGAACCCCCTGTTTAATTACTTTGATTTTCTTCAAGTATGTTCCTTGCACAACAACTGACCCTGCACAGACAATTGAACAACAACATGCATTAAATAAACATGTGTATATATATGTGTACATGCATACATTGTATCATAATTTGAACAAAAATTTGAATAAGGCCATCAAATACAAGATAAATTTATTCATCAAAACCCATAAATATAGCACGCTAACCTATAGGAAACACAATTCCATTGCTTGTTTCATTCTTTGTTAGCTTCATCCTCTCCTTCGTACAATGTAATAGATAGTAATTCACACCTTCAACATTATCAGACTCTGCTATTACTGCAAAAACATGTCCTGTAAAAGAACATTACACCACTATAAGTTATATAAATTTATTAGAGATACATATGGGTACCCTAAGAATTGAAAAGTGCATATGTATATAAGAACATGTACCAATTTTGATCAAACTTGAAATATGGTCGTAGTCGGTGGAAATCAATGGAACATCATCATAGCTTTCATCCTCAACTTCATCATTTGTAGTGGTAACATCTAGTGGAACCAAAGTCCATTCACTAACATATCCACTTTTTTGGTTAATACATTCACCGTAGTTTTCAGAAACACAGTCATAACAAAAGCATGAGTAATCTCTACAATACAATGACCACACATTACTATCTGTACTCATAACCGAATGCAGGGATCTTGTTTTCTCTACCCTCTTGCATCCATGGAATGATCTTCTATCAACACCTGAATAATACACAAACACATGTAAATTTTTAAGAGTTGTTAGTATAACATATATATGTACGCATAAATTGAAACTTTAATTTAGAAATTAATGCATTTCATAAATATACCTGATATCTCCCAGAACAATCTAACTGGTATGACTCGATCCCGTAGTGAAGATGTGCTATCTTGATTTGGAGCTACAAAGTGTCTCTTGCACCACTCAACCACATCATGAGCATTATTTATACGATATCCCTGATAGTCCAATTGATACTTTCTTAAAGAATGTTTGATACAAGCTCCTGCACCATCGTGCTCTCCCTTCTCGTGTCCACTCTCAAAGAAACTCCAAATATGTGGTATCTTTTGGAATCGATGATATCTACATAGCGCATAAAATGGTCTTGATGACTTGAATTGTGCTGCACATCCATCTGACCAAACATAATGCTTTTTTATTTTTATGCCTTTATTTTCTAAATATCCAAAATATGTTTTAAAATAGTGCTCGACAAAATGAGTGTCATGCTCTTTATCATCACTGATGTAAAGTGATATTCTTTCTTTATGACTCGTTCTTGAGTTGTACTTTCAATGCCATCCAAATCTAATTGTGCATGTTGATAACATACATGCACCATGATAGTGACCTGCTCTATATAGTAGTATTCCAATTGAAGTGCTTTTTGAGAAACAAAAGAGTAATTCTCTACAAAATCAACAACAGATAAAACTGTTCCAAGTGGAAAAGTGTCTCTTAGTAGTTGGAACTACTCAGCTTGCCACTTAGCAAAGAAAACATGTCGTATATATGGTTGAATCAATTTATGAAAATTTTCCATAAATGTTGCAGCATGTATCTCTTCTTCTACATATTCCAACCTTGTTGATTCTTTCCCGACTTTTGTTTCAAACTTTACATACTTGTATCTCTTACAATTTACCATCCTTGTCATGTCGGTATCTTCATCCCTAAAAGGAAATTTAGCTAAATCCCCACATGTTTCACATGTGCCTCTTATGCATTTTATTTCATGTATCTCACTATCAATTGTCTTTTCACATAAGATTGATGTTATGAATTGGCTTGGTCGTTTAGGAAAATCATTCTGAGAGCCACCACTTTCTTCTATCATCTTTCTAAACCCTTGAAAGAAGAGATCGAATTCAACATGATATGAACAATAACAAGTCTCAAAAGTTTTATTTATCTTTACAAAATATGGTTTCAATCTTTCGAACATCATTTGTCCAATCTTGACGTTAGGATTTGAATTGCAAAATGAGAGATACAATTCATGTTGTGTGGTGTCCAGCCAATGTTTTGTGTGCTGCAATTAAGCCCTGTCCTCTTTTTCATGACATCTCTCCTATTTGATGAAGGATGAGTATGATCAGTCCAAAATGTTATAACTAAGTTCCTGACTGTTTCGTTAATCTTGTCAGAGTGAGGAGCTCGACACATTAGTGCCCAATTACCTTCCAATGTAGTATCATCCAAAATGTTTCTCCTTTTCAAGTAATGTGACATTGTCTTCCTACTATACTTGAGATGAGATGAAAGTGAGGAAATCTGTCTTTTATGATACATGTTTTATTTAAAATTGATGTCAATATCACTCTTCTAGAAATGGACCTATCTGTAACTCTAGATGTTTTCCCAATGGATTGCAAACCTTCCTTGACACTTTCAACAACATTTTTTCCTAGGTCATCCAATTTTCTCTTTTTTGAACTTGCATCTACACCCAATAGTTTCAATGGCTCCTTTAACTCATCTTTAAGAAGTGTGATTAATAATAGTTGAGTTTTCTCAAGTGTATCAAGATTTTCAAACTGTGCAATTATATCCTTAGACTTTTTATTCAATGTCCTCTTCATAGTATTTGTGGGTTGTTTGGCATACTCTCTCAATTTGTTCACATCCATTTCAAGTAAATGATCAATGCTTTTATAATTAATTTTTCTTTTCAACTGTTGGGCTAGGCTGACATTGTCATGTGTTTCTTGTAATTCAATTGCAAACAAAATATTTAAAAATATCTTAGGATAGCTCATCTTAAGGAGAACAAGTGATTATTTATGTATAAGCTCATAGTGTATTATAATCATTCAAATCTAGACTAAATCAAGACAATGGTATGTAACTTAAATAAAGAGAGAGATAGAAAGAGATAGAGATCTATGTGTACTTGTTTGAGATTGTAAAGGATGTTCTTGTTGAGCTTGTGATGACCCTTCTATAGCATCTATAGGATGGTCTTGTTGAGCTTGAGATGTCCCCTCCCTAGCGTCTACAGGTTGGTCTTGTTGAGCTTGAGACGCCCCTTCTCTAGCTTCTACAGGTTGGTCTTGTTGAGCTTGTGATGACCCTTCTCCTGCAAATGGAGATACAGTTAGTAAGTTTAATACTTACTACATATTAAAGTAGACATGTGTAGATCTATTAAAGATATTAAAGTAGACATGTGTAAGTTTAGTTCCTAATAGGTCCTGATAGGTCTAATAGACCTCTAATAGGTCCTAATAGGTCTAATAGGCCTTAATACATGTATAATACTATAAAAGTACATGTCCTAATAGGTCTTTTTGTCCTAATATCTATCTAATAGGTCTTAATACATGTCTAAAAGGTCTAGTAGACATCTAGTAGGTCTTAATACTTGTCTGACTAGGTCTTGATACATGTCCTAATAGGTTTGACTAGGTCTTAATACATGTCTATTAGGTCTTCATACATGTCCTAATAGGTCTCATACATGTCCTAATAGGTCTCATACATGTCTTAATAGGTCTTCATACATGTCCTAATAGGTCTCATACATGTCCTAATAGGTCTCATAGGTCTTAATACATGTCTAATAGGTCTCTTTGTCCTAATATATGTCTAATAGGTCTTAATACATGTCTAATAGGTCTTTTTGTCCTAATATATGTCTAATAGGTCTTAATACATGTCTAAAAGGTCTAATAGACATCTAATAGGTCGTAATAGGTCTAATAGGTCTTAATAGGTCTAATAGGTCTTAATACATGTACAATATTGTAAGTACATCTAATATACATCCTATAATGGGTATAATAGGTTACTAATGTATCCTAATAGGTCTAATAAGTCTTAATAGGTCTTCACACATGTCCTAATAGGTCTCATAGGTCTTAGTACATGTCTAATAGGTCTTTTTGTCCTAATACCTATCTAATAGGTCTTGATACATATCTAATAGGTAGATAATAGGCCTCTAATAGGTCCTAATAGGTCTAATAGGCCTTAATACATGTATAATACTGTACAAGTACATCTAATATGTCCTAGAATAATGAAACTAACTTTCCTAATAGGTTAGGTAATAGGTCTAATAGGTCATAATAGGCCTTTAGGTCTTGATACATGCCCTAATAGGTGTGATAGATCTTAATACATGTCTAATAGGTCTTAATACGCATGTCTAATAGATCTAATAGACCTCTAATAGGTCCTAATAGGTCTAATGGGTCTAATAGGTCTCAATACATGTATATGATACTGCAAGTACATCTAATATGTCCTAGAACATGTATAATAGGTTCCTCGTAGGTCCTAATATAGGTCTAATAGGGCTTAATAGGTAGATAAATAGGTATTCATGGATTTTCTAATAGGTTTGATAGGTATTAATAGACACATGTCTAATAGGTCTAATAGACCTCTAATAGGTCAAGTAATAGGTCTAATAGGTCTTAATAGATGCATAATACTATAAGTACATCTAATATGTCCTAGAATAGGTACATAATAGGTTTCTAATAGGTCCTAATAGGTCTAATAGGTCTTAATAGGTCTTTAGGTCTTGATACATGTCCTAATAGGTTTGACTAGGTCTTAATACATGTCTAATATGCCCTTTTGTCAAGTAATAGGTCTAATTAGGTACCAGGTCCAATTGATCTAATTGCATCTAAGCTACTTGGGTTATAGGTCTAGTTGCATCTATGTCGGTACTAATATGCCAATCTAACTTAATTAGGCCCTAATAGATCTAATAGACCTCTAATAGGCCTGATTAAGTTGACTAATACAAGTGTATACATGTACATATTATTCAAGTCCTAATATATGTAGCTATTAATAAGACATGCTCTTTATTGAATATATTCTAGGTCTAATTAGAAATTGCAATATCATGTGCTTACATGAACTTCATTAACATATGTCCTAATCATCAATTATGATATATAGTCACAGAGAGAGAGAGAGAGAGATAGGGTCACACCTTGTCTCACATGATGATACCTTTCACAAGCTTCTCTTCGTAATCTCTCTTTAGTTTCTGGTGAGTAATGTCGAGCACTCTTATTTTGCCTTCTTTTCTGATTCCCCATCACTTTTGCATGATTATTCCACTAAAATATCACAAAATGTAGGAAAATACACCTTCAAATGTCTTTTTTATATGTAAAATATGAATTATTTTGCAGCTCTGAATTAAAATATTGAGAAAATGGCTCTTATATTTATATGTGATCGTCGCTATCATGAAAAAACACCAAATTGGCCGACATGAGTTTCGAATGAAAGTTAAATTTAACTTTCATTCGAAACCAGTTAGCTTTCATTTGAAACTCTCTTGACCCAGATGTTGACGCAGATGTCAACCCGGGGTTAGCATTTTTTAGTTTCGAATGAAAGTAGTTTTGAATGAAAGTAAGAAGTTTCGAATGAAACTAGTTTCATTCGAAACTTCCTTTCTAGGACTTTTTGTCAAAAGCCAACAGAAAACAGCACATTTCTGAGTTTTGGGGTTGAAGCGCTAGGGTCAAATGAAACATTCAAAAAATGACCTTGAGTCCATGCAAAAGTGCTTTGAGTCAGCTTTCTAAAGACTATACTCTTGACCAGTTTGAATTCATTAGGTGTATGTTGTTTGACGTGAAACGAATGTTGGTTTTTTGGCCAATTCAAACATATGACTTTGATGTTCAATAGAAAATAGTAGAAAATATAATAAAAATTTTGAAAAATATTAGTGCCCTTCATCTTAGAGTCTTCTTTCTACCAAAAAAAAATAAATTTGAAATCCGATACATACAAAAGAAGTTATGTGTTACGCAGTGAAAGTAGGTCAAAAAACTAGCTTGGTCGACTTTGAGCATACATAAAATATGCAAAAAATGTGATAATGTTGTGAAACCAATTGGATGCCCTCAGTATGGATGTTACCAAACTATATTCGAAAGAATCGCATTGATATCTTTTATAGAAAAAAAATTATGCATTACGCAGTCATGGTAACTATTTGAAAATGCCATTTTCAGCAACATACTAGTTTTTGTGGGAGAAATAAATTTTGATTTAAATTAATTTAAAAATAAAAATAAAAAATATATTTAGATTCTACACAGAAAATCCGAAAGGACTCTAGTTTACATCATTTTCTGATTTTGAACGGTTGAACGGCAATATGCATCAGAATGTCAAAGTTTTTCTAAAAATTGGAAGGTCAGTGTCAATTCAAGCCAAAAAGTGTAACCCACTATTGTGGGATGACCCAGTTACCAAGAACCAAGGAAATAACACTAATGAGCTGATGGTTACAAAAAAATGATACTGTTTACAAGATTAGGAGAATACCAGATTGATATGGATCTCGATGAATCTGATATGCCCCAAGCAATGATTGATTTGCCCCAAGCGGTGAGGTCTTTTTGATGAATCAACAACTAGACGTGGTTGTTGTCTTGATTACTGAGGAAAGATATGATTTCAAATTTAAATTACAGACTTTGAATGATGTGTAATACCATGCCCCCTTTGGGATAAAAATTGAAATTTGACAAGAAAAGTCAACGTTGAATAGTTCAGAAGCATGTTAATTGATTTAAGAAGTGGTTAAACATGTTTGAGAATGCATTCTACATCATTTGGAGGTCCAGAAGACCAAGTTTGACTAGGTTTGACCATGAGTTGACCATGGTAGACCAAATTGAATTTTCAATAGTTTGACTTAAGATAATCAGTTAAGTTGAATACTAGATTTCTATGATGATTGAAGGTCGATTATGCAAGCAGTAGACCGTCCTGGGTCCAAAAATTTTAAATCACAATTTTGACATAGTAAATGATCTCAGATTTTGATTTTGATCCTGAAAATGGGTTTAGAACATCGAAATTAGCCAGGGGTGCAATTTTCATGAAAAACAGAGGATTTTTGAAACTTAGGTCAAAAGCTATATAAAGACTGGAAGGGTCATTTTCAATTCATTTCAACCTTTTGACTTTAGAAATCTTGTGGAGCCCTCTGAGTGAGAAAATGGCAGAACCAAAAGTACCTATGAGTTTGCATTGATTTGAGTGTAGACGGAGACACCAGAGACCTCGGTAGTACAAACATCTAGTAGGTGGACCTCTTTGCTTCTTTGAAAAGTCAATTTTTCCATGATTTATAGTCTTTTTATCATTTTTTGTATGCTTTTAAAATTTGAATTTTTGAATGCATGGAAACTCGTATGACTCTCTAGCAAGACTCGTACGACTTTTGAACTATAGATAGGTTGTCATTTCATTAACCCCCAAGACTCATATTAGAGGGACCCAAGAGTCGTATGATGTTTCATCGGGTCCCTCATAACTCATACGAGGAGGTATGCATTATCGTATCACTATGATGTCGTATGGTATGATGTAGAAACTTGTACGACTTTCCCTGCCAGTCTAAAGTGTCGTATAGAAAACAATGAGCAAAAAACTCATTACTAGGTCAAATTTTTTATTTTTTTGATCTTTTAGCCTGATTACTGACCTTTCAACCTACCTTCTGGCATAGTAGTCTATTCAATTCTTGCACTTGTAACCCATTCTGTGACCAAATTACTGATAGAATTCCTTATTTCTGTACTGTGTAGGTCATATATCTAGATGTTGATGTACGGATTTCACATCTAGCTACTCAGAGATTATGTGTGTCACTGCCAGACCCTATGAGGGTACACCTTGCTTCTTGTGGATTTGAGTACCTCATTCATTTACCTGAGATTAGGGTAAATCATAGACTTTTGACTTCTCTGATTGAGAGATTTCATTCAGAGACCCAGACATTCCACCTACCAACTGGGGAGATCACTATTACCCCCGAGGATGTGTATTGTATACTGCGCATTCCTTTCCATGAAGGACAATGCCTAGAGTATGTGAGTTCGGGGAACTTAGGTCTAATTCTATTAGCATTCAGATGTCTCTTTGGAGATGATACTCAGATGACTACCTCCATTTCCTGGGAGACCTTAGTACAACGTTATGGATAGACACACTGGTTAGAGTGTATTATTGTTGGGATGATAGGAGGGATTATCATGTCTGACCATCAGTAGAATGGTCTATTGATGGGTTGGGCCCCGATGGTGGCATGTCTGATGGTGACTCCCTCTGAGTTGGCTTGGGGTCAGTGTCTTTTGGCCCATATGTTCTTTGAGATGCACGAGGTAGTGTATCAAGAGAGAAAGTCTTTTGTAGTTGGAGCTTTAGTATTATAGATCTGGGCATGGGAGCATATCCCAGTTTTGAGACTAGTATGTACCTCACAGAGGCAGCCATAGGAGCCTATTATATATATATATATATATATATATATATATATATATATATATATATGTATATATATATATATATATATATATATATATATATATGTATATATATATATATATATATATATATATATATATATACATATATATATACATATATATATACATATATATATATATATATATATACATATATATACATATATATATACATATATATATACATATATATATATATATATATATATGTATATATATATATATATGCTGGGTATGTCATATAGGGGCGGATGGGTCATGTAGAGTAGTGGAGGTGATGCCTCAATGATATGAATTTTGTTTGATGGAGACTATATGTGGGTATAGAGCCTTGGCCTACTGCACGATAGTAGTTTAGTTTCTTCTTTCAAAGTCGTGTGTTGATCAGGAGATCATCCTCCACTTTAGAGAGATTCATTATCACCAGGGTGTGGTGGTAGTATGGACGAGTGTAGGATGCACCAGAGGATTATGCCACATATGCTCAGATAGCTCATGATCTTAGACTTAAATGGACCACGGGGCTCTCTTATGCTTTGTGTTCACAAGAGTACGGTGCTATCGTTGGTAGAGATTGGGAGTACAAACTAGTGGTACTTGATGATGGAGTTACAGATAGATTCATTGCCTGGCTTACTGACCATCCTATCCATAGGTTCTCAAATCCTACCGAGTTGATACCCTCCATGGAGGAGGCTATGTATGTTATCGGAGCATCAATGAGATAGGGTCCCAGAACCATACAGGTTCCTATTGTGCATCCCACACCTCCGAGACCTAGAGTGATGGCTCCTATACAAAGACCATTAGAATAGATGAGGCCCCCCTCGTCCCACTAGTTCCATAGCAGGTAGATCGACAAGTTCTCATAGATGGACTAAGGGAAAGGGTGGTACTCTAGGGAGTGTTGGTTTAGCTAAGGAGGTACTTGTAGCAAAGCAGGTTATGGGTGGTGGTACTGATCTGATATAGGAGGATATTGGGTTTGATCTGGGAGTAGAGGTTAGATGCCATAAGGCACAAAGAGTAGAGACCACAGAGCAGACTGCCCCAGATACTGAGATGCCAGCAGCTGATGTTGATCCTACTATTCCTCTTACTCCATAGGAGACTATCAGATGGCTCAGATTATAGGTTAGGGACCTGAAGGTTCACAGTGCTTGGTGGGAGGAGAGATATATAGAGGCAGATAGACAACATACTGAGCTTCATGCTGAGGTGTAGAGATTACAAGTAGAGGTGATTCATCAGATCACAAGGGCAGCTTACTATGTGTCCACATATTACACTATTGTTCCTGTTGCACAGAGTCCCTATGTACTCTCAGTATATGTTGGCATCAAAGGGAGCCAGAGCACCTAGAGTAGAGGCAGTACTAGATGCACCACCTCCACCTCCATCAGATGCAGAGGATCAAGCTCACAGCTGATCTTTTTTGATATGTTCTGATATATTGTGCTCTTTTTGATCATTGATATACTGTTCTGAATTTGATAGCTCACATGAGCGTATTCTTTTATACATTGTGCCAGTAGTGCACCCCTGACTAGTTTGAGATTTTTGATATATATGAGATTGATATTTTGGTTATGACTTCATTTGTACTTGTCATGTTTTCAAGTTATGATGATATCATGTGATGTTTATCCTATGAGTAGAGTAGAATGTATGTATGGATATATGCAATGCAATGATTTCTTTCATATGTATGGATGTAATTCAAATTTGTTTTGATTATGAAAAGATGTATGTATGGATGTATTGTAATGCAACAGGTGGTTATGATATGAAATGTAAATGCAATGATACACATGATATGTTTTTCAGGAATTGATGAAGACAAGTACTTAGTCTTATGTCAACAGGATGTTTCACATAAGAGGATAACTACTTGCAATGCCATGAAGAGACCTTCGAGTTAAGTGTCGACTCTTGTGAGATTTGAAGAGGTGATAGAAGAATCGTTTAAGTGTTGAAGTTTATGTAGCCATTTGTGAGATCATGCAAACATGCAAAATGCAAAGAACCATTTAAAATATAATGCAAACTAAGACATAGGACCTAGTCATTGATCATGTGTTGGTCAATTTCATCATTGAATTTTTAGGTAACCGGATAAATCAATACAATGCCCACTATTTATGAAACCATAGACATATGAATATCGATTTGTATGCACAGGAATTAATACAACACCCACTGATTAGGAAACCATGGATATATGAATATTGATTTTGTTTTCAGAATGTCAGATTAGATATAAGCACCAAGGCACAAACACTAGGATGATAAGAATATCATTTCCATTTTGATATAGCAATTTGTATAAGCATCAAAACATAAATGTTGTGATAACCTGAATACGTCTTGCATTACAAACACATCAAACAGTCAAGAGATCATTCTAAATCCAATGTGAATTACTCGTAGTGACATTTATCATTCACATCCTTAGGTAAGATCGCGTTTCACAATAGGAGAAAGAACTCACTCAAAAAAGATAATAGTTAGATCAAACTTCCTTGAATTTTCTGGGTATCAATGGTCGAGGTACGCATGGCCATCTAATTTGAGATAGAGGCTCTTATAGTCAGACACCATTTCAATCCAAAATTTCCAAAGTTGTTAGATTTTCACACATAAGAAGAAAACAAAGAAAAGATTATGCCCCCATTCATCACTCTCTAAATCCTATAAAGGACATCATCGAAGAGCTCAAGGGAACATAATATGAAAAAATCTCAATGTGAATTAGTAAGCATACAAGGAGATAAAAGCATGTAAAAAGAATAGATTGTTTTCAATTTGTGTTTGATGTTTGATTGCATTGTTGTAGATGCAAAATCCTTTCTGGAGACAAGATTGACTAACTGACTCGGATGAAGCTTCAAAGGACTCTAACTAGATATGATACATCTAAGATACATTGGAGGCCATAGGATATGACTTTGATTGCCCCCAAGTTTGAACATTGATAGATTACAGACACTTGAGTTGATTGGTGTACAGACTGACTTATTGAAAATAGGAAAGCACAAACAAATCGGGAGATATGTACAAACTAAAGCAAGACTGAAAGCTGGGAAAGACCAAGATTGTGCCAATAGATGAAGTGTTTTGAAAGAAGTGGCACCCATTTGCCTGGTTTTCACCATCTTGGCAGAGATTCTATTTTTGCTACCAAGGTGCCTATTTCCAGGTTTTCACCAAGGCACTTTTTCTTTTTCTCTTTTTTTTTTGTATTTTTTATTTTTTCAATTTTTTTGTACTTTTGATTTTTTTACTTTTTTTTGTGTGTGAATCAACAAGGCGCCCATTGCTAAGTTTTCACCAAGATGTTCATTTTTTCAGGACTTTTTCCAATTTTTATAATTTTTTCAGGACATTTTACCATAGACTGAATGCCTTAGGCATATAATTTCTTTAGATGGAGAACATTGATTGGTTCTCGGAGCTGTTCTCCTTCAGTTGTTGAGAGTTGATAGGCACGAAAGCCAAAAGTAGTAGTGATAACAAAGGGACCTAGCTAGTTGGGTTCAAACTTGCCCTTGCGTTCTTGATGTGATTGATTTTTAAGATTCTCTCTCAAGACTAGATCACCAACCTAAAATTCTCTATGTTTGACTTTCTTGTTGTAGCCTCTAGACATTCTCTTCTGATATACTCTGAGATGATCATACACTGCTTATCTGCGCTCATCTAGTAGTTTAAGTTCTTGCAACCTAGACACTCTGTAGTCATCATCAGTTACTAGACCATGCATTCTGATTCTTAGTGATGGGATTTCAACCTCAATAGATAGTACCACTTCATACCCATAAACTAAAGTGAAAGGTGTAGCCCTAGTAGGTGTTCTAATACTTGTTCTATAGGCCTAGAGAGCTGGATTGATCATGAGATGCCAGTCTCTTCCTATTTTATTAACTGTATGGTGCAAGATTTTCAATAGATTTTTGTTAGAAGCCTCTACTTGTCCATTCTCTTGAGGATAGTAAATAGATGACCAATGTTGGGTAATCTTGAATTTAGCACATAAATCATTTAGATCTTTGTTCTTGAATTTTCCACCATTATCTATGATTATGGAATGAGGTATCCCATATCTGCATATGATATAGTTCAATATGAACATAGATATTTGTTTTCCAGTGGCTTGTGTCAAAGGGACTGCTTCTACCCATTTTGTAAAATAATATGTAGCTGTGATTATATGGGTATGTCCATTTGAAGAATGAGGATGTATAGCTCCTATAAGATCAAATGGCCATTGGTGAAAAGGCCATTGTGTAGTAAAGGGAATTAGATCTCTCCTTGGAGCATGAATTAAGTTGCCACACACTTGGCACTTTTGACAGTTCTTAGCAAACTTGATAGACTCTTTCTCCATTTCAGGCCAATAGTACCTAGCCCTAATAAGTTTTTGAGCTAGTGTTAAACCGTTCGAGTGTGACCCACAAATACCATCATGGAATTCCTCTAATGCACGTTGAGACTCTTCACATTCTAAACATCTAAGTAGCATACCATCTAGACCTTGTTTATACAGATCGTGACCAATGATGACATATCGGGAGACATTACGGATAAGGTATCTCTTTTCATGGTGGTTGAAAGTATCGGGAATGATTTGGTCTTTGAGATAGGAGAATAGGTTTTTATATCTGGATGAAGGGTATGTGCAAGATCATGAGGTGCCAAAAAGTGGCAATGTGAAAACTATTCACTTTCCACTCATCCAAAAGTGCATGAAAATGCTTGTTGACTTTTGAGTAGGCCTGGGTGTCAATACACCTGGGCAAACTTGACACCAAAGCACAGGCCTAATCGGGTACCCGATAACTGTGGCATAAATCTGAAACCCACGAGCCCTTTTCTTCATTTCTTTCCACATTTTTCCTTGCTAAAACGGCTTGATATATCATATACCTGATATATTTTCGGGTATCTGATATGGGCAACAACAAATTTGACTCCCAGCATATTTGGTAAGTAGATTTTTTGTTTATTTTGATTATTTTATTTAATTTTCATGCCAAATGTCATTTTTTTTGTTGAAATAGGGTTTTCTATTTATATTTGTAATCCTATATGAAATTAGACTAAAATTTAGATTATTTTTTTATTTAATCAGGTATGGCTGACAACAATAAAGAAAATAACCCTCCCACACCAAATAACAATCCTGAAAACAATCCCCCGTGTCAAAACCCTCGATCTTTAGAAGATTTGATACAAGATAATTTGAACACAATACGAGGTTTCCAAAACACATATTGAAATATACCTACATTAGGTCCCATGCTTGCCACACTAAATACAATTGCTAAAAATATTGACATACTCATGCAGCAACATAATGTTGCTCTTCATTGGCATGATGATATGCACACCCAATTTGATGACGGGCTTGACCATGATGGGATTGCGGCCCTTAATATAACCAAGGAAGATATAGCCACCCTTTTTGTCAATCCTAAAATCAGAATACCAGTTGACCCCAAAAAGCCCAAATTATCAATAAAATGGTGCACAAATGAAGCAATGTGCACAAACTTTTGGGATCACTAGTGGATGGTTTTTGATAAACCACCACATAGCAATTTGGAGGTCCCATTTTATTTCATAAAAAAATTGTATGCTGAGTTTGTGCTTGGTCACCATGTTGATTATTGGAGTATGAGGCCCAACATGGGCGTAGGCAGAGGAGCTCCTTAGACTAGGCCATCTACCCAGTGCAAAAAGGCCACTACCTTTGTCCCCCCCACTGATGTCGCACCCCCTCCTCGAGTGCAGCATCCTGATATCATTGCAGATGCTGCCTCACAGACTATTAGGCCCATTCATTTACTAAGTGATCAGTTGATCACGCAGACCAGATCAGTATTGCCTCCTGGTGTGGATGATGCTAGTGCATCGACATCTCATCGGAGTTCACATGTATGTGAGCCCCATATTTGCATTATATGCAAGAATATGTGCCTCAGACCACTTATTGATGCTGATATATATCAGTTACATATTATTAATGAGGAGGATAAAAGAGACGTAGCTGTAGAGGCTGCAACACCTCATGGAGCATCTACATCTCATAAGAGTGCTTAGGAGATGTACGTAGAGCCATTGACTCCTGTTGATATGGTAAGAGTAAACATTATAAATAAATTTGTCACGTGACTTATTTAATTTAAAAATAATTTATTTATTTAGATTAGTTTTAATGATTGCATGCATTTATGTATATATATTTTTTCCATTTATGTTTAGTCGATGACACAGGAGGAGGTGAGACAGGTGGATGAGTCCACACTTTCGACCATTTCATTTGGCCTTGATGACTATATGGTATATTATAAATTATGTACCCATTAGTTATTTTTTATATCATTTGGTGTACATGCTTAAATCTCTATCAATTAGAGCAATAAAATTCATACATTTACTTATATATTGTCATCTAATTGTGTTCTTGCAAGGTACAGCCGATGTCAATCGGGGGCACGAGGGGGTTCCTTCATCAGGTGTCGACAAAGGAAAGGTAGTTAATTGTTTAAGATTAATTATGCATGCACATGTATGCCACTTGTGTGTAGTAATAAATATTTTACTTGCACTTTATTGTATAGGGTGTGGCTATTGATGATGTCCCGACAGCTATTCGGCAGCATAGGGTTACAGGTGTAATACCCCAAAAATGGGCTATAGGTTCATTAACCCCCTACATCATCAAATCAAATGAAATCGACATCAAAGTCTTAACCTAAGGCACATCGGCACATCATCAAATCCTAATTGATTATCCTAAATTCTGCATCAGGGAATATTCCTAGTAATATTCCTAATTATCATAATTATCTTTAATTTAATGATTATTTGGCGATAAATCTTATTTATCCTAAAGTTTGATTAATTGAATATTCTCAATATTTAATTAATTAGATTTAATTATGCCACTTAATTATTTAATTGAGGTTAATTCTATTTATTCCTAAATTGTATTATTTAATTTTCACTATAAATCCAAAATCCTATGAATAATTGATTAAATTCTTATTTAATTAATTAAAGCAAGTTGTCAATTTTTAATAATATTGTTTTTGGAATAAAAGTTTAAAAAATAATTGATTAACCCATAAATCAATTGTTTTATTTTTCAAAATCAGTTAAGTTGGAAATAAATCACTTTAATTATTAAATTAATCCATAAATAAATCATGCACAATCAAGAAAAGCAGACAACTATCAATTATCAATTAAAGCTAAACTCTATTTTGAGTTGATCTCTGCTTTTGCATGTTTTTGTGAGTTAAATATCTTTTATTTAAAAATAACTCAAAAATCAACTTGAGTTATTTGAATGATTTATGGCTTTTATTCATGCACCTCCAAAGCCCTCTATTTTTATAAATTAAGTCTTCAGCTCATCTCATATCATCTCATAATTGTGCAAACTTATGCTGGCGAATTGGTATCTAAAGAATCAAAGCTTCTTTTGCAAATCAAACCACTTTGTGAGATCATTCATATTTTAGCATATCATATTAGAATTTCATTTCTAGATTAGCATATCACATCAATTTTTCATATAGAATAGTTTCATATCATTTTTTCATCATAACTGCATAGAAAATCCAAAAAAAATAGATTAATTGCATACATTCCATATCCATCTTTTGCATTAAAATCCTTCATTTAGATGTCATCAAGGTCACTGATCTTGATAACAATCTAAGAACATCATACTCACACCTATTAGAAGGCAGTAAATCACCTGGTTAGTTTAGCTTTCAATTCATTGCAACTTTCATTTTTGCTAACCTCTAATGTTTTACTGAAGTGTTGTGTCTACAGATCAGGTACAAAATTCACACACACATTTTTGGTGCCCACCGTGGGGCCCTGAAATGGGTTTCCATTCTATTCTATCAAATTTCTATCATTTTTCTCGAACCCAAGACCACAAGGTTAATTTTTGTGAGTTTTGTGATAAATTTCTGGGTTGTTTTTCCATAAATCCGACTAATTTTTTATTGGTACATGCACATATGACATGATAAAAATCCAAAATTTATATTTTTAGAAACTTATTTGAGTTATCTTTCATTTTCCATTGGTTTGGATTAATTTCGTTTCGATTTGCAAAAGTTATGATCATTTTAGTGAAGACTGGTCTGAACCTGATTTTATGAAATCCAACTGATGTTTTTATTGGTACATGCACAAATGATATGATAAAAATATGAGATTTATATTTATGGAAATTTATTTGAGTTAGGTTTCATTTTCCATTGGTTTGGATTAATTTCATTTTTATTTGCAAAAGTTATGATCATTTTAGTGAAGACTGGTCTAAACCTGATTTTATGAAATTCAACTGGTGTTTTTATTGGTACATGCACATATTACATGATACAGATCTAAAATTTATATTTCTGGAAAGGTATTTGAGTTAGATTTCATTTTCCATTGGTTTGGATTGATTTCATTTTGATTTGCAAAATTTATTGTTGATTTAGTGCAGACTAGTCAGAATCTGATTTTTTATGACAACAGGTTTTTCGATTATCAAATGACATATTATATTTGACTAACCTAATTTTCTACCACGTGGGGTTGACAAGTTGTGTTTATTTTTTTGATGGATTTTTATAACATTGAGTTTCATGTACAAGAATAGGTAATTTTTTCATAATAGTGGGTTGCAAGTGCAAGTACAGGTACATCTTGTGGGTACAAAAGATAGAAGACAAAAAGTGTAAGAATTGCTAAAAATAGGTAAAAATCTACTAAGCGCATTGCGAGGAATTTAGGTAATCTTCTTAGCTGATAAGACTTTGATTTTGGATCTAAAATGAACATCTCATGTGTCTAGCTTGAGTGACTTTTATTGCTTTCCTATCACATACTTCATTTGGGCTATAAAAATGAACATAGTTTGCTTTCAGCATCTTTGTTACGCATAGTAATTAGGCCCCATGAACACTATTTGTGGATCTTGAGAGAGTGGGTTTCCAGCAAAACTCTTCTCAATGAAGGATCCCTTGTAGGTGGGGAGGATACTGAGGGAGTCTCACGTTCCACTAGATCCGTGTGTCTTCAACTTTTGATCGAGACATTCTCTCTTCAGAGAGGTTGATAGATCCTAAGGGGTTGATGTCATAGATCTTTGTGAGATAATCTTGGTCTTAGCATGTCAGATTAATCTATCTTCTTTGTTTGGGTTAAAAGTGAGAAGGCTAGGGGATTATGCTCTACTTCCTTTTTGGATAGTACCAGAAACCCAAATCCTTGAATCTAGAACCAATCTCCATGTGGTATATCTTGTGAGTCACCTTTAGAGAGGGTTAACCATAGTGGACATTCCTTTAATTGGGTCAACAACATTGATGAAACCTCAAGCGGTAATAGCCATTTTCACCATGGTAGTGACAGCCACTATATAAATGTCCTTGTGGAAGAAATCTTCACAAGTATGGTTCATTGTTGGGTTGTCAGATCTCCCTAGTAGTTCCTGATTGATTAAATTCTTGGACTGTGTCAAAACCCTGGTGTGCCAGGATTGGAGTTCACCCCTTTGGATCATAGCAGTTGTAGAGTCAAACCATTACTAAAAACCCTAGCGAGGCCAAATTTTTATTTTCTAGGGTATATGTGCGTTATTGCAAAACATTTTTGGAACATACACAATTAGTGCTTCTGAGGATTAGAATGAATAAGTCACTTGATTATTCTTGTGCAACATTTCTTTTTCCCTTGTTCGTTATTTTCAGACATGCTTGAAATCACTTGCTTGTTGTTTTGCGTGCTTGTTTATCTATCTGGTTATTGAAAATGGACAAATCTGTTACAATCCTCAAATCTGGACATTGAAATTCAGAGACAATCTGAAACTGAGAACCCAAAAATTTGCAAAAATTAAAGTGAAATTCCTTTCTGGAGTCAAAAGTCATTTCAAAATTTTTAAAAAGTTGTTAGAAAGTTGTCAAAATTGTCAGAGACCTAGCTTTTCCAGCCTATTTCCAGAGTCTGTCAAACAAATCACTGTGTCAAGAATAGAGTAGCAACTACTAAGAATCCAATCATTATCCCAAAGTGGTCTTTTGAATCCAATCCAATCTTCTATTTAATCGATTTGAGTCTTTATCATCTTGTGTCAAAACCTTGTCATAACTATCTATCTTCAATCAATCATCAAAATGGCTAAGTGTTGTGAACTCATGTCCGCTATCTTTTGGGAATCTCCCCATACATCCAGGGCACAATCTCCCTCATCTATGCTCTAATCAATCAAACCTTGACAAGGTTGTGTCATTTGATCTTTTTCAATCAGATCTTTCTTCAGTTGTCTTCTTCCTATTCTTTTGTTTCACCCAAGGTAAATGGTGGAAACTAGAGCTTCCTCTCACAAGAAATCTAGAGAAGCATCCCATACCTTACCTATAACGGCTACTAGGGGTTCAACTCTTGCACAACTCTATAATTTTGGTCTTTACAAAGACGACGGTCTTGGAAACTTTTGATTAAAAACTGGTTACATTCCCCCTCCATCAATTCAAGGAGTCAATCAACCAACTCTACATCAATCTATCCCAGGGAGTCCTAAAACTCCTAACATGTCTCAAAGAATCAATACACATGAGGAATAAATTCTAATCATAGATATGATGAAACAGATACACGCTATGCAAGTCAAACTTAACAAACTTGAGAAAGAAAAGGAACCTAAAGAGTTCTCCATGGAAACTCTATGCCCTTTTCCATTTGATAAAGACTTGTACATATCACCATGCCCTTGGATAGAATTTGAGCAATGTGATAACCGTTATGATACCTCTTCCAAGGAGAGTGACACACCCATCTTTAAAGACTTTGAAGACTATGATGACTATGATGAGGGACAATATAGTGATACCTATGACACCTCTGTTCATAAGAATCCTCTTCATTGTGTGTTCCTACTTACTACAAATGGGCCGTCACATTGGATAGATCATGAGGGTGATCCATATGATTCTGATTTTGAAAGAGACTTTGATGACTTCTGTGAACAATACCTAGATGACACGTCTACTTCACTTGAGGAAGAGAAAGTTTTTTGTGCTGATTACAAAAGTAAATACTATAAGAATCTCTCCTCTAAGAACTCTTAGGCTGAAAATAAAGATTACACTCTCAAGCAAGATCATGTTAATGCTGAACCTTTGTCTTGTGATGGTTCCCTTCCATCCCCTACTTCTTTTGATGCCCATACATTTCCTAAAGCTTCCAAGCCTATCAAATCTTTCAAAATTCCTTCATCCACCAAAAGCCCTGATACTTTTCATATGATTTCCTATAGTTATCCTCAAGGGCTACCTCTTAAAGAAACTCAAGCTAACCTTCACTTGGCTGCAAATAATTTCAATAATGCTAAACCCAAAGAGCCTAAGCCTTTATATGCTATAATTCCTACTCCAGCTAGTCCTTCCCCATCTCTTCCAAAGTCTTCTATACAATTGTAGCATGATCCCTTATCCTTAGAAGTAGCTCCATGTCAAGAGGACTCTAAAAAAGATAAAGAAAAGAACATAAAGAAAGATCAAGATCAAGAACCCTCCATGTCATCCAATCTTTTTCATGATGTCTCTTATCAGCTTCAGGGTTCTTTTGATCCTGCACACCCTTTTTCATGCATTCCACCATGTCTTAAATCTTCTCCTAAGCAAGATCAAGCTACTACTTACACCATTGAGCTTATTGACAATCAAAATAACCTTACCCCACTTGTGATTTCCAAAGATGATACTTCCATTAAGGTTGGTAAACATGGTGTTGTTACTTCTATTGTTAAGTCTATTGAAAATCAAGAGAAAAATTATGTGCTTATGCTATCCAAAGATCCTTGTCAAGATCAAATTCTTCCATCTTCTTGTTCTACCACTCCATGTTCACTTCCACTTTCTACTCTTCCTAAGTCTTTGCAAGCTGTGAACAATCCTATCAAAGAAAGTGCTCATATTCAAGATGTCCATGATTCTATTGAAAATCCTAATGCTCACTCTAAAGATGCTGATGTCCTTGGTTGTCACATAGATGTTGATGAACTTATTGATTATCATTTTGCATCTTCCACTTCCATCCTTGGACCTCCTCCACCAAAACTAAGGGCTTCACATCTGCCTTCCATCTTGGGTCCTTATGTCCCTTCACTTTCCCCTCCTAACTCTCTTAATTTTCCATCCATCTTGGGTCCTTACATCCCTCCATCTCCCATCTTTCCTCAAGATCAACATAGATGCATACCCTTGAATCCTTTTCATCCACCCACCCATCTAAACCAGTCATATCCTCCTTCCTCTTCTACAAGTCCCAAGTCTTTTGGAAGTAACTTGAATGTTCAATACAAGAAAAAGAAGCAATACAAGAATCCATCAAAAAAATATCACCATGTCTCCTCTAATCGACATGGAAACATAAACTCAAAAGAGATATCTAAGAAAAAAACTACAAGACAAGTATGGGTTCCAAAATCCATCATTGAAGATATTCTCTCTAGATCATCAAAAGGAAATAAAAAACCTACGACTATATGGATTCCAAAGTCTCTCTTGAAAGAGTCTGGTGTTGAGCAAAAAGTGAAATTGACATTCAAGCTTCCAAAGGCTTCCACTTCATCTCCCTCCAAAAATATTCTTCCATTCCATGCACCTAAACCACAACCTCTACTATCCATTCACCATATTCCTTCACGTATTCCTTCATTCACATTTCCTCCATCCTCTCACCACCCATCAAGGTGTGTGTTGATGTTGATCTTTCCTTCCTTTCCATCTACCCTTTCACAGTCCTTCCATTCATTATCCTTCTACCTCCTATCTTTTTTCCCCACTTGCCTATTCCTCCTATCTTCCAACCTCGCTCGCTTTACATAAAACCTTATCCTCCATTTTCCTCTTCCATCTTCTTTTTTCCTATCAGCATCTTTGAGCATATCATTTTGAATCCTTGGCATATCATGGTTTATCCTTTCAAGGAGCATTATCTAAAAAGCTTGCCTTCTTCCAAAAAGAGAAAAAAAAGAAATGAAAAAAAATAAAAATTGAAAATGTGCCTTGGTGAAAACCTAGAAACAGGCACCTTGTTAGCAAAAGTAAAGAGAAATAAATTCATCCTATGGTGAAAATCACTTCCTTGTGGTGCCTTGGATAAGTACCATGATTAAAACCTAGCAATTAGGTGTCATGTGTAGTTCTTCTACATATTTCATCCATTCCATCTTCTCTCTTTGATCTTGACAATGTTGGTCTATACACGAACATTTGGCTATCTTGTGAGCTATTTTACAGTGATCTTTTTTTCATTCCCTTCCTATTTAGCCTTCATATCCATTTTCCACCATTCATTCTAGCCTTTTGCCATCCTTTTCCCCTTTCATCTTGATCTAATAACAAAAAAAAGAAAGAAAGAGTAAAACACAATGCTATGAAGCCTCTTGACATGTCTACTCCTTTGGACTACATCCTATCCTTCTTTGGCATTACGCTTTTGTGACTTATCATATGTTGGCCTTTCATTGCTTGTCCAAATGTGCTTTAAATGACAATTTTTCCCTAGTTTGGGTACCCTTGAGAAGTTTTCCCTTGAGAATTTCTTCCCTTCATTCTCCTTTATTCTCTTGTCTTCCATCTCTTCCACCAGCTTGCTAATCCCTCTTGTCCTCCTCCTTGCTAGACATTGGGACTACACGATGTGATCTTGCTTGGGAGTTTGCAAAGGAAAAAGATGTTATCAAGTATACCAAGTATCATAACAAGTATTAGAACCAATATTAGAACAAGTATCAGAACCAGTATCAGAAAAAGTATTAGAACACCTACTGGGGCTACACCTTTCACTTTAGTTTATGGGTCTGAAGTGGTACTACCTATTGAGGTTGAAATCCCATCACTAAGAATCAGAATGCATGGTATAGTAATTGATGATGACTATAGAGTGTCTAGATTGCAAGAACTTGAACTACTAGATGAGTGCAAACAAGCAACGTATGATCATCTCAAAGTATATTAGAAGAGAATGTCTAGAGGTTACAACAAGAAAGTCAGATACAAAGAATTTTAGGTTGAAGATCTAGTCTTGAGGGAGAATCCTAAAAATCAATCACATCGAGAACACAAGGGGAAGTTTGAACCCAACTGGCTGGGTCCCTTTGTAATCATTGCTACTTTTGGATCTGGTGCCTATCAACTCTCAATGACTAAAGGGGAACAGCTCTAAGAACCAAACAACGTTCTCCATCTGAAGAAATTATATGCCTAAGGCATTCAGTGTATGGTAAAATGTCCTGAAAAAATTTTAAAAATCTAAAAAAGTCCTAAAAAAAATGAACATCTTGGTGAAAACCTAGCAATAGGCGCCTTGATGATTCACAAAAAAAGTCAAAAATATCAAAAGTACAAAAAAAAAATTGAAAAAATGAAAAATACAAAAAAATGAGGGAAAAAAAAAGTGCCTTGGTGAAAACCTGGAAACAAGCGCCTTGGTAGCAAAAATAGAATCTCTGCCAAGATGGTGAAAACCTGGCAAACAGGGGCCACTTGTTTCAAAATGCTCCATCTATCAGTGCAATCTTGGTCTTTCCCAGCTTTCAGTCTTGCTTTGGTTTGTACATATCTCCCAGTTTATCTTCAATAAGTCGGTCTATACACCAATTAGCTCAAGCATCTGTATCCTATCGATGCCTAACACTTGGGGGTAATCAATGTCATATCCTATGGCTTCCAGTATCTTAGACATATCATATCTAGTCAGAGTCCTTTGAAGCTTCATCTGAGTAAGTCAGTCAATCTTGTCTCCAGAAAGTATTTTGCATCTACAATAATGCAATCAAATATCAAACACAAACTGAAAACAATCTATGCTTTTTACATGCTTTTATCTCCTTGTATGCTTACTGATTCGCATTGAGATTTTTCCATATTGTGTCCCTTCGAGCTCTTCGATGATGTCCTTTATAGGATTTAGAGAGTGATGACTGGGGGCATAATCTTTTCTTTGTTTTTTTCTTATATGTGGAAATCTAACAACTTTAGAAATTCTGGATTGAAATGGTGTCCGACTATAAGAGCCTCTATCTCAAATTAGATGGCCATGCGTATCTCGACCATTGATACCCAAAAAATTCAAGGATGTTTGATCTAACTATTATCTTTTTGAGTGAGTTCTTTCTCCTACTATGAAACGCGATCTTGCCTAAGGATGTGAATGATAAAGGGTCACTATGGGTAATTCACATTGGATTTAGAATGATCTTTTGATTGTTTGATGTGTTTGTAATGCAAGGCATATTTTGGTCATCATGACATTTATGTTTTGATGCTTATACAAATTTCTATATCAAAATGGACATGATATTTAGGTCATCCTAGCGCTTGTGCCTTGCTGCTTATATCTAATCCGATATTCTGAAAATAAAATCAATATTCATATATCCATGGTTTCCTAATCAGTGGATGTTGTATTGATTCCTACGCATACAAATTGATATTCATATGTCTATGGTTTCATAACTAGTGGGCATTATATTGATTTATCCAGTTATCTAAAATTTCAATGATGATAACAAATCGGCACATGATCAATGACTAAGTCCTAGGTCTTAGGTTGCATTTCATATTGTATGTCTCTTTGCATTTTTGCATGTTTGAATGATCTCACAATGGCTAAATGAACTTCAATGCTTAAAAAATTCTCCACTTGTCTCTTCAAATCTAACAAGAGCTAAATCTCACACGAAGGTTCCTCCAATGAAACAGCAAGTAGAATCCTTTTTCAGGATCAAAATCAAAATCTAAGATCATTCATATTATTAACTACTTGCATAATCAACCTTCAATCATAGTAGAAATCCATTTTTCAACTTAACTGATTATCTTCCATCAAACTATCAAAATTTCAATCATGGTCAACTCATGGTCAAACCTAGTCAAACTTGGTCTTCTGGACCTCCAAACAATGCAGAATGCATTTTCAAATGTGTTTAACCATTTTTCCAATCAATTAGCATGCTTCTAAACTATCAAATGCTAGCTTTTCTTGTCAGATTTCAATTTTCATCCCAAAGGGGGCATGGTATTGCATATCATTCAAAGTCTGTAATCTAAAGCTAAAATCATATATTTCCTCAGTAATCAAGATAACAACCATATCTAATTGTTGATTCATCAAAAGACCTCATCACTTGGGGAAAATCGATCATCGCTCGAGGCATATCAGATTCATCGAGATCCATATCAATCTAGTATTCTCCTAATCTTGTAAATTGTATCAGTTTTTGCAACTATCGGTTCAATTGTGTTATTTTCTTGATTCTTCAGTAATTGAAGGGTTCAGATGTGATACCTACATGATTCTTCTAAGGATAATCGAGTCTAGAATTGATCACTCACTTCTTCACAATCATAAGGTTCAAAATCAGGTGTCTTGACACTTTTTCGCAATCATCGGTTCATTTGTTGTTATAGTTAACATTATCTTTGGTCATTCAGGACCTATTATCTTCATATCAAATCTTTCAATTAGCTTCTGTCTCATACCAATTACCAATTTTGAATTAGTTTCATATCTCCATCATACACAGACTGTCTTTGAACCACTACGCTTCGCACAGTAATTCAAAGAGGGGCAAAATGTAATACCCCAAAAATGGGCTATAGGTTCATTAACCTCCTACATCATCAAATCGAATGAAATCAACATCAAAGTCCTAACCTAAGGCACATCGGCACATCATCGAATCCTAATTGATTATCCTAAATTCTGCATCGAGGAATATTCCTAGTAATATTCCTAATTATCATAATTATCTTTAATTTAATGATTATTTGGTGATAAATCCTATTTATCCTAAAGTTTGATTAATTGAATATTATCAATATTTAATTAATTAGATTTAATTCTGCCACTTAATTATTTAATTGAGGTTAATTCTATTCATTCCTAAATTGTATTATTTAATTTTGACAATAAATCTAAAATCCTATGAATAATTGATTAAATTCTTATTTAATTAATTAAAGAAAGTTGTCAATTTTTAATAATATTGTTTTTGGAATAAAAGTTTAAAAAATAATTGATTAACCCATAAATCAATTATTTTATTTTTCAAAATCAGTTAAGTTGGAAATAAATCACTTTAATTATTAAATTAATCCATAAATAAATCATGCACAATCAAGAAAAGAAGACAACTATCAATTATTAATTAAAGCTAAACTCTATTTTGAGTTGATCTCTACTTTTGCATGTTTTTGTGAGTTAAATATCCTTTATTTTAAAATAACTCAAAAATCAACCTGAGTTATTTGAGTGATTTATGGCTTTTATTCATGCACCTCCAAAGCCCTAGATTTCTATAAATTAAGGCTTCAGCTCATCTCAGATCATCTCATAATTGTGCAAACTTATGCTGGCAAATTGGTATCTAAAGAATCAAAGCTTCTTTTGCAAATCAAACAACTTTGTGAGATCATTCATATTTTAGCATATCATATTAGAATTTCATTTCTAGATTAGCATATCATATCAAGTTTTCATATAGAATAGTTTCATATCATTTTTTCATCATAATTGCATAGAAAATCCAAAAAAAATAGATTAATTGCATACATTCCATATCCATCTTTTGCATTAAAATCCTTCATTTAAGTGTTGTCAAGGTCACTGATCTCGATAACAATCTGAGAACATCATACTCGCATCTATTAGAAGGTAGTAAATTATCTGGTTAGTTTAGCTTTCAATTCATTGCAGCTTTCATTTTTGCTAGCCTCTAATGTTTTACTGAAGTGTTGTGTCTACAGATCAGGTACAAAATTCACACACACAATAGGCATCTCGATTCGGAGTGATAGCTTGATTATACATAGACTTTTACATATTGTTATTTGTATTTTGCAACCAGGTTTTCTATGATGAAGTACATTTATATATAATTGACAATCTTTTTACTCTCATAGGTTACTCCGAGTGTGAGGGAGGGCCCAAGAGAATCTTTCGTATCTTTGTTGACCCAGCCCACCATTCCAAAGGAGGGATCATCAGATGTAAGTTCTAATTTTAGTTCAATCAATTTATAATTTTATTTTGCTATCATCCTATTTTGTAGATTTATTACTCTATGTTGGACCACTCTACTAATCTCATTATTGCAAATATATATTTATAGGTCACAGTTGGTATTGTTGGCATGGTCCCTTCACTACCCAGGACTTATGCTAGGACACCTGATCATGGTAGGTGACTGAGAGACCAGGTACAGATATTTGTATTCAGTTATAATTTTAATTAAATTAGTGTTTGAATTATGAACTATATATATATATATATATATATATATATATATGTACAAATTATATAAAGTAAGCAATCTAACTTGGGTTTGAACTCATTTTTATGCAGGATCAATCAGAGCCCAACACTTCTTCAAAGAGGCTACATTTTGATGATCCCCCTATGACATAGGATGTAGTTTTAGTTTTCTGGTCATCTAGAGATGCCACTTGGCACATTTTGAGAGGGCATATATGCCACATTGTACACCTTAAAACATTGATTTTGTAGACATTTTGAAATGGCATGTTCCATATTCGTATATGGAGATACTTTTGATACATTTGATACTTTGTATATATAGAATATGTTCATGTATATGTTATATTTGCATCATCTTTTGTATATACATATTTATTATTCATGTTTATGGAATTGAACGGTGAATTTATATCTTGACTATGAATATCATTATGATTGAAATTATATCTTGTTGAAGTTACATTTGTTTTTCTTTACTCAGGAATACCCTGTTCATGGAGCTTATTATGTTTGAGGTTTAACTTCTATAGATTTCCTATGTTCTTATGTTTCATACCATTATATATACTCACTTGAGCCACTTAGTACTACATTATTTGAATACTATGTATATAATCACTATGTATATAACTCATCATATTGGGGTCACTTGAGCCATAGAAGATCGCTTCCCAATCGTGCTTAGTGCACCTTGGGATCACTTGGATTGAGCGTGGTCGTGAGCATTCCAGTGACTCCATGGGAGAAATGAGGTTGTCATTGGAATTTACCAGGCCAACTAGAGCTGATGGAGAAGATGGTTTGATGCAATGTCAGATGGTTTGAAAGATACACTGCTGAGCTGCTTTCAACTGACCCTCACTACAAGTTTTGGCATCGACTGAGATCACCTTGCCAAATGCAAATGAAGTTGAATCGCCCAAAACTGAGAGAGGTTATAGTAGACCTCCAAAACAAAATCCCGTAGCACCTAATAGTTTGTTGATACCTCTCACGAGCTCCGAGATACAAGCCCCATAATATCGCTGCCCAATCGTGCTTAGTGCACCTTGGGGTCACTTGGGTTGAGCATCATAGTGAGCATTCCCGTGACTCTGTGGGTGGAATGGGGTTGTCACTAGTGTTTACCCAGCCAACTGGAGCTGATGGAGTAGATGGTTTGATGCCAGGGCAGATAGTTTGAAAGATATTCTCCTGAGCTGCTTTCAATTGACCCTCACTGCAAGTTTTGGCATCGACTGAAATCACCTTACCAAATGCAAACGAAGTCAAATCACCCAAAACTGAAAGAGGTTATTGTAGACCTTAGAAACATGATCTTTTAGCCCCTAATAGTTTGTCAATACCTCTCATGAGCTCCACGATACGAGCCTTGGAAGATCACTGCCCAATCATGCTTAGTGCACCTTGGAGTCACTTGGGTTGAGCGTGGTTGCGAGCTTTCCCGTGACTCCATGGGAAAAATGGGGTTGTCACTCACATTTATCCAACCAAATGGAGCTGATGGAGTAGATGGTTTGATGCCAAGTCAGATTGTTTGAAAGATATGTTGTTGAGCCATTTTCAATTGACCCTCACTACAAGTTTTGGCATCGACTAAGATCACCTTGCCAAATGCAAATGAAGTCGAATCACCAAAAATTGAGAGAGGTTATAGTAGACCTCAAAAACATCATCATGTAGCACCTGAAAATTTTTCAATACCTCTGACGAGCTTTGAGATACAAGCCCCAGAAGATCACTTCCCAATCGTGCTTAGTGCACCTTGGGGTCACTTGGGTCGAGCGTGGTCGCAAGCTTTCCCATGACTCCGTGGGTAGAATGGGGTTGTCACTAGCATTTACTTAGCCAACCAAAGCTGAAAGAGTAGATGGTTCAATGCTAGGTCAGATGGTTTGAAAGATATGCTGTTGAGCCGCTTTCAACTGACCCTCACTACAAGTTTTGGCATCGACTGAGATTGCCTTGCCAAATGCAAATGAAGTCGAATCGCCCAAAACTAAGAGAGGTTATTGTAGACCTTAGAAACATGATCTTGTAGCCCATGATGGTTTTTTAATACCTCTCATGAACTCTAAGATACGAGCCCCGAAAGATCACTGCCCAATCGTGCTTAGTGCACCTTGGGGTCACTTAGGTCGAGCATGGTCACAAGCTTTCTTGTGACTCCGTGGGTGGAACATGGTTGTCATTGGCATTTACCTGGCTAATAGGAGCTGATGGAGTAGATGGCTTGATGCCAAGTTAGATAGTTTGAAAGATATGCTACTGAGCCGCTTTCAATTGACCCTCACTGCAAGTTTTGGCATCGACTAAGATCACCTTGCCAAATGCAAACGAAGTCAAATCGCCCAAAATTGAGAGAGGTTATAGAAGACCTCGAAAACATGATCTTGTAGCACCTAACAGTTTGTCAATACCTCTCATGAGATTCGAGATATGAGCCCTAGAAGATCGCTGCCTAATCATGCTTAGTGCACTTTGGGGTCACTTGGGTCGAGTGTGGTCGCGAGCTTTCCAGTGACTCCATGGGTGGAACAAGGTTGTCACTGGTGTTTCCCCGGCCAACCAGAGCTGATGGAATAGATGGTTCAATGCTAGGTTGGATGGTTTGAAATATATGCTACTGAGCTGCTTTCAACTAACCCTCACTGCAAGTTTTGACATTGACTGAGATCACCTTGCCAAATGCAAATGAAGTTGAATCACCAAAAACTGAGAGAGGTTATATTAGACCTCAAAAACATGATCTCGCAGCACCTAATAATTTGTTGATACCTCTCATGAGCTCTGAGATACAAGCTTGGAAGATCGCTGCCCAATCATGCTTAATGCACCTTGGGGTCACTTGGGTTGAGCGTGGTCATGAGCATTACCATGACTTCGTGGGTGGAACGGGTTGTCACTGGCATTTACCTAGCCAACCAGAGCTGATGAAGTAGATGGTTTGATGCCAGGTTGGATGGTTTGAAAGATATGTTGCTGAGCCGCTTTCAACTGACTGATGAAGGGTACTCCCCTTAATACTACAAACACATAACAGAAATAGAGAAACAACAACAACATGCAAGAATAGAAAATTGGATTCTTATTATCTCCACAAATGTGGAATTAAAAACTTTTAGAATTACAATATGCAAAGCCACATGGGCATTCCCTTACAATATTCTATAGGACAAAGCCTCGAATCAATACCCAGATCTCTACCCAGAACTGCCCTAGACAACACTACGAGCCTTCTTTATATAGGCAATTTCCACTGCCCAAGAAGGTTCCAAAAATTTAGCCATAAGGGCCGACCAAACTTAGAATTATTTTATTTTTCACTTTATTACATCAAAGTTGGCTCAAAATAACTTTTGAAACCCAAACAGAAATTTTGAAGGAAAATTATTTTCTGTCATTTCAAGTGACCCAACTTCTGGAGACCATAAGTCATCACCCATTGACCCGATTGACTATTATAACCCCATTTCGGAAAGGGCACGAGGAACTCTACAACACTTAAATCTAACAAGCTTCATTTTGCTGAAAATTTGACCTCATCTGGGGCCTCTAAAGCTTCAAAATTGAGTTCAAAGTTTTTGTACCCTGTTTCCAAAATTAAAATGTTTCAATATCTTCAAAACCAGACTTGATCTAGCAATGAAACTTTACAAGAAGGCTGATATGACTAAGATGAACCTCCAACTGTGAAATCAGAACATTTTGAGATCGTATGACCAACTTACTAAAAATAGAAATTTTCTATAAATAGCAGCTCTACACAAGATAGCCCTTATTGAAAAGAAACCAGAAATATTTTTGGGTGATGCAAGATTGCTCTTACAACCAAGATGCTCCTGCATCAAACACCCAGGGTAATTTGGGAAGTAAACCTATTATGAATCAGGTGTGAAGAGGGAAACCAAGATAGTTAACCTCCTGCTTTGTTAGCCATGATGAATCTTCAATAGGTCATCCTTTCCACTTGGCTAGATATTCTTCA
Organism: Chamaecyparis obtusa; assembly: GCA_027943335.1. Taxonomy (NCBI): domain Eukaryota; kingdom Viridiplantae; phylum Streptophyta; class Pinopsida; order Cupressales; family Cupressaceae; genus Chamaecyparis; species Chamaecyparis obtusa. Next base: position 4,759,693 of record BSBK01002075.1, on the reverse strand, counting down.
TATGTCCCATTCCTTGTGCTTCTACCAACATGACTGTCTAGTATATCCTCAATCTCCTTAGTATCTCAACTAGTTGCTAGAATACTCCACTGTGCTGCTATGATCTCATCTTCAACACCTCCTTCATGATACTTTGTCAAATCTGAAATGTTAAACACTGGTGAAATATTTAGCTTAGTAGGCAATTCTACCTCATATGCATTTCCTGAATCATGCTTCTTCAGTATCTTACATGGCCCAAACTTCTTCATTTTCAACTTGTTGTATGTACCAACTGGAAATCACTCCTGCAAATGAACCATGACTTCATCTCCAACCTAAAATTCCTTATGCCTCCTTTTCACATCTGCCTTAGCCTTATACTACATATTCATCTTGGTAATATGCTTCCTCACCTCCTCATGGATGTTCTTCAAGTGTTCTACAAAATCCTCAACTTTAACACTACTTATTTCTCCTTTATCTATCTTTCTCAACTCTAATGCAGCTCTGGGACTATTACCATATACAATCTAGAATGTTGATTTACCAGTGCTCCTGTTAATAGAATTATTATATGCAAATTCTGCCTGTGGTAAAATCAAATCCCATCCTGTTGGCTTATCTCCAACCAAACATCTTAGCAAATTTCCCAAACTCCTATTCACCACCTTTGTCTGTCCATCAGTCTGTGGATGATGTGATGAATTGAACTTCAAATCTATCTTCAACTTCTTCCATAATGTGTGCCAGAAATATCCAACAAACTTAGTGTCTCGATCTGAAACTATGGTCTTTGGCAAACCATGTAGTCTCACTACTTCTCTAAAAAACAATTATGTTACATGAATAGCATTATTAGTCTTCTTGCAGGGAATAAAATGTACCATCTTTGAAAATCTGTCAACTACCACAAAAATTGAATCATGTTCCCACGGTATCCTTGGTAAACCAAGAACAAAGTACATACTGATATCCTCCCAAGGCTTCTCTGGTATAGGTAATGGCTAATACAACCCCGTATTCTACTTCACTCCTTTCACCATCTGACATACTCTGCAACTTTATACAAACTTCTTGACATCTTGTTGCAACTGTGGTCAATAATAATTCTCACTAACCAAAGCAAGGGTTTTATCATGACCAAAATGTCTAGCCAATCCTCTGCTATGCTTCTCTTTGAGGAGATTATCCCTCATAGAACTTCATGGAATGCACAACTGACTCCCTCTGAATAGCATATCATCCTGAATGATAAAATCCAACCACTTTGTTCTATCTAGAGTAACAGGTTCTTTACAAGCTTTTCAAGCTTCACCAAAATCAAGATCCTCTAGATACAAATTCTTGAGTTCCTTGAACCCAACCACCTCAATCTGCATGTCTATCAGTAATAGTTGCCTTCTGCAAAGCACATCTGCAACCCTATTAGACTTTCCACTTCTGTGTTTCAAAACAAATGTATAACTCTGCAAAAACTCAACCCATTTAAAATGTCTCTGATTCAACTTTCCTTGACTATTCAAATATTGCAAAGCTTGATGATCAGTGTACAAAACAAACTCCTTAGGAAGCAGATAGTGTCTCCACTTCTTCAATGCTTGAACTATAGCATAAAATTCCTGATCATAAATAGAATATTTTCTCTTGTCATCATTCAACTTCTCACTAAAATAAGCAATAGGTTTACCCTCTTGGCTCATAATAGCTCCTATTGCAGTACCACTAGCATTGCAGTCTACTTGAAACACCTTATTAAAATCTAGAAGTGCTAAAATGGGTTTTTCTGTAACCTTTTGTTTCAATAGTTTAAAACTCTTATCCACCCCATTAGTCCACTTGAACTCTTTTCTATCCCCTCTCATTGTTTCAGTCAAGGGTCCACAACTACTGCTAAAATTTCTGATAAACTTTCTATAAAAACTATCCAAACCATGAAAAGATCTTACCTCAGTAGCACTCCTTGGAGTAGGCCATTCAAGGATAGCCTGTACTTTCTCTGGATCCATTTTCAAACCTTTTGTTGAAACTAAAAATCCCAAATACACTAATTTATTCTTCACAAGAATGCACTTCTTCAAATTAATCAACAATTTCTCATCTCTTAGCTTCTCAAACACTATACCAATATGCATCATATGTTCCTCCAATGTCTTGCTAAAGATCAAAATATCATCTAGGTAAACAATGACAAACTTACCTAAAAATTCTTTTAGAACCTCGTTCATGAGCCACATGAAAGTGCTTGGTGCATTGGTTAGCACAAAAGACATGACTAACCACTCATACAGTCCTTCCTTTGTCTTGAAGGTAGTCTTCCATTCATCTCCTTCTCTGATCCGAATCTAGTGATATCCACTCTTTAGATCTATCTTTGAGAAATACATAGCTCCACTCAAACAATTCATAATATCATCCATTTATTGCAATGGAAACCTGTACTTGATTGTGATCTTGTTTATTGCCCTAGAGTCTATACACATCCTCCATTCTCCATTCTTCTTTGGTGCTAATACTGTTGGTACAACACATGGACTCAAGCTCTCCTGAATCAATCCCTTCTGCAATAACTCATGTACTTGTCTGTTCAACTCTTCACTTTCTGCTGGTGTCATTCTGTGTGCTGCCTTGTTTAGAGAACTGACTCCTAAAATCAAATCCATCAGGTATATTATCAGATACAATATCTTGAAACTCATTCAACAAATCTACAACCTCTATAGGTACATCCTCTACTTCCTCTTTACTAGCTTTTGGAATTAAAGAAAAACACACATGCTCATGCCTCATACCATCTAGGAATTTCCTTCCATCAACAAAAGTTATTCTTACATTACCACATACCTTTTCTTCGGTCTCCTTCAATGGCTTTAGCTTATGTCGCACTCCATCCTTTTTCATGGAATAGGTATTCGCACAACCATTGTGTACAACACATCTGTCAAACTGTCATGGCCTACCCAACAACATGTGACATGCATCCATAGGTATGATATCACATAGTACTTGATCATGGTACCCGCCAATCTTGAACTTTACTAGGCACTCAAGAATGAGGTCTCAAACAACGATTCATAGCTCTCTATTCATGGAGTGCAGGGGTTTGTATATGAGGCCCTCAGATTGACCTAGTTATGCCCATGCAACTACACCAAGAAACAAGAGATTCAAAGATGAATAGCAAGCATGCTAATCTCCATGATCATCAAGTTATTGCATGCAAATGAAACTAGTCTAGATGATAACAATGCAAGAAATAAACTATTCTATTGAAATGAACCCTTATAAAATGTTAATCTATGAAAGGAAACATGAATTTAAACTATTATGTGAATGCAAGAACTAGGATATTGAATGCAAAGAAAAGTTCTTGAATGCAAGAACTTTTCTTTGTGTGCTGACTGATATTGATTTTCATTGAGTGTCCTTGTCTAACAAGTCTCTCCGTGATGCATAGCTAGAAGACTTGAGGCATGGGGCATGTTTTTATTTTCTTTCTCCTTGTGGTTGTTGTCTTGAACCTCTTTTGTGTCTCTTGTTGTCTCCTTGACACACTTAGGAGATTTAAGGCATCATCCTTGACTATTTTTTGCACAACCATTCTCATGGTCATCCTGGTGTTTATGCCTCGATGCGAGCATAGTTTTGCTACATTAAATTAGGTAAGCTAACAATTCACTGACCATGACCTTGTGGTCATCCTGTACCTAGGCAATCCGATATGGATGTGGGTGTTTCTATCTCTTGAGCTTCAAATTTGTCACCATCTCTTCTGACACCAAATTTTCAATGCTTCCACTATCAATAATCACATCACAACATTTACCCTCACACTTGCATCTAGTGCAAAATAGGCTCCTCCTTTGTTCAGGTTCATTCTCACCACTCAGCAGGACTCTTCTGTTAATCAATGTTTCTCCTCTTTCAGCATCTTCATATTTTGAGGATCTGGCATCTTCATCTACATGTGCCACTTTGGCCTAGCCTTCATTCCTCCTATTCATCCTTCCTTGGCATTGAGGATATTCAAATGCCCTATGACCTTCTTCTCCATAGTGAAAACATGTGCCACAAAAGCCTCCTCTTCCTAAACCTTATCCTCTTCCTCTTACTCTCTGATCTCTATTGTTCTAATCTTGGAAATGATTGGAATTGTTTCCTCTCTGATTTTGACTGCTACTGGCCTCATCCTTCTTTTTCAGATCTTCATTTTGGCCTCCATATGACTGTCCACCAGATCGTCCACCGTGACCTCTTCCATTTTGTCTACTCTCAAACTTCTTGTTCAACTTTTCCTCCACTTTTAGGGCAAACTAGTATGCCTCTTCAATATTGTTCATTCGAACCAAATTCAACTCCTGTTGAATGCTCAGCCTCAACCCATTAAGGTAATGAGAAACTTTCTCCTTATCAACTTCCACATGGCCTATTCTAATGAGGATTCGATAGAACTTCTTTGTATACTCCTGAACAGATCTTCCTGCTTGCTTCAAACTTTGCATCTTCTTTAGTGGGTCAAGCTCATAAACACTAGGAATGAACTGTCGCTTCAATTTATCCACCATTTGATCCCATCTTATGATTTTATCTTTCTCTCTTCTATTTTGCTCCAATTGAATCTCCTGCCACCAGATCTTCACATGACCCTTCAGTCTCTCCTTCGCGAATTTCACCCTATCAGGATCCTCAATATCTTCATACTCAAAATATTCTTCACATTCATTGATCCAGTCAATCAACTCCTCTGGGTTAAGATTTCTTGAAAATGCAGGAACCTCAATCTTAGGTCTTTTTCCAATCTTGGAAATGGCTCAAAAAAGTCTTTCTTCCTCCTGATTCACAACTTTGACTTCTCCTTCTTGATCTTCTTCTTCAGCTTCATCCTCTCTTTCGTCTCTGACATTAAGATTCATTCCTCTATGAATCTCCTCTTGCAATGCTTGCACTTGTCTCTAGAGTGCTCTAACCTCAAGTGTTACAACACCAGCTCTTCTGCCACATTCCTTTTGTGGAGGCATTTTCACAATGCGCATTGAAACCCTAACCACGGTCCTGGTGCAAACTGCCTCACAGTAGATGATCTATTTACACACTCAAGAAAACCTACTCTAATACCACTTGATGAAGGGTCCTCCCCTTAATATCACAAACACATAACAGAAATAGAGAAACAACAATAATATGTAAGAACAAAAAATTGGCTTCTTATTATCTCCACAAATGTGGAATTAAAAACTTTCAGAATTATAATATGCAAAGCCACATGGGCATTCACTTACAATATTCTATAGGACAAAGCCTAAAATCAATACCTAGATCTCTACCCAGAACTGCCCTAGACAACACTACGGGCCTTCTTTATATAGGCAATTTCCACCGCCCAAGAAGGTTCTAGAAATTTAGCCATAAGGGCTGACCAAACTTAGAATTATTTTATTTTTCACTTTATTACATCAAAGTTGGCTGAAAATAACTTTTGAAACCCAAACAAAAATTTTGAAGCAAAATTATTTTTTGCCATTTCAGGTGACCCAACTTTCGGAGACCATAAGTCATCACTCATTGACCTGATTGACTATTATAACCCCATTTTGAAAAGGGCACGAGGAGCTCTACAATGCCTAAATCAAGCAAACTTCATTCGGCCGAAAATTCAACCTCATTCGGGGCCTCTAAAGCCTTCAAAATTAAGTTCAAAGTTTCTGTACCCTATTTCCAAAACTAAAAAGTTTCAATATCTTCAAAACCAAACTTGATCTAGCAATGAAACTTTACAGGCAAGCTGATATGACTAAGATGAACCTCCAACTGTGAAATCAAAAAATTTTGAGATTGTAGGACCAACTTACTAAAAATAGAAAATTTCCATAAATATCATCTCTACACAAGATAGCCCTTATTGAAAAGAAACCAAAATTTTTTTTTGGGTGATGCAAGATTGCTCTTACACCTAGGATGCTCCTGCATCATTGACCCTCACTGCAAGTTTTGGCATCGACTGAAATTGCCTTGCCAAATGTAAACAAATTCGAATCTCCCAAAACTGAGAGAGGTTATTGTAGACCTTAGAAACATGATCTTATAGCCCCTAACACTTTTCTGATACCTCTCATGAGCTCTGAGATACGATCCCCAGAAGATCGATGCCCAATCGTGCTTAGTGCACCTTGGGATCACTTGGGTCAAGCGTGGTTGCGAGCATTCCCGTGACTCCATGGGTGGAATGGGGTTGTCACTGGCATTTACCTGGCCAACTGGAGCTGATGGAGTAGATGGTTTGATGCCAAGTCAGACGGTTTGAAAGATGTACTACTGAGCCGCTTTCAATTAACCCTCACTGCAAGTTTTGGCATCAACTAAGATTGCCTTGCCAAATGCAAACGAAGTTGAATCACCCCTTAACTAAGAGAGGTTATAGTAGACCTTAGAAACATGTTCCCATAGCACTTGATAGTTTGTCAATACCTCTCATGAGCTCTGAGATACAAGCCCTGGAAGATCGCTGCCCAATCATGCTTAGTGCATCTTGGGGTCACTTGGGTCGAGCATGGTCGCGAGCTTTCTCGTGACTCTGTGGATGGAATGGGGTTGTCACTAGTGTTTACCTAGCCAACCAGAGCTGATGGAGTAGATGGTTTGATGCCAGGTCAGATGGTTTGGAAGATACGCTGCTGAGCCGCTTTCAACTGACCCTCACTACAAGTTTTGGTATCGACTGAGATCGCCTTGCCAAATGCAAACAAAGTCAAATCACCTAAAAATTAGAGAGGTTATTGTAGACCTCAGAAACATGATCTCATAACCCCTAATAGTTTGTTGATTCCTCTCATGAGCTCTAAGATATGAGCCTTGGAAGATCACTGCCCAATCATGCTTAGTGCACCTTGGGGTCACTTGGGTCGAGCATGGTCATGAGCGTTCCTGTGATTTCATGGGTGGAATGAGGTTGTCACTGGAATTTACCTAGCCAACCAGAGCCAATGGAGCAGATAGTTTGATGCCAGGTAGGATGGTTTGAAAGATATGCTTCTGAGCTGCTTTCAACTGACCCTCACTACAAGTTTTGGCATCAACTGAGATCACCTTGCCAAATGCATATGAAGTCATATCGCCCAAAATTGAGAGAGGTTATTGTAGACCTCAAAAACATGATCCCATAGCCCCTAATGGTTTTCCAATACCTCTCACAAGCTCTGAGATACAAGCCCTAGAAGATCTCTACCCAATCATGCTTAGTGCACCTTGGGGTCACTTGGGTCAACCATGATCGCGATCATTCCCGTGACTCCATGGGTGGAATGGGGATGTCATTGGAATTTACCTGGCCAATCAGATCTAATGGAGGAGAGGGTTCGATGTTAGGTTAGATGGTTTGAAACATACGTTGCTGAGCCACTTTCAACTGACCCTCACTGTAAGTTTTGGCATTGACTGAGATTGTCCTGCCAAATGCAAATGAAGTCGAATCACCCAAAACCAAGAGAGGTTATTGTAGACCTTGAAAACATGATCTTGTATCCCCTAATGGTTTTTTGATACCTCTCACGATCTCTAAGATATGAGCCCTGGAAGATCACTGCCCAATCATGCTTAGTGCACCTTGGGGTCACTTGGGTCAAGCGTGGTCGTGAGCGTTCCCGTGACTCCGTGGGTGAAATGGGGTTGTCACTAGTGTTTACCTAGCCAACTAGAGCTGATGGAGTAGATGGTTCGATGCTAGGTCAGATGGTTTGAAAGATACACTGTTGAGCCGCTTTCAACTGACTATTAGTGGTATGTTTGAAATTTGAACTATGAAACTAATCATGATTAAGCTTGCAAAATTTGAACTGTGAAGCTTATTATGTTTGAGGTTTAACTTTATAGATTATTTTAAATGATAAAAAATAATATCCTTAAAGCATTATAAACAACAATCAAACATGTAAGAATTCAAACCATGCAAATGACATAAGTAAATGACATGTAAGAACCCTTCTTGGCACTATTGGCCACCCATACATGATTTTGGTCATAAGTCCTTATCAAGAGTTTTAGGACATTTAACTTTTAAATCAAATTAATCGTTACAAATTTCTATTATAGGCTTCGAAAGATCTCAATTAACCATTAAGGATCCTCTTTTCTTTCTATCTCTGATTGGATCCATGGTGACCATAGGCATCTTCATAGGCGCTCCTACACAAGTTACAATCCACATACAAAACCAAGTTTATTGACTCAAAATACAATCTAAGAAAGGTGAAATTAATGTATTGAAATTAAGCTTAACAAACTTGGAAAATAATGCACTAAGTTAAATTATTACCTAGTCAAGTGTTCCTGAAGGGTCATCTCTTTGCTTCAAGGTCTCCAATAGTGCTTCATGATCAACAGTACTAATAGTCCAAAGTTCTTTTGTCTTTGGTCTTCCTTGATGCTTTGACAACTTGACATTTGTTGCTATAACAAGGTGTGAATACATGAGAATAGTTTTGTGCTTCTCATAGTCTTCAAATGTGGGAATTCCATTCTTTCTAGTCATGTATGTTTGTAGCCATGTTCCCGCAACAACAACTAAACCAGTAGGATATGTGAACCCATCACCATCTGTCATCAGTTGTACAAGCTTATGTTTACCTTGTACACAACATGCTAACCAATAATCTAACCTCTCATCATTCCCCTGCAGTGCAACCAATACAAAAACATTTCTTGGTGTCAGAAGATCTAAAAGATGGTCATAGTCAACTGAAGTGTCCATGTCATCATTTCTTATAGAGAGTGTCAAAGATAAAGGAGTTAGATACTGTGGAACCCATGTATCCACCCACTCACTTGACTCACAATGATCCCAATCATACTAAAAACACATGGGGCAAAAAAAAGCTAACTCTCGTGTCCAAATGGTCCATGTACTACTATTGGAACTTCGGAATGAGTGCATTTTTGAAGAGTCTTTCACTATTTGACAATCCAATCTATCTCCTATAGTTCCCTCCTCAACCAACCAAAAGAATCTATGCACTATAGAATCAAGAGTCCCCCCTATAAAAATGCTAAAGTACACCAATCAACAATAGAATGAGCATCAAGAAGTATAGCACCTGAAATCCTCAATTGCTCCTTAACTAGAGCTCTCTTCAAACATGCACCTGCTCCATCATGCTCCCCTTTCCCATGCCCTGACTCAAACAAACTCCAAATATGACGTACACCTCTCTCCACATGCATTCTACACAACCAATAAAAATTTTTGGCATTCTTAAATTGACTGGTACAATTATCTGACCAAATGAGATGCCTATCCATAGCAATACCATTTTCCTACAAGAAGTCAAAATAGTTCTAGAAACAATGTTGAACAAACTCATGAGAGTGAGACCTGTCATCGCTCATATAAAAATGGTACTCTCTAATTATCTTTCGCTCATCTTTTTTGCTATCAAGGCAATGTCTATATGTGATGTGTACAAACATAGCAACCTGAATGGAATTGTAATATTGAGCTTGAGTCTCATTTTGGGGCTGCAATGTATAGTTCTTTGCAAAGTCTACAATAGATATAATAGTTCCAATGGGGAAAGTGTCCTTACATGTCTTGAATTGTTGATCCAACCATTGAGACCTATGACTATGCCTTGCATACTTGTAAAAAAGATTTTTCTTGAAATCTGAGATAAAATCAGCAACATTGTATTCTTTTGCAACTAACTCACATCTAGAGCCTTCACCTCCACTCTTCAATGTATATTTCAGCATTTCATATACCTTTTTTTGGACGAGTGTCTTTCCAAAATTGTGCTCCAAACCCTCATGAAAACATGTTCTAAACTTGGACAAGCCACCACATTCTGAGCACTTGGCATTTAAGCAATCTTTCTTATAAAATAAACAACCATCATCTCTATGACATAAAAATTGATCTAGCAAGTCTCTTGATGATTTGGGAAGACCACTTGCACCACAATCCTCTAGCATTTCATTAGTACACAAAGTAGAATGAATGGACCGTAATAATTCATGATGCATTGAAAACTCAACATGATATTTGCAACAACATGTATTCTGAATCTTAAGGGGTACACAATAAAATGGCTTCACAGATTCAAAAGACCTTTGTGATATTTTCAATGTTGGATGTGTCTCACAAAATTTTTTATACAACATTGTTTGACTTACCTCCACATAATGTTTAGGATGTGGAGTGCGGTCTCGATTTCCAACTCTCAACTTCAAGACATCCTTCACATTTGGTGACACTCTTGAGTTAGCATCCCAAAATAATTGAATTTCATCCTTGACAACATCTGTTAGCTTCTCATTGAAATGTGGAAGTTTCCCACCATAAGCCCATGTATTAATTTGAAGCGGATCATTGAGTCTTTCTCTTCTTGCAAGTGTTCTACCCAAAGTTTTATGGTCTATATTGAAGTCAACACAAGTTTGTCTCATCAAACGAGCCTTTCTCAACTGATGACTTACTAAGGAGGTTGTAATAATCCTCCGAGCAACTCTCTTGTAATTTTCTCTGGTAGTCTTCCCAATGCTATTGAGAGCATTGAAAAGATTCTTCACAACAATGGTATTTCTCTCCATTTTTTTGTTCACACGAATCTTCAATTTTACAAGCACGGGTCTCATCTTTTTCATCTTTAACAACTGCACAAAAATTTGACATTGCTCAACCAATGTCTTGTTTCCAAAAAATTGATCATAAAGTCTTGAAGCCCACAACCTAACAGATCTATGTGACCTCTTTCCTTCCCAATTATTCATAATGTTCTCCTTAATTTCAATTAACCATTTAGGTCTTCTTGAAAGCCCCAAATTTGAAGTTTGATTATTTTTATTGCAAGGGACTTCATTTCACATATAATTTGGAGATGTGTAACGTTCATGTGGTTCTTGTGCAACATTTTCATTCCCGAAGTCTACATTTTCAATCTCCATCTCTACATTTTCAAATTCAACATCCTCTTCACTTACAACAATATTTACGGGGTCTGATTGATTAATGTTTAACATACCTTCTCTCCTTCTTCGGTCATTTTCCTTATCCTTTTCCCTATAGGCCTGAATTTCTTCATTCGTCAGCTTCCTCTTGCGTTTAGCCTTTTGACAATTGCTGCTTCCCATGGTGACACCACAAGTCAACAAAAATCAAACAATGGGCCCCAAATCACATTTTTTTTTCTGCAACGCGTGAAAAAAGTATAAAATCTCATGATTGTCTGGTCTTTGGCGACAGGAAATATTTTGGTCAAATATTACTTGTCCAAAATTGGGTATCCAATTTCATATCAGGTACCTGATATTCCCAGGCAGATTAAAAAAAGGGTGGGAGAAAATGAAAAAAATTGAAGTTTTACATATATTAACATATATAATATATATATATATATATAAGAGGCATATGATATATATAATGTATATATTATATATATACTAATGTATACTAATATATTATATATAATATTACCTTTTGGCCTAATATTTATTTTTCATTTCTTCTATGTCTTTAAAGGCAGCTGGCTAAATCTTTGTATTAAATGTTAGGGAATGCATGAAAATAATATGATTCTGAGCATGAGCACGAGTCCCTACAGGGGCATAGTTGTGCCTTTTACAGGCATCGTAAACCCTAGCTATGTAGAAATGGAGGCTTTGAACAATAGTTCACTGGAGGTGGATTACAGAAGCAAAGGGCAAGAGAATCACTTTGTTTCCACCACCTGTGGCTATGAAATGGTATCTTTCCCTACTTTTTCAACCGGAATGCTAAATTGCAAAGGTTCTTGAAATAGATTCTGGCTAAACTAGACAATTGTATGACTCCTGTTGATAATCTGGCAACTCAAATAGAGTCATTAGGAGGTTAAACAAGAAAAACCAGATAGATCTTTGAACCAGTCAAAGATTATGGAGAGCAGGGAAGGGTTTGGAAAAATGAGCAGCTGTACTGCAAATTATGCAAGCATCGTAGAACTGACCGCATTAATAAATTTAAAGAAGATATCAGTGGCGGTGAGACATTATGAGGAAAGCCTTGCTATTTCAATGGCGCCACCCCAATATTACGAAGAATGTTTTTTCACTTCAATGTCAACTCTGCCTCTGTCTCAGACTTTCACCATTACTTCTCATCAATACTCTGAGATATGGCAGGGATTGTGGCCTTTTGCACAACATAGTCCGTCATAAATTCTCTATAAATCATCATGAGTTATAGTATTTCACATGTTTCTGAATGACTTACTCGAAGAATTTAATTTTCACTGTAATTTTGGCTCCATGGATTGTCATTTTGCACTCGAAGAGAAGCTACAGATTGCAAGAATTTAATAAATTTGGTTTATCCCATTTTCTTTCTTTGCCATCTCTGAGTAATATGATTTTGTTTCTATCCATCTTGAATGATTTCACCTGAAGTTAATGAATTTTTTTAGATGATTTTGAGTGAAGTTAATGAAATTTCTTCTATGGATGGTAATGAAATCTCTTCCATGAATGTGTTCCAATGTGTCAAAAGGGGTCATGGGGACTCCATAGGGGTCCTAACACCTGATAAGGTGTACTAAGACCCCTAGGGAGTCCCCATGACCCCATTTGACACATTCAAACACTCAAATGTGTCTGAAGGGGTCCTAAGACCCCTTAAGACACACTTAAGCATTCCAATGAGTCAAAAGGGGTCATGGGGACTCCCTAGGGGTCCTAACACCTGATAAGGCATACTAGGACCCCTAGGGAGTCCCCATGACCCCTTTTGACACATTTGAATGCTCAAGTGTGTCTGAAGGGTTCCTAAGACCCCTTAAGACACACTTGAGCATTCAAATGTGTCAAAAGTGGTCATGGGGACTCCCTAGGGGTCCTAACACATGATAAGGCATACTAGGACCCTTAGGGGGTCCCCATGACCCCTTTTGACACATTCGAATGCTCAAGTGTGTCCTGAGGGGTCCTAAGACCCCTTAAGACACACTTGAGCATTCTAATGTGTCAAAAGGGGTCATGGGGACTCCTTAGGGGTCCTAACACGTGATAAGGCATACTAGGACCCCTAGGAAGTGCCCATGACCCCTTTTGACACATTTGAATGCTCAAGTGTGTTTGAAGGGGTTGTAGGCCCATTAAGACACACTTGAGCATTCAAATGTGTCAAAAGGTGTCATGGGGACTCCCTAGAGGTCCTAACATGTGATAAGATGTACTAGGACTCCTAGGGAGTCCCCATGACCCCTTTTGACACATTTGAATGCTCAAGTGTGTCCGAAGGGGTCCTAAGACCCATTAAGATGCACTTGAGCATTCAAATATGTCAAAAGGGGTCATGGGGACTCTGTAGGTGTCCTAACATGTGATAAGGCATACTAGGACACCTAGGGAGTCCCCATGACCCTTTTTGACACATTTGAATGCTCAAGTGTGTCTGAAGGGGTCTTAGTACCCCTTCAGACACACTTGAGCATTCAAATGTGTCAAAAGGGGTCATGGGGACTCCCTAGCGGTCCTAACGCATGATAAGGCATACTAGGACCCCTAGGGAGTCCCCATGACCCCTTTTGATACATTCAAACACTCAAGTGTGTCTTAAGTGGTCTTAGAACCCCTTAAGACACACTTGAGTGTTCAAATGTGTCAAAAGGGGTCATGGGGACTCCTTAGGGGTCCTAACATGTGATAAGGCATGCAAGGAACCCTAGGGAGTCCCCATGACCTCTTTTGACACAATCAAACACTCAAGTGTGTCCGAAGGGGTCCTAAGACCCCTTAAGACACACTTGAGCATTCAAATGTGTCAAAAGAGGTCATGGGGACTCCCTAGGGGTCCTAACGCATGATAAGACATACTAAGACCCCTAGGGAGTCCCCATGACCCCTTTTGACACATTCAAATGCTCAAGTGTGTTTGAAGGGGTCCTAAGACCCCTTAAGACACATTTGAGCATTCAAATGTGTCAAAAGGGGTCATGGGGACTCCCTAGGGGTCCCAACGTGTGATAAGGTGTACTAGGACCTCTAGGGAGTCCCCATGACCCCTTTTGACATAGTCGAACACTCAAATATGTCCGAAGGGGTCCTAAGACCCCTTAAGACACACTTGAGCATTCAAATGTGTCAAAAGGGGTCATGGTGACTCCCTACAGGTCCTAACACATGATCAGGCATACTAGGACCCCTAGGGAGTCCCCATGACCCCTTTTGACACATTTGAATGCTCAAGTGTGTCTGAAGGGGTCCCAAGACCCCTTAAGACACACTTGAGCATTCAAATGTGTCAAAAGGGGTCATGTGGATGTGTGTGTGAATTTTGTACCTAACTGTAGACACAAAACTTCAGTAAAACATTAGAGGTTAGTAAAAATCAAAATCTTGCAAATAATTGAAACTATGCTAACTAGGCAATTTACTGCCTTCTAGTAGATGCGAGTATGTATTCTCAGATTAGACTGATATTAGTGATATTGATGACACCTAAATGAAGGATTTGAATGCAAGATAGCAATGAAGTAATGAATGCAAATTAATCTATATTTTTGGGTTTTCTATGCAATAAGAATGAGAAATCTTATATGAATCTATTCTATATGAAAATTGATCTAACAATGATATAAAATAAAATTAAAATGAATTGAAAACAAGATTGATCTCACAAAAATTATTGATCCACAAGAAGCTTCAATTCTTCAGATGTCAATTCTCTAGAGAAAGTATGCAAATTCTGTGGATCTAATGCAAATTTTGTGGATGATTTGTGAAGAGCTGAGCCTTGATTTTATAGAAATCTACGGCTTTGAGGATGCATTGAAAAAAAACCATAAATCACTCTTGATAAACTTAGGTTGATTTTTGAGTTAACAAGAAATTAAGATAAATAATTCATAAAATCATGCAAAAGTAGTTTTTATCTCAAAATAGAGCTTTAGTTCTCTTTTTCAACTCATCATCAGATGTTGAGTTTTAGAAAGTTTACAAATTGAAATTAGCAATTGTTTTAAAGTTGACTGCTTTTATGATTGTGCATGATTTAATATGAATTAATTTAATAAATAAAGTGATTTATTTTCCACTTAACTGATTTTTAGAATTAAAAATAACAATTGATTTATGGGTTAATGAATTATTAAATCAAACTTTTATTCAAAAATAATATCATTAAATATGACAACTTGCTTTAATTAATTAAATAAGAATTTAATCAATTAATGATAGGAATTTTGATTTATTGTCAAATTTAAATAATAATAATTAGGAATAAATATAATTAAATTTAATTAAATAATTAAGTGGTAGAATTAAATTAATTAATTAAATATTCATCATATTCAATTAATTAACTTTAGGATAAATATGATTTATCACCAAATAATCATTAAATTAAAGATAATTAAGATAATTAGGAATATTGCTAGGAATATTCCCCAATGCAGATTTAAGATAAAATCAGTTAGGATTTCGATGATGTTTAGATGTGCCTTAGGTTAGGAGTTCAATGTCAATTTCATTCGATATGTCGATATAGGAGGTTAATGAACTTATAGCCCATTTTTGGGGTATTACATTTTGCCCTTGTTTGAATTACTATGCGAAGCGCAGTGGTTCAAAGACAGTCTATGTATAATGTTGAAACTGATGTTTGAAATTGATATTGATATGAGACAGAAACTTGATTGAAGTTGATATGAAGATAATAGGTCCTGAATGACCAAAGATAATGTTAACTATAACAGCAAATGAACCGATGATTGTGAAAAAGTGTCAAAATGTCTGATTCCGAACCTTATGATTGCGAAGAATTGAGTGACTGATTCTAGACCTGATTTTCGATAAGAATCGCATTGGTATCACATCTAAACCCTTTAGTTTCTGAAGAAACAAGTAGAGAACACAATTGAACTGATAGTTGCAAAAATTGATACAATTTACAACATTAAGAGAATACCAGATTGATATGGATCTCGATGAATTTGATATGCCGTGAGTGATGATTGATTTGCCCCAAGCAATGAGGTTTTTTAATGAATCAACAAATAGACATGGTTGTTGTCTTGATTACTGAGGAAAGATATGATTGAAGTTTAGATTACAAACTTTGAACGACATGCAATACCATGCCCCCTTCAGGATGAAAATTGAAATTTGACAAGAAAAGTTTGTGTTATAGGGTTCAGAAGCATGTTAATTGATGTAAGAAGTGGTTAAATACATTTGAGAATGCATTATGCATCGTTTAGAGGTCCAAAAGACCAAGTTTGACTAGGTTTGACCATGAGTTGACCATAGTTGACCAAGTTGAAATTTCCATAGTTTGACGTAAGATAATCAATTAAGTTGAAATCTAGATTTTTGTGATGATTGAAGGTTGAATATGCAAGCAGTTAATAATATGAACGATCTCAGATTTTGATTTTGATCCCGAAAAAGGATTCTACTTGCTATTTCATTGGATGGACCTTCTTGTAGGATTCAACTCTTTTTAGATGTGAAGATGTGATTGAAGAATCATTTAAGCATTTTAATTTATCCAACCATTGTGAGATCATGCAAGCATGCAAAATGCAAAGAAACATGTAGAATGAAATGCAACCTAAGACCTAGGACCTAGTCACTAATCATGTGTTGGTCATTGTCATCATTGAACTTTTTTAGGTAACCAGATAAATCAATACAATGCCCACTAGTTATGAAACCATAGACATATGAATATTGATTTGTATACACAAAAATCAATACAACTCCCACTGATTATGAAACCATGGACATATGAATATTGATTGTGTTTTTGAAATGTTGGATTAGATATAAGCATCAAAGCATAAGCGCCAGGATGACCTGAATATCATGTCCATTTTGATATAACAATTTGTATAAGCATCAAAACATAAACATCATGATGACCTGAATACATCTTGTAGTAAAAACACATCAAGCAGTCAAGAGATCATTTGAAATCCAATGTGAATTACCCATAGTGACCCTTTATGGTTCACATCCTTAGGTAAGATCGCATTTCACAGTAGGAGAAATAACTCACTCAAAAAGATAATAGTTAGATCAAACTTCCTTGAATTTTCTGGGTATCAATGGTTGAGGTATGCATGGCCATCCAATTCGAGATAGAGGCTCTTACAGTCAGACACCATTTCAATCCAGAATTTCCAAAGTTGTTAGATTTTCACATACAAGAAGAAAACAAAGAAAAGATTATGCCCCTAGTCATCACTCTCTAAATCCTATAAAGGACATCATCGAAGAGCTTGTGGGAACACAATATGAAAAAATCTCAATGCGAATCAATAAGCATACAAGGAGATAAAAGCATGTATAAAGCACAAATTGTTATCAGTTTGATGTTTTATTGTGTTGTTGTAGATGCAAAATCCTTTCTAGAGACAAGACAGACTAACTGACTCAGATGAAGCTTCAAAGGACCTTGATTGGATATGATACATCTAAGATACATTGGAGGCCAGAGTTTTATGACATTGATTGCTCCCAAGTTTTAACATTGATAGGATACAGACCCTTCAGTTGATTGGTGTATAGACTGACTTATTGAAAATAGGAACGCAGAAACAAACCGGGAGATATGTACAAACTAAAGCAAGATTGAAAGCTAGGAAAGACCAAGATTGCATTGATAGATGGAGCATTTGAAACAAGTGGCACCCATTTGCCAAGTTTTCACCATCTTGGCAGAGATTCTATTTTTGCTACCAAGGCACCTGTTTCTAGGTTTTCACCAAGGCACTTTTTTCTTTTTCTCATTTTTTCTCATTTTTTATTTTTTCCAATTTTTTTGTACTTTTGATATTTTTTACTTTTTTTGTAAATCATCAAGGTGCCCATTGCTAGGTTTTCACCAAGAGGTTCATTTTTTCAGGATATTTTACCATAGATTAAATACTTTAGGCATAGAATTTCTTCAGATGGAGAACGTTGATTGGTTCTTGGAGTAGTTCTCCTTCAGTCATTGAGAGTTGATAGGCACTAGAGCCAAAAGTAGCAGTGATTACAAAGGGACCTAGCCAGTTGGGTTCAAACTTCCTTTTGTGTTCTCGATGTGATTGATTTTTAGGATTTTCTCTCAAGACTAGATCACCAACCTGAAATTCTCTGTGTCTGACTTTCTTATTGTAGTCTCTAGACATTCTCTTTTGATACACTCTGAGATGATCATACGCTACTTGTCTGCGCTCATCTAGTAGTTCAAGTTCTTGCAACCTAGACACTCTGTAGTCATCATCAGTTACTAGACCATGCATTCTAATTCTTAGTGATGGGATTTCAACCTCAATAGGTAGTACCATTTCAGACCCATAAACTAAAGTGAAAGGTGTAGCCCTAGTAGGTGTTCTGATACTTGTTCTGTAGGCCTAGAGAGCTAGATTGATCATGAGATGCCAGTCTCTTCCTATTTTATTAATTTTATGGTGCAAGATTTTCATTAGATTCTTGTTAGAAGCCTCTACTTATCCATTCCCTTGAGGATAGTAGATAGATGACCAATGTTTTGTAATCTTGAATTTGGCACATAAACCCATCCAAGTCTTTGTTCTTAAATTTTCCACCATTATCTATGACTATAGAGTGTGGAATACCATACCGACATATGATGTAGTTTAGAATGAACATAGAAATTTTCTTTTCGATTGCTTGAGTCTAAGGGACTGCTTCTACCCATTTTGTGAAATAATCTATAGCTGTTATGATATGGGTATGTCCATTAGAAGAATGAGGATGTATAGATCTTTCCCTAGTGCATGAATTAAGTTACCATGTACTTGGAACTTTTTAAAATTCTTTGCATACTTGATATCTTCTTTTTTCATTGCAAACTCTCAAGCAAGATCATATCGTGTAGTCCCAATGTCTAGCAAGGTGGATAACAAGAGGGATTGGCAAGCTAGTAGAAGAGATGGAAGACAAGAGAATGAAGGAGAATGAAGGGAAGAAATCCTTAAGGGAAAAATCCTCAAGAATACCCAAGCTAGGGAAAAAAAATGTCATGTAAAGCGCATTTGGATAAGCAATGAAAGGCCAACATAGGATAAGTCACAAAATCATAATACAAGAGCAGGAAAGGATGCAATCCAAAGGAGTAGACATGTCAAGAGGTTTCATAGCACCGTGTTTTAATCTCTTTTTTTATTATAGATCAAGACCAAAGGGGAAAAGGATAACAATAGATATGAAGGCTAAACATGAAAGGAATGAAAGCAAGATCACTGTAAGATAGCTCACAAGATAGCCAAATATTCATGTATAGATCAACATTGTCAAGATCAAAGAGAGAAGATGGAATGGATGAAATATGTAGAAGAACTACACATGATGCCTGATTGCCAGGTTTTCATCATCGTACTTATCCAAGGTGCCACAAGGGAGTGGTTTTCACCATAGGATGAATTTATTTCTCTTTACTTTTGCTACCAAGGCGCCTATTTTCAAGTGTTCACCAAGGCACATTTTTAATTTTTAATTTTTTTCTAAAATTTATTTTTCTTGGAAGAAGGCAAGATTTTTAGATAATGCTCCTTGAAAGGATAAACCATGATATGCCAAGGATTCAAAATGATATGCTCAAAGATGTTGATAGGGAAAAGAATATGGAAGAGAAAAATGGAGGATAGGGTTTTATGTAAAGCAAGTGAGGTTGGAAGATTGGAGGAATAGGCAAATGAGGAAAAATGATAGAAGGTAGAAGGATAATGAATGGAAGGATGGTGAAAGGGTAGATGGAAAGGAAGGAAAGATCAACATCAACACACACCTTGAAGGGTGGTGAGAGGATGGAGAAAAGGTGAATGAAGGAATACGTGAAGGAATATGGCGAATGGATAGCAGAGGTTGTGGTTTAGGTGCATGGAATGGAAGAATATTTTTGGAAGAAGATGAAGTCGAAGTCTTTGGAAGCTTGAATGTCAACTTCACTTGTTGCTCAACATCATACTTTTTCAAGAGAGATTTTCGAATCCATATAGCCATAGACTTTTCATTTTTTTTTGATGATTTAGAGAGAAGATCTTCAATGATGGATTTTGGAACCCATACTTGTCTTGTAGTTTTTTTCTTAGATATCTCTTTGGACTTTAGGCCTCCATGTCAATTAGAGGAGACATGGTGATCTTTTTTTGATGGATTCTTGTATTGCTTATTTTTCTTGGATTGAGCATTCAAGTTACTTCCAAAAGACTTAGGACTTGTGGAAGAAAAAGGAGAATATGACTGGTTTAGATGGGTGGGTGAATGAAAAGAATTCAAGGGTGTGCATCTATGTTGATATTGAGGAAAGATGGGAGATGGAGGGATGTAAGGACCCAAGATGGATGGAAAATTAGGAGAGTTAGGAGGGGAAAGTGAAGGGACATAAGGACCCAAGATGGAAGGAAAACATGAAGCTCTTAGTAGTGGTGGAAGAGGTCCAAGGATGGAAGTGGAAGATGCAAAAGGATAATCAACAAGTTCATCAGCATCTATATGACAACCAAGGACATTAGCATCTTTAGAGTAAGCATTAGGATTTTCAATAGAATCATGGACATCTTTAATATGAGCACCTTCTTTGATATAATTGTTCAAAGCTTGCAAAGACTTAGGAAGAGTAGAAAGTGGAAACGAACATGGAGTGGTAGAATAAGAAGATGGAAGACTTTGATCTTGACAAGGATCTTTGGATAGCATAAGCGCATAATTTTTGTCTTGATTTTCAATAGGCTTAACATTGGAAGTAAAAACACTATTTTTACCAACCTTAATGGAAGTATCATCTTTGGAAATTGGAAGTGGGGTAAGGTTATTTTGATTGTCAATAAGCTCAACAATGTAAGTAGTAGCATGATCTTTCTTAGGAGAAGACTTAAGACATGGTGGAATGAATGGGAAAGGGCATGCAGGATCAAAAGAACCATGAAATGGATAAGAGACATCATGAAAAGGATTGGATGAGATGGAGGGTTCTTGATCTTGATCTTTCTTTATGTTCTTTTCTTTATCATTTTTGGAGTCCTCTAGACATGGAGCCACTGCTAAGGACAAGGAAGCATGTTGGAATTGTATGGAAGACTTTGGAAGAGATGGTTAAGGACTAGCTAAAGTAGGCATTATAGCATATAAAGGCTTAGGATCTTTAGGTTTAGCATTATTGAAAGTATTTGCAACCAAGTGAAGGCTAGCTTGAGTTTCTTTAAGAGGTAGCCCTTGAGGATAACTATAGGAAACCACATGAAAAGTATTAGGACCTTTGGTAGATGAAGGACTTGTGAAAGATTTGGAAGACTCGGAAGCTTTAGGAAATATATGGGTATTGGAGGAAGTAGGGTATGGAAGGGAACCATAACAAGACAAAGGTTCAGCATTAACATGATCTTTCTTGAGAGTGTAATCTTTATTTTTAGCATGATAGTTTTTAGAGGAGAGATCCTTATAGTATTGACATTTATAATCAGCATGGTAAGCTTTCTCTTCCTCAATAGAAGTAGATGTGTCATCTAGGTATTGTTCACAAAAATCATCAAAGTCTCTTTCAAAATTAAAATCATATAGATCACCATCATGATCTATCCAATGTGACATCCCATTTCCAGTAAGCACGAGCACACGACGAGGAGGACTCTTAGGAACAGAGGGTTCATAGGTATCATTATATTGTCCATCATCATAGTCATCATAGTCTTCAAAGATGGGTGTGTCACTCTCCGTGGAAGAGGTATCATAAGGGTTATCACGTTGCTCAACATGGTATGTCTTGAGATGAGGAGTAAGACTCTTGGGAGAAGTAGAAGAGGAACAAGATCATGGAGAAGAGGAAGGTGAAGACCTAGTGGAGGAAGAAGATGAGGAAGATGAGGAAGAATGAAAGGACTTAGAAGATGAAAGACATTTGGAAGAAGGAGGTCATGACAGGATCAGGTGTATGATCCTAAAAAAGGCATCTGATTCAATCAATTTTTCCTTTATTTTCATCATAAATTTATCACTAATGGGCTTTTTGGAATAATACTCTTCGAATTGAGCAATGAGTTTGAGATCATCCATTTCCAATAGAGGTTCCATAACAAGATAGCTAAAATTCATGGTTTTGGTAGAGGAGGAATCAAGCATGGAAGTGACAGAAGAGATGAATAGAATAAAATAGACTAGATAAAAAGAGGGAAAGAATCAAGAAGATGTGAAGAGTTTAGGAAAAAGAGAAAGAAGCATGAAGGAAGAAGAGAAAGGATGGAAATGGGAGACTAGGAAGACATGAGAGATGTGGAAGAAAGAAGACAAAAGTCATTTTGTGCAAATTGATACCATTTAAGTTCATTTGGATGTTGACCAACATATCATAGCACCTAAGATTTGACCTAGACTGACCAAGGATGACTAGAAATGACAAGATTCAGTTCACTATTTTGACAGAATTTGGGATTTGGCTGTAAAAATTGGATTTCTGACAAATTTGACCAATCTCTGACAACTTTGACTTTGGCTTTGATACGAGTTTTGAAATTTTTGGATGACTTTTGACACCAAAAAGGATTTTTGCTTCAGATTTGCAATTTTTTAGTATCAGTTTGTTTGCAAATTTTTTTGTCCAATTTTTGAAGATCTATGTAAAAGTTTGTTTCAAGTAACCAAGAAGATATCAAGCATGCAAAAAAGAAAGCAATCATCTGAAAACAATGAACAAGGGCAAAATAAACCTTGCGCATGAACAAGAAATAGTGACTTATTGTGCTAATCCCTAGAAATACTACTTGTGTATGTTCCAAAAAGTTTTTCAATAACTCACATATTCCTAGAAAATGAAAAATTGGCCTCATTAGGGTTTGTAGTAATGGTCTGACTCTACAACTTTTGTGATCTCAAGAGGGCGAACTCCAATCTAGGCGCACGAGGGTTTTGGCACAGTCTAAGAACTTAATCTTCAGGATCTGCTAGGGAGATCTGGCAGCCCAACAAGAGACCACACCTATGAAGATTTCCTCCACAAGGACATTTATATAGTAGTTGCTGCTACCACGGTGAAAATGGCTATTATCGCTTGAGATTTTGTCCATGTGGTTGACCCAATTAAGGTAATGTCCACTATGGTTAACCCTCTCTAAAGGTGACTCACAAAATATACCACATGGAGACTAGTTCCAGATTCAAGGATCTGAGTTTCTGGTACTACCCAAAAAGGGAGTAGAGCATAATCTTCTAGCCTTTTCACTTTTAACCCAAACAAAGCAGATAGATCAATCCAACATACTAAGACCAAGATTATCTCAGAAAGATCTATGATGCCAACCACTCATGATCTATCAACCTCTCCAGAGAGAGAATGTATCAATCAAAAGCTGAAGATGCACAAATCTAGTAGAACGTGAGACTCCCTCAGTATCCTCCCTACCTACAAGGGTTCCTTCATTGAGAAGAGTTTTGTTGTAAACCCACTCTCTCAAGAACCACAAATAGAGCTCATGGGGCCTAATTACTATGTGTAACAAATATGCCGAAAGCAAATCTATGTTCGTTTTAGAGCCCAAAACTGAAGTGTCAATTATGAAAGTTGTAAAGGCACTCAAGCTTGACACGAGAGTTTGTTTTATGTCCCAAAATGAAGTGTTATCAGATGTAATAGAATACTTGAGTTCCTCGCAATGCGCTTAGTAGATTTACCTATTTTAACAATTTTTGAGCATTTGTCTTCTATCTTTTGTACCCACAAGATGTACCTGCACCTGCACCTGTAAACCACTATTATGAAAAACTTACCTATTCTTGTACATGAATCCCAATGTTATAAAACTCCATCAAAAAAAGAAACACAACTTTTCAACCCCACGTGGTAGAAAATTAGGTTAGTCAAAGATAATATGTCATTTGATAATCGAAAAACCTGTTGTCATAAAAAATAAAATTCTGACCAGTCTATACTAAATCAATAATAAATTTTGCAAACCAAAAAGAAATTAATCCAAACCAATGGAAAATTAAAACTATCTCAAATAAGTTTCCAAAAATATAAATTTTAGATCTGTATCACGTCATATGTGCATGTACCAATAAAAATATCAGTCAGATTTCATAAAATCGGGTTCAAACCAATCTTCACTAAAATGATCATAACTTTTGAAAATCAAAACAAAATTAATCCAAACCAATGAAAAATGAAATTTAACTCAAATACCTTTCCATAAATATAAATTTTGGATCTGTATCATATCATATGTGCATGTACCAATAAAAACATTAGTCAGATTTCATAAAATCAGGTTCAAACCAGTCTTCACTAAAATGATCATAACTTTTGCAAATCAAAACAAAATTAATCCAAACCAATGGAAAATAAAAGATAACTTAGATACCTTTCTAGAAATATAAATTTTGGATCTGTATCTTGTCATATGTGCATGTACCAATAAAAAGATTAGTCAGATTTTTTAAAAAATAGCCCATAAATTTATCACAAAACTCACAAAAATTAACCTTGTGGTCGTGCATTCGAGAAAAATGATAGAAATTTGATAAAATAGAATGAAAATCCATTTCAGGGCCCCACGATCGGTGCCAAAAATGTGTGTGTGAATTTTGTACCTAACTATAGACACAACACTTCAGTAAAACATTAGAGGTTAGCAAAAATCAAAATTTTGCAAATAATTGAAACTATGCTAACCAGGCGATTTACTGTCTTCTAGTAGATGCAAGTATGTATTCTCATATTAGACTGAGATCAGTGACATTGACGACACCTAAATGAAGGATTTGAATGCAAGATAGCAATGAAGTAATGAATGCAAATTAATCTATATTTTTGGATTTTCTATGCAATAAGAATAAGAAATCTTATATGAATCTATTCTATATGAAAATTGATCTAACAATGATATGAAATAAAACTAAAATGAATTGAAAAGAAGATTGATCTCACAAAAAATGTTGATTCGCAAGAAGATTCAATTCTTCAGATGTTGATTCTCCAGAGTAAGTATGCAAATTTTGTGGATCTGATGCAAATTGTGTGGATGATTTGTGAAGAGCTGAGCCTTGATTTTATAGAAATCTACGGCTTTGAGGATGCATTGAAAAAAAGTCATAAATCACTCTTGATAAACTCAGGTTGATTTTTGAGTTAACAAGAAATTAAGAATAAATAATTCATAAAATCATGCAAAAGTAGTTTTTATCTCAAAATAGAGCTTTCGTTCTCTTTTCAACATATCATCAGATGTTGAGTTTTAGAAAGTTTACAAATTGAAATTAGCAATTGTTTTAAAGTTGACTACTTTTATGATTGTGCATGACTTAATATGAATTAATTTAATAAATAAAGTGATTTATTTTCTACTTAATTGATTTTTAGAATTAAAAATAACAATTGATTTATGGGTTAATGAATTATTAAATCAAACTTTTATTCAAAAATAATATCATTAAATATGATAACTTGCTTTAATTAATTAAATAAAAATTTAATCAATTAATGATAGGAATTTTGATTTATTATCAAATTTAAATAATAATAATTAGGAATAAATATAATTAAATAATTAAGTGGCAGAATTAAATTAATTAATTAAATATTCATCATATTCAATTAATCAACTTTAGGATAAATATGATTTATCGCCAAATAATCATTAAATTAAAGATAATTAAGATAATTAGGAATATTGCTAAGAATATTCCCCAATGCAGATTTAAGATAAAATCAGTTAGGATTTCAATGATGTTTAGATGTGCCTTAGGTTAGCACTTCGATATCGATTTCATTTGATATGTCGATATAGGAGGTTAATGAACTTATAGCCCATTTTTGGGGTATAACAAAGGACTCCCTAGAGGTCCTAACACATGATAAGGCATACTAGGAACCCTAGGGAGTCCCCATGACCCCTTTTGACACATTCGAATTCTCAAGTGTGTCCGAAGGTGTCCTAAGACCCCTAAAGACACAATTGAGCATTCCAATGTGTCAAAAGGGGTCACGGGGACTCCCTAGGGGTCCTAATGCGTGATAAGGCATACTAGGACCCTTGGGGAGTCCCCATGACCCCTTTTCACACAATTGAATGCTCAAGTGTGTGCGAAGGGGTCCTAACACCCCTTAAGAAAGACTTGAGCATTCAAATGTGTCAAAAGGAGACATGGGGACTCCCTAGGGGTCCTAATGCATGATAAGGTGTACTGGGACCCCTAGGGAGTCCCCATGACCCCTTTCGACACATTTGAATGCTCAAGTGTGTCTTAAGGGGTCCCCATGACCCCTTTCGACACATTTGAATGCTCAATTGTGTCTTAAGGGGTCATAAGACCCCTTAAGACACAATTGAGCATTCAAATGTGTCGAAAGGGGTCATGGGGACTCCCTAGGGGTCCTAGTATGCCTAATAAGGTGTACTAGGACCCTTAGGGAGTCCCCATGATCCCTTTTGACACATTCGAATGCTCAAGTGTGTTTGAAAGAGTCCTAAAACCCCTTGAGACACACTTGAGTGTTCAAATGTTTTAAAAGAGGGCATGGGGACTCCTTAGGGGTCTTAGTACATCTTATCACATGTTAGGACCCCTAGGGAGTCCCCATGACCCATTTTCACGTATTTGAATGCTCAAGTGTGTTTTAATGGGTCTTAGGACCCCTTAAGACACACTTGAGCATTTGAATGTGTCAAAAGGGGTCATGGAAACTCCCTAGAGGTCCTAACACATGATAAGGCATACTAGGAACCCTTGGGAGTTCCCATGACCCCTTTTGACACATTTGAAATGCTCAAGTGTGTCTGGAGGGGTCCTAAGACCCCTTAAGACACACTTGAGCATTCAAATGTGTCAAAAGGGGTCACCAAGACTAGCTAGGGCTCCTAACACGTGATAAGATGTACTAAAACTCTTAGGGAGTCCTCATGACCCTTTTTGACACATTTGAATGCTCAAGTGTGTCTGAAGGGGTCCTAAGAACCCTTAAGACACACTTGAGTGTTCCAATGTGTCAATACAGGTCATGGGGACTTTCTAGAGGTCCTAACACTTGATAAGGTGTGCTACGACTCCTAGGGAGTCCCCATGACCCCTTTTGAAACATTCAAACACTCAAGTGTGTTTGGAGGGGTCCTAAGACCCCTTACGACACACTTGAGCATACAAATATGTCAAAAGGGGTCATGGGGACTCCCTAGGGGTCCTAACACATGATAAGGAGTACTAGGACCCCTAGGGAGTCCCCATGACCCTTTTTGACACATTTGAATGCTGAAGTGTGTCTAGAGGGGTCCTAAGACCTCTGAAGATACACTTGAGCATTCAAAAGTGTCAAAAGGGGTCATGGAGACTCCCTAGGGATCCTAACACATGACAAAGTGTACTAAGACACCTAGGGAGTCCCCACAACCCCTTTTGACATATTCGAATGCTCAAGTGTGTCTTAAGGGGTCTTAGACCCCTTAAGACACACTTGAGCATTCGAATGTTTCAAAAAGGGTCATGGGGACTCCCTAGGGGTCCTAATGCATGAAAAGGTGTGCTAGGACCCCTAAGGAGTCCCCATGACACCTTTTGACACATTCAAATGCTCAAGTGTCTTTGAAGGGGTCCTAAGACCCCTTAAGACACACTTGAGTGTTCCAATGTGTCAAAAGGGGTCATGAGGACTTCCTAGTGGTCCTAACGCGTGATAAGGCATACCAAGAACCATAGGGAGTCCCCATGACCCCTTTTGAGACATTAAAATGCTCAAGTGTGTTTGGAGGGGTCCTAAGACCCCTTTAGACACAATTGAGTATTCAAATTTATCAAAAAGTGTCATGGGAACTCCCTAAGGGTCTTAACATGTGATAAGGCATACTAGGACCCCTAGGGATTCCCAATGACCCCTTTGGACACATTCGAATGCTCAAGTGTGTCTAGAGGGGTCCTAAGAACCCTTAATACACACTTGAGCATTCAAATGTGTCAACAGGGGTCATGGGACTCCCTAGGGGTTCTAACACATACTAGGACCTCTAGTGAGTCCCCATTACATCTTTGGACACATTTGAACACTCAAGTGTGTTTTAAGGGGTCAAAAGACACACTTGAGACATACTTGAGCATTTGAATGTGTCAAAAGGGGTCATGGGGACTCCCTAGGGGTCCTAACATGTGATAAGGCATACTAGGACCCCTAGGAAGTCCCCATGACCCTTTTTGACACGTTCCAATGCTTGAGTTTTTCCAGAGGGGTCCTAAGACCCTTTAAGACACACTTGAGCATTCAAATGTGTCAAAAAGGTTCGTGGGGACTCCCTATGGGTCCTAATGCTTGATAAGGTGTACTTGGACCCCTAGGGAATCCCCATGACCCCTTTTGACATATTTGAATGCTCAAGTCTATCTGGAGGGGTCCTAAGACCCCTTAAGAAACACTTGAGCATCCAAATGTGTCAAAAGAGTCATGGGGACTCCCTAAGGGTCGTAACATGTGATAAGATGTACTAAGACCCCTAGGTAGTCCCCATGACCCCTTTTGACACATTCAAATGCTCAACTATGTTCGAACGTGTCCTAAGACCCATTAAGACACACTTGAGCATACAAATGTGTCAAAAGGGGTCATGGGGACTTCCTAGTGGTCCTAATGTGTGATAACATGTACTAGGATTCCTAGGGAGTCCCCATGACCCCTTTTGAGATATTAAAATGCTCAAGTGTGTCTGGAGGGGTCCTAAGACCCCTAAAGACACACTTGAGCATTCAAATGTGTCAAAACGGGTCATGGGGACTCCCTAGGGGTGCTAACATGTGATAAAGCATACTAGGACCTCTAGGAAGTCTCCATGACCCCTTTTGACACATTTGAATGATCAAGTGTGTCCGAAGGCATCCTAAGACCCCTAGAGACACACTTGAGCATTCAAATGTGTCAAAAGGGGTCATTGGGACTCCATACGGTCCTAACGCATGATATGGAGTACTAGGACCCCTAGTGAGTCCCCATGACCCCTTTTGATATATTCAAATGCTCAAGTGTGTCTTAAGGGGTCATGGGGACTTCCTAGGGGTCCTAACATGTGATAAGGTTTACTAGGACCCCTAGGGAGTCCCCATGACCCTTTTTGACACATTTGAATTCTCAAGTGTGTTTGGAGTAGTCCTAAGACCCCTTAAGACACATTTGAGCATTCAAATATGTCAAAAGGGGTTATGGCGACTCCCTAGACATCTTAACATGTGATAAGGCATACTAGGACCCCTAGGGAGTCCCCATGATCTCTTTTGACATATTTGAATGCTCAAGTGTGTCCGGAGGGGTCCTAAGACCCCTTAAGACACACTTGAGCATTCAAATGTGTCAAAAGGGGTCATGGGGACTCCCTAGGGGTCCTAACACATGATAAGGCATACTAGGACCCCTAAGGAGTCCTAACACGTGATAAGGCATGCTAGGAACCCTACAGAGTCTCCATGACCCCTTTTGACACATTCAAATGCTTAAGTGTGTCCAGAGGGGTCCTAAGACCCCTTAAGACACACCTGAGCATTCAAATGTGTCAAAAGGGGTCATGGGGACTCCCTAGGGGTCCTAGTACACCTAATAAGGCATATTAGGACCCCTAGGGAGTCCCTATGACCCCTTTTGACATATTCAAATGCTCAAGTGTGTCCACTGGGGTCCTAAGACCCCTTAAGACACACTTGAGCATTCAAATGTGTCAAAAGTGGTCATGGGGAAAGACCCCATTGGACACAATTGAGCATTCAAATGTGTCAAAAGGGGTCATGGGGACTCCCTAGGGGTTTTAGTATGCCTTATCACATGTTAGGACCCCTATAGAGTCCCCATGACCCCTTTTGACACATTCAAATGCTCAAGTGTGTCTTAAGGGGCCCCCCTTTAGACACACTTGAGCATTCAAATGTGTCAAAAGGGGTCATGGGGACTCCCTAGGGGTCCTAACATGTGATAAGGCATACTCAGACCCCTAGGGAATCCCCATGACCCCTTTTGACACATTCAAATGCTCAAGTGTGTCCGTAGGAGTCTTAAGACCCCTTAAAACACACTTGAGCATTCAAATGTGTCAAAAGGGGTCATGGGGACACCCTAGGGGTCCTAACGTGTGATAAGGTGTACTAGGACCCCTAGGGAGTCCCCATGACCCCTTTTGACACATTCAAATGCTCAAGTGTGTCCGTAGGTGTCTTAAGACCCCTTAAAACACACTTTAGCATTCAAATGTGTCGAAAGGGGTCATGGGGACTCCCTAGGGGTCCTAATGTGTGATAAGACATACTAAACCCCTAGGGAGTCACCATGACCCCTCTTGACAGATTTCAAAGCTCAAGTGTGTTCAAAGGGGTCCTAAGACCCCTGAAGACACACTTGAGTGTTCAAATGTGTCAAAAGGGGTCATGGGGACTCCCTAGGGGTTGTAACATGTGATAAGGCATACTAGGACCCCTAGGGAGTCCCCATGACCCCTTTTGACACATTTGAATGCTCAAGTGTATCTAGATGGGTCCTAAGACCCCTTAAGACACACTTGAGCATTCAAATGTGTGAAAAGGGGTCATTGGGACTGCCTAGGGGTCCTAACACATGATAAGGCATACTAGGACCCCTAGGGAGTCCCCATGATCCCTTAAGACACACTTGAGCATTTGAATGTCTCAAAAGGGGTCATTGGGACTCCCTAGGGTTTCTGATGCGTGATAAAGCGTATTAGGACCCTTAGGGAGTCCCCATAACCCCTTTTGACACATTCAAATGCTCAAGTGTGTCCAAAGGGGTCTGAAGACCCCTTAAGACACACTTGAGCATTCTAATGTGTCAAAAAAGGTCATGGAGACTCCCTAGAGATCGTAACGTGTGATAAGGTGTACTAGGACCCCTAGGGAGTGCCCATGACCTATTTTGACACATTTGAATGCTCAAGTGTGTCAGAAGGGGTCCTAGGACCCCTTAAGACACACTTGAGCATTCAAATGTGTCAAAAGGGGTCATGGGGACTCCCTAGGGGTCCTGACACCTGATAAGGTGTACTAGGACCCCTAGGGAGTCTCCATGACCCCTTTTGACCCATTTGAATGCTCACATGTGTCCGAAGGGGTCCTAACACCCTTTAAGACACACTTGAGTGTTCAAATGTGTCAAAAGGGGTCATGGGGACTCTGTAGGGGTTCTAACCCATGATAGGGCGTACTAGGACCCCTAGGGAGTCCCCATGACCCCTTTTGACAAATTTAAACTCTCAAGTGTGTCTGAAGGGGTCTTAGGACCCCTTTAGACACACTTGAGCATTCAAATTTGTCAAAAGGGGTCATGGGGACTCCCTAGGGGTTCTAACACATGATAAGACATAGTAAGACCCCTAGGAAGTCCCCATGACCCCTTTTGACATATTCAAACACTCAAGTGTGTCTGAAGGGGTTGAGCATTCGAATGTCTCAAAAGGGGTCATGGGGACTCCCTAGTGGTCCTAACACGTGATAAGGCATACTAGGATCCCTAGGGAGTTCCCATGACCCCTTTTGACACATTTGAATGCTAAAGTGAGTCCGAAAGGGTCCTAGGACCCCTTAAGACTCACTTGAGCATTCCAATGTGTCAAAAGGGGTCATTCTAGATTCTTTAGTGCTTCTAGTGAATCCAAATTTAGTTGTTATAAAGATGAGATTTTAGTGAATGACTTCTTGCTAATACTACTCTTCCACTAGATCCAAATTTCAATCCTTTTGTGGATCTACAGGCTCAATCACAAGCCCACAGGATTGGCCAAGAGAAAAATGTGAATGTATATCAACTAATTACAAAATGTTAAGTTGAGGAGAAAATATTGCAACGATCAAGAAGAAAATTGACTATGGAAAATCTAGTTATGAATTCTGTTAAGAATGAAACTATTAAGGAATTGCATGAATCACAAACCATGAAAATAACCTTCTGCAACAAAGAACATTCAAGCTATAGAATTTATTAACTCTAAATTTAAATGTCTTATCAGCATTCATGGAAGAGATTTCATTAGCATCCATGGAAGAAATTTCATTAACTTTAGACAAAATCATCTAAAAAAATTCATTAACTTCAAGTGAAATCATTTAAGACGGACAAAAACAAAATTGTATTACTCAAAAATGGTAGAGAAAGAAAATGAGATAAACCAAATTTATCAAATTCTTGCAATCCGCAGCTTCTCTCTGAGTGCAAAATAACAATCCATGGAGCCAAAATTATGGTGAAAATTAAATTCTTCGAGTAAGTCGTTCATAAATGTGCAGAATACTATAACGCATGATGATTTATAGAGAATTTATGATGGACTATGCTATGAAAAATCCCATAATCCCTGCCATATCTTAGAGTACTGATGAGAAGCAATGGTGAAAGTCTGAGACAGAGGCGGTGCTGACATTGAAGCGACAAGACATTCTTCATAATATCGGGGCGGCGCCATCGAAATGGCAAGGCTTTCCTCATAATGTCTCATCGTTGCTGATCTCTTCTTTAAATTTATTAATGCGATTGATTCTACGATGCTTGCATAATTTCTAGTACAGCTGCTCATTTTACCAAACCCTTCCATGCTCTCCATATTCTTCGACCGGTTCAAAGATCCATCCAGTTGTTCTTGTTTAACCTCCCAATGACTCTGTTGAGTTGCCGGATTATCAATAGGCATGGTACAATTGTCCGGTTCAACCAGAATCTATTTCAAGAACCTTTGCAATTTAACATTCTGGTTGAAAAAGCAGGGAAAGATACCATTTCACAGCCACAAGCGGTGGAAACAGAGTGATTCTCTTGCCCTTTGCTTCTGTAATCTGCCTCCAATGAACTATTCTTCAAAGCCTCCATTTTTGCGTAGCTAGGGTTTACGATGCCTGTAAAAGGCACAACTATGCCCCCGCCACCTTCTCACTCTCTCTCTTCCTCAATGGCCACCCATGAATTTTTTAAATGGCTGATTAATTTCCTTTGCTTCTTTCAATGGCCATCCATGATTTTTCTGCAATCTTCCAACCTTTCATACATAGTCATAAAATACATATTAATATATTATACATATAAAATAATATATAATATATAATGTAACATTTAATATTAATATATATTAAATAATATTTAAAATGTAAAATGTTTATTATATAATATTTAATATATATAATATATAATCTAATATATATTTCTAATATATAGTTTTTGATATTAATATATAATTAAATAATATTTAATGTAAAATGTATATTATATATAATATTTAATATATATAATATATAATCTAATATATAGTTTTTAATATTAATATATATTAAATAATATTTAATGTAAAATGTATATTATATAATATTTAATATATAATTGATATTATAAATATTTAATATATCTAATATATAGTTTTTTATATATAATATATATAGGATGGAGAAATGGGAGGGAGAAAGCGGAGGGAAGGGAAAGTGAAAATTAAAAATTCTGCCATCATATTCGGGTACCCGAAAATATTGGGTACCCGATTAGGCTCGGTATTGCTTTCTGCACCAAATCTACATGGTCAACTATTGAAATGTCTCAAATACGTGTTTTTCCCCTATTTCTCTGAGTTCCAGACTTTGACAATGTAGTTGACGACTTTTTTTTCACCCGAATTTGATAAAATGAAAAGGTTATTTTAAGGATATTATTAGCTTTCTATCGATATAATTGCTATCAAATTTTGAATTTAGTAAGTAATTATTAGTTATTTTCTAATTGACCTACCTGTAAAGTGCTGATTTATATACTGATTGAAAAATGACTATAACTTTCAAACGATATAACATTTTTTAAATCTGAAAAATGTGTCACATTCTATGCTTTTCCTACTATAAGGAATTTTTATTTTTTTTTGAATTTTGTAAAGGTTTGAATGAGTTAAGGTGGTCAGACACGAAAGTTTTTTTATTCTAAAAATGTTGTAGCAAAAAATTCATAATTAATTATTTTTTTGGAATAAAATTACAAAAAAATATGCGTCACATCCGAGCACGAGTCTACTACTTATATATTAAATCTTATAAAAAAATATTATCATTTGATCATGATTAAGGTGGTCAGACATACACCTACTTTCTTTTTTTTTCTTGAAATTTTTGTACTGCTATATTGAAATCTATAATTTTCACCAATTATATTAATTTTTTTTAGAAAAGGCCTAGTAGTTTAGAAACTAAATTTAAATTCCTAGAAATTCTATTGTAACAACTTTTTGGTATTAGGTTGATAGCTAGTTCAAATTTTCACGTCAAGTTGACTAACCCTGATTTGCTAATTTTTCATTGCCACTTTTGGGCATAGTATGGCCCCTCATGATCTTGCACATACCCTAATGTGTTGATGTGTCTTAGGTTATGATTTCAATGTCAATTTTATTTGATATGTCGATATAGGAGGTTAATGAACCTATAGCCCATTTTTGGGGTATTACAACAGGTACACTGAAAATAGTGCCAATAAGAACTACATCGTAAAGAACCAGGAACATCGAAGGTGCAGTGAAAATACAAACACAAATAAAGATACCCTGAGGCTAATGGAAGGAACACTCACTTGACAAAGGTAAATGGAAAACAAGGGCAAACATCAAACCCCCCATGGCACTTTATAATGGAGTGCAAGTACAAATAGCACAAACATGTTCAAGATTCCAAGCATGCAATAGAATGACACTTTATCTCAGTGCATGTGCATAAAAGAATGCTACAAAAGTGAAGTATACACTACTTAAAGAAGAGTGAAGACTGCTAAAACAAAATAATAGCCTAAGAAGAGCCATCCCCTAAAGGGAAGAGATTCCAAGACCTTTAACATCTAAGATATCCACTAGAGTGCATAAATGCAAAAAATTGAATAAAATATACCTGGAGCATAATCTAGAAAAATGACTCACATAACTAGAAAGCTCTCAGAACAAGCTTTCCAACGATATCTCTCTTTCCCAAAACGGAGTCTGTATGCGCAAGATAGAGCTTCTGAAGTGCAAAACTGAACATCTAGCTTGGACAGTAAAAAAAACCATCAAAAAAGAAAAATCAGAAATTCAAACCTCCAGATCTGTATAGAGCTCAGAACCATCTTTACGACGATATCTTGTTTACCCAATTTCAACACCGTATGCTCAAATTATGAGCAAAAAACCATCGTGTGCTCTGGAGGGCCCAAAATGGTGTCCAGATGTGCTGACGTCAACACTTCATGTGGTTAAAATTGACGGCCAAATGGTCGTCACTGCATACAAGCCCTTTGGGGCTAAAATTCTAGGCCCCTGGTTGCCATATGACCAGGGGCTAAAACTGCATTCGCCTGGCTTAAATTTGACAATCAAATGGTTGTCGCCGGCTAAAAAAAATATATTTTTTTCAAAATTGCATGCGCACCTTTGGATCCATGTGAGGCCCTACAGATTTTTGCCTCGATTTGCATGCCAAATTTTTTAGTTTTGATTAGTGTGCTGGACAACAAAATTTTTGTGTCAATTTGTGCACCAAAACAAATAATTCTACCTCAGGAAGAGTGCCAGTCTGTTCAAATTTTTCCCCGAGAAGCGTGCTAAGCTATCTAGTACCAAAAAAATGCCCCAAAATGCAAAGTTCTCCAAATTTGACGTGTTTTATATCGAAATAGGGGTTTTTGGCCACTGCGAGCTCAACTGTTAGGTCCATTAGAGCTCAAAGTACACCAAAATTTAGAGACCCCCTAATTTCACTAAAAAACCAAAAATAACCCTAATCTAAAATAGATAAATTTCTAATCTCTGAATCCTTCAAACGTGAACAAGTTGTAGCAGATTAGATTCTGATACCATGTAGGATTTGGGCAATACAAATCCACAAACCTGCATACAAAAACCTGTTACAAAAAAGTAGAAACAAGAAGAGGGCAAGGGTTTGACTCAAAAATATGAAGAATAAAATATCCTCAAATAATGAATTAATAAAATATACAATGGATCGTCCTTATAAAGGAGATTGAAAACCTTGAAAGGAAAACCCTAGTGCATGTAATAATTAGATTAATTATTACATGACTAATGCATACAAGTTTATATTTAAAACAACTAGTGCATGAGTGTTCAAAACAACTAGTGCATGAGTGTTTAAATATAAACAACTAGAAAGCAAAAAAGTTGACATCTTAAGAAGGGAGTAAAGTTAATTAACATAATTAATACTTTACTCTAACAATATTTTCCTCTGCAAAGAGGTGGTGACTCTACCAAAGTTTTCAATAAAGGTGAGGAAGGATCAAATTTATCAAGTTTTCTAGCCAACCAACTAATTAATGGCCACAACATTTCTAGGTATTTTGATTTTCATGTACAAAATACTTTTCATGAAAAATAGTTGTAAAAGGTGTTTCCCCATTGAGTGATTTCAGTACAAGGGAATGGTAGTTGTCACATGCTTTTGAGAGCTCTCAGCCAAGGAAAATCACAACCAAAATTAAATGCACAAGTCAACCTCAATAAAAGATCCAAATTAAACCCGTCGGTTAACAAGGCCACTGAGCAACACCGAATAATACCAAACCAACTTGGTGAAAGAACACAACAAAGCCACTCAATAAAAGACAATGAGCAGGAAATAGGTAACTGTGCTCACCGATGAACAACAAGAACACTCCATCGAGAACTCCAAAGTAGTTACCGAGCACATCTAACAAGCTACCGGGATACAGGATTGCCAAAAACCCAAGATGCTCTTGCATATATATTTATATGTGTGTGTGTGTGTGTGTGTGTGTGTGTGTGTGTGTGTGTGTGTGTGTGTGTACATATACATATACATATACATACATACATACATACATACATAGGGTATATGCACAAAAATGGGGGACCAAAAATGTGCCACTTTTATTTTTGGTCCCCCATCAAGCATAGTGTGTGCACACTAAAGGGCGTGCACCCTATGGCTTGGGCAATCTAAAACAAAGCGCGTGCACCCTATAGGGCACACGCCCTTTGAAAAACACTTTTTTAGTGTTTTTCAAAGTGCTTGTGCCCTATAGTGCACACACACTTTGAAAAAAGCCTATTTAGCTAAAGCTGCGGGCTGGAAAGCTCATTTTCCTTTCCTCCAACCTGCATTTGCAGCTAAGAAGGGCTTTCCAAGCTTGCACTCACTCTTCTTTTGGCTTGTGAATCCATTGTTTTCATTCATTCTTCCATCAAATGGCTCCAGGGTGTCATCAAGTTCGATCTAGAAGAAGAGGTAAGTGTTTTTACAACCCATGCCTCTTATTTGTTTTAAAATTTTAATTTTGTAGCAATTTGTTTTGTTAAAATTTGTTTTTGTTTAAATTTGTATGTAATGAAGATTTTAAAATCTAGCTTTTTTAATTGCCAAGAAGAAATAATCTCCCTCAACCAAACCCTCCACCAAACCCTCTGTCTCCTCATGAAGAACCAAATGAAGAAATAAATGAAGAAAATGAACCTCAATTGCCTCCACCAATCGAGAAACCTCCTCCTAGAACACAACAAAATTTGATGAACCAAATTGAAAGAGCGCAAAAAGAATTAGAATCTTTAATTACTAGGTTATAAGATTCTAGTGGTACAAATCCCAGAAGGGAAAGACTTACAAAATCATTGGAAGTAATCTTGACCCACATAAGCTTGGTTAGTGGGCAAATTAATTTATGGTGGGATAAAAGAGAAGAACAAAAATAATATTATGCAAATAAATTATCTTATGTGAACATAAAAAAGAAAAAAATCACAAAAGATGACATTTGCAAGCTATTTAAAAAATCAAGGGACATAGATACTCTTAGAAATACAACAAGGAGGTTTCCAATTCATTGGTGCTTAAATGAAGACATTAAAAACAATTTTTGGGAGATATGGTGGATGGTCTTTGATTCACCTCCTTG
This sequence comes from Chamaecyparis obtusa, assembly GCA_027943335.1. Classification (NCBI taxonomy): domain Eukaryota; kingdom Viridiplantae; phylum Streptophyta; class Pinopsida; order Cupressales; family Cupressaceae; genus Chamaecyparis; species Chamaecyparis obtusa. The sequence continues at coordinate 4,721,865 of BSBK01002075.1, read as the reverse complement.
TAACAATCATGAGGTTCCTATATATTTCTTGAGGAAACTCTATTGCGAGTTTGTATTCAAGGAGGTGCCAAATTGTTTTGACTATCTAGATTCTTAGGGTAGAGGAGGGGGGTCATCATTTGATCGAGCGGGGGCACATCATGACCCTAACGCACCTAGGGTTCCTATTGGCAATCTACAGGTGGATCATGTTACTATTCCTTCCATTGTGAAGGAACATGTAGAGGTAGACACACTAGGCACAATTAGTGCTCTGACACAGACTCTCATTCAGTGTGCCACTCCTTTAGTTGAGGGTGACCATGGTCAATCCTTGAGGGGTCATATTTGTCAATCATGTGGATGCTTGTGCACATTTGGTACAGGCGAGAGAGAGGAAGATGATCCTGGAATGATGACTGATATCTTTTTAAATATGACATTTGGCATTGACACAAGTAAATATTTCTAAGTTCATTAAATTGCTTTGATTATATTTCATTTATAAAAGAATAACTAATTAATTTAGTATCTATTGATTATGATGAAAATTTAGGGCAAGAGTGTCAGTGGCGATGGCAGTGGAAGTGGCAATGATCCTCATGTCCCCTTCTACACATCGTCATCAATTCCACAAGTATGTATCGAATAAAACATTTTAATTAACATATTTGATTATTATGTAATTATATAAATAATTGTATCATAACTTATTGTGCATGTGCATTAGACATTCATTGGTGGACCATTGACATTCACAACAGACAGTGAAGGGAATCGTGCCTCTTTCCTTGAGGTATCTTTATTTGCATGTTAATTTGATTTACTTGATTATATTTAATTAATAAATGAATGAATGACTAAATTACTAGACAAATTATGATCAAAATCCAGAGGCACGATGATCACATTCTTTCACCTGGCTTTGTGATGTCACCATTAAGTCCATAGGTATATATGTAATAATGCATTATAATTAATATGTCAGTAGTACATTCTTATATGAATGGTCATCTTATAATTTTCCATGTACATGTGCACTAGTTGAATGTTGGAGCTTTGACTTCGACACCGCACACCGAAAGACGTGGTGGAACATTGATAGAGGTATCATTTACTCATTAGTAGGGTTGTAAAAAATATATGTAATATTGATAACTACATAATAATTTTATTGTTTCATTTTCAGTTATTGACATCAGAGACTCCTCCTTTTGTTAGTGATACTTTGGATCGTGGAGTAGGTGCAACAATAGCTAGTTCTGAAGCACTAACTGAGGTATGAAAGAGATCACTTAAATTTAATTGTTATTTTAATAGTTTGTATTGAAATTTATAATGATATTCATGTATGTATTTTAATTATTATTTTGATCATTATTGTAGGGACTTATTACTCCAGATCGCCAGCATGTGCCTTCGGTGGATGAACATAGTGACTATTTGCTAGCGGTAAGCGAATATTCAATTTTATGTCATTGTATAATTCAATTCTTATGTATATCAGGTATTGATGCTTAATTTTTTTTTATCAGCTCAAGCTACAAAAGAGTCTAGATAGGAGGACAAGTGAGGGTACTCAGAATACTACAGCATCCACTACATCTCCATCAATGTGACGATCGAAGACAACTCCGAATTTGTTTTCTTCCCCTGGCGGGAAAGGACTAGATTAGGGATATGGATTGTATGCCTATATGACATTAGTGGAAGTACTTTTTGTATATTGTAGAAGTGATATGTTGTACATCCATTTGGTTTTGAGGAAGCTAGTTTAACTGTATTGAATATATTCAATGTATGACATTATTGGACATATATATTTGGCTTCATGCCCAGCGAATATTTTTTTTTATGTTTTAGGTATGCAATTCATGTGTTTGGTGTATTGATGTATACTAATTTATGTTTATGTGGATGTCTTATGCTTTGTAAATTTCCCATGCCTTATAGTTATGCTTGTATGTTTGTCGATGTATGTTTAACTTGCTGACTGTGCTACAAATGCCAGTCACTGTCCTCAATAACAATCAATTCCTTGACAGTAATAATAACAAAAGTAATGAAATGAATGTATAAATGTATAAATATAATATAAGGCAATATTTCTATGTCACAACCTATCCAAGATCATGTGGAATCAAACATTTATTTTCATTGGTGTGTTCTCTGTTCCACAGGACAATCACAATATAGAGACATGACCTCAAATAGGTGAGGCAGCATATGGCAAGGTTGTCATCTATTGACATTTAATACTAAGCCTATTTTTATATGTGGGTACCCTAATGTTGGCAAGAGTTATTTTATTAATAAGATTACTACGGAGGATGTGGATGTGCAACCTTATGCTTTTACAAAATAACTTCTAATTGTCCCCTAACTAACTGATTGTTAATGACAAACACTAGAATACATATTTGCACTCATCCTACTGCTCGCCCTAGAGTGGTTGGTGGCGTTTGAATGACTGTGTGTGCCAAAAAAGGTTGTCAGTAGCATTTATATAGCCATTCAAAGTTTTTGGAACAAACAGCTCAATGCTACGAATAACAGTTTGAAAGATACGCAATGTTGGCCATTTGAACTGAGGAACACTATGAGTTCTAACATCAACGGAGAATGTCTTGCCAAATATAAAAAAACTTGAATCTTTGAAAACTAAGATATGATATTATAGGCCTCGACAACACAATCACATAGAACCTAATGGATCGATGCTACCTCGTACGAGGTCTGAGATATGACCCCGCAAAGATCAATGATTTCATGCTTAAGGGACCTTGAGGGACACTTCTACTAGGAGTGTCAATAGGGTTTGATTGACTGTGTGTGCCGAATGAGTTTTCCCCTAGCATTTACCTAACCATTCAGAGATGTTGGAATAGATGGTTCCATGCTACGATTGACGGTTGGAAAGATATGCAATTTTGGCCATTTGAATTCAGGAACACTGTGAGTGCTGACATCAACCGAGTATGTGTTTCCAAATATAAATGAACTAGAATCTCTAAAAAATGAGATAGGCTATTGTAGGCCTCGACAACACGGTCCCGTAGCACCTGAAGGATCAATGCTACGTCACATGGGCTCTGAGATATGACCCCGCAAAGATCATTGATATCATGCTTAAGGGACCTTGAGGGACACTTCGACCTGGAGTCATCGATGGGGTTCGAATGACTGTGTGTGTCAAATGAGGTTTCCATGTTTACCCAACCATTTGGAGCTGTTGGAACAGACGGTTCCATGCTACGATCGACGGTTGGAAAGATACGCAATGTTGACCATTTGAACTGAAGAACACTGTGAGTTCTAACATCGACCAAGAATGTGTTTCCAAATATAAATGACCTTGAATTTTTGAAACCGAGATAGGCTATTGTTGGCCTTGACAACACGGTCCCGTAGCAGCTGACGGATCAATGCTACCTCGCACAAGCTCTGAGATATGACCCTGCAAAGATCATTGATTTCATGCTTAAGCGACCTTGAGGAACACTTCGGCCCGGAGTCGTTGGCAGTGATCGAACAACTATGTGTGGAAAATGACTTTTACACTAGTGTTTACTTGGCCATTCGGAGCTGTTGGAATAGATGGATCGATGCTATGACCGATGATTGGAAGGATACGCAACGTTGGCCGTTTCAACTGAGGAACACTTTGAGTTCTGACATCGATCGAGAATGTGTTGCCGAATTTAAATAAGGTTGAATCTCTGAAAACCGAGATAGGCTTTTGTAGGCCCCAACAATAGGGTCCCATAGAAACTGATGAATCGATGCTACCTCTCATGAGCTCCAAGATATGACCCTGTAAAGATTGATGATTTCATGCTTAAGCAAACTTGAGGGACACTTCATCCCGAAGTCGTCGGCAGTGATCAAACAACTGTGCATGGAGAACATGTTGGACTACAACTAATTTAGAATCTGATTGAAGAATTTGTAATTAAAGATCACTAAGGAGTTGCTGATTAGATATGTAATATGATTAAATCAATATTATGTTGTCATTGATGTCAACTAGTTTGATAGTACTTGTCTTGTAAGTTACTATACCGAGACATCTGAAGAAAGGTGAAAGAGATGAAGAATGGAGAAATCTACATGGGGAAAGATGTACATAACAGATGAGAATAAGGAACACATTGAGTAACTTGTTGATGATTCTATGACTTGATGATATTGACTTTATTATGTTGCATTCATCTATGATGAAGTATAGAGCTGAAAGACACAAAGCAGTGTTGTCGGTAAATAAAGCAATTCTAGTATACACCGATGAAGTGTAGTGTATATCGATCATAGTATTAACCGAGCAGTGTTCATCAACTCATTTCTTTGTTAACCGAGTGGAACAAAATGAACAAAATGATTATTTAGCTGATAAGATTAATGAGCTGTAAAGTACCTCGATTTCAATGATAATAGATAATGTCTATTATGAAGATCGATGGCTAACAAAGTTAAAGGAAGATCTAAAAGAGAAGACTGAAACATGTTACTGAAACGTCAGCCGAGAAAGTTTGAAGCAAAAAAATCTATGAATGTGGTTAAATGGCAAAATCTGACGGTGGAGGAGAAAATGATTTACCCGTCTATATAAGAGAATAGAATTTCATTATGAAAAAGGCCAGAAGAAGTAGAAACTATAGGAATATCGCATGAACAAGGTTTTCATGCATTTTGATCATACTGGTTAAGTAAGAACCAATCTACAGAACAATTACCAAGCTACAAAGAGCAATCACCAATGGACAACAAGTTGATACAGTATTGAATCTGAAGTGTAATATTGGTTAGAAGGATTTGTTAGGATTGAATATTGATCTGTAATCTACAATTGAAGTTGTATTAAGGTAGGTCATTTACTATTACATATTTAACCATTGTATAGAGTCAAAATCTCTTAACTGAGTGGACTCTGAAAGTCTTATGATGTATCATTCATAGAATGAACATTGTTATCCTGTCAACCCATAGTGAATGTTGGTTGGACGATAACTTCTAGTCTAAAATCCTCTAGCAAGGTCACACCTGACAGTGTGTTTGTAAACCTTTAATAGGGTTGGGTCTTAACCGACCTCACTTCAGAAGAGTGAACAATTTTGGGTTGCCGATCCCAGGTGGTTTTTCTCTTTACAGGGTTTCCACGTTAAATCTCTTGTTTCATGTGTTGATTGTGATATTTGTTTGTTATCATACTTTGCATGTTACATGTTAGATTTGATCAATAACTTTTATAGTATTTGACTGGTAATTGGTAAAAGCACAGACAGTGAAAGTAATTATTGTTTACCGAGGAGCAGAAATAGAAGTTGTTTTTGAATTATACATTTTGTTTTGGGACACTGGATAACTAATTCACCCCCCTCTTAGTTATTCTAACAATTGGTATCAAAGCGCTAGTTGCTTAGAATAGAGTTTTAAGGACTTAAGCAAAAAGGTCTCAAGATGTATAAGAGAGAAGTACCAAAGCTAAACAAAGATCACTTTTTAGTATGGCAAAGCTGGATGAAGCTGCACATATCTAGAATTGGAAATTTTGCGCTAGATCTGATGGAGAATGGCTACATACAACCGCCCACTAGTCCCTGAACTCTTGATCAACTAAAGGATAGGCATGAACACAATATCACTATGATGGAACTTGCTGCTACCTGTATGGATGCCGAATTTGAAGACATCAAGGGTTGTGATACTGCTAAGAAGATGTGGGACAAGTTAAATCTGATATGTAGTGGAGATCTGAATGTTAAAAGAGCCCGAGCTAAAAGTCTAAGAGGAAGATTTGATGATATGAGAATGAAAGAAGGTGAGAACATTGTACAATACTCAAATAGACTAAAAGAGATGGTACATGCTATTAGAGCATCTGATGGAGTAATTGATGATAAAACAATGATAAGCAAGATTCTTAGAAATTTGTAGCCAGTTTATGCAATCAGGATCTCTGCAATTCATGAAACAAGAGTTACATCCAACCTTACTCTTAACACTCTAATTGGTAAACTTACAACTTTTGAATTAAACAACTTTGATAACAGTGTTGTTCCTTTTGTTGAATCTTCTTTCATGTCTTCTTTGAAGATTGGAAAGTCTAGCAAGAATAGTAAGAATTATGATAGTGATAGTAATACCGATGATGAACTTGATGAGCTTGAAGCTCTTATGGCTAGAAGATTGCCCAAAGGAAAAGGAAGGTATAGAGGTAAGCTACCCTTGGCATGTTTTAACTATAAAGAAGTTAGTCACATCACTGCTAGATGTCCTTAGAAGAAAGATGATGAAAGATCCAAAGACTGATCTAAAGGAAGCTATGGGAGAAGAGTCAACAGAGGCTACCGACACAACAACAGAGACAACGAAGACAATAAAGGAAAAAAAATTATGTTACATAGTTGAAGATATTGAAACTAAATTTGATTTTGATGATGATATAGAAGTTGTATTTTTTGCAATGAAAGATGACTTAGAGGAAGAAGAGAAACATGAAGAGAAAGCATTGATCTCTAAAGTAAGCAAAAATGATACATGGATCATAGACAGTGGTTGTACACATCATATGACTGGTGATATAGAGAAGTTTGATCATGTTGTTGAATATAATGGAGGATTTGTGAGAATGGGAAATGATGCACCTTGTATGGTAAGAGGTAAAGGTTCACTGATGATCAATGATAGAATACAATGTGAAAATACATATTGGGTAGATGGATTGAACTATAATTTTTTAAGTGTGGCTCAGCTAAATAATTCAGGTCATCGACTAGCTTTTGAGAGAAAAAAGGTGAAGATCTATGATGATGAAGGAAGACTTGTTAGAACTAGTACACAATCCAGAGGTAATCTATTCTATCTTGATATGGATCAGTCTTCTTTTTTGTTAATAAAAGATGAAGATGCTTGGTTTTGGCACAGAAGGTTATGCCATGTGAACTTTGACAACATGATCAAGATTAGTAAAAAGAAAAGAGTTAGAGGATTGCCTAACTTGACAAAACTTGATCATGCCATGTGCCATGAATGTCAGAAAGGTAAGATGACTAAGTCTAGTTTTAAAAGTAAAGATTACTCAACAAAGAAGATACTTGAGTTGGTTCATACCGACCTATGTGGTCCTATGAGAACTCAGAGTTGTTCTGGTGATAGATATTTTATTCTTTTTGTTGATGACTATACTAAACTGATGACTATTATGTTCCTAAAAGAGAAATCTGAAGCCTTTAAAATATTTAAGTGGTATAAAGCTAAGGTAGAGAAAGAAACTAGAAAAGAAATAAAATGCTTAAGATCTGATAGAGGAGGTGAATTTATCTTTGATGAATTTACTAATTTTTGTAATGAGCATGGAATTAAAAGATAGGTCTCTGCACTAAGGACACCTCAGCAAAATGGCATTACTAAAAGAAGGAACGGATCTATAATTGAATGTGCTAGAACATTGATGATACAAAAGAATATTGCTCAGACATATTGGAGGGAAGCTGTCAGCATAGTTGTGTATGTTCTTAACCAAGTACAACTGAAGAAGGACACCAACCAAACACCTTATGAGTTATGGTTTGGACACAAACCTATTGTAATTTATTTTAGGATTTTTGGAAGTAAATGCTTTATTTTGAAAGATGAAAGAAATGGAAAATTTGATTCTAAAGGAGATGAAGGGATATTTATGGGATATTCCTCTACAAGTCAAGCATATAAATGTTTGAATAAGGTCACAAATAAGATAGTTGAAAGCACTAATGTTCATGTTGATGAGTTTGATGACAAGAACATAGAGGAAAGTACAAAGGAACTCAAAGACTACAGTAGATTCACTTACATTGAATATCCAGAGTATCTACCGATGCTGCAAGCTGTGACAACTGGTCAGCAGGGAAACAATACAGGACAACAAACAACACCAACCAATGAACAAGATGGAGCTACCAAGCAAGGAAATGACCCTGAACAGGATGAGAAAGAAAGGAGAAATCAGGTTCTGGCTAGTTTTGTCAGAAGACATCATCCTGAGACACAAATCATTGGAGATAGACATGTTGGAATGCAAACTAGAAGCAAAACAAGACAAGGTATATGTCTAGTTTGTGAATTTGAACCTAAAAATGTGAAAGTTGCATTAGATAATTAAGAATGGGTTAATGCAATGAAGGAGGAAATAGAGAAAATAGAGAAGAACAAAACCTGGTCCTTAGTACCCCGACCTAGAGATAAGAATGTTATCGGTACTAAGTGGATATTCAGGAATAAATTGAATGAAAATGGTGAAGTCACAAGAAATAAAGCTAGATTGGTATGCAAGGGATATGCACAGGAAGAAGGCATTGACTATGGTGAAAAATTTGCACCTGTTGCTAGATTGGAAGGAGTTAGAATGCTACTTGCATATGCTACACACAAGAAATTCAAAGTCTATCAAATGGATGTGAAGTCAGCATTTTTGAATGGTATACTTGAAGAAGAGGTCTACATCGAACAAACTGAAGGATTTGTTGATCCCGACAATAAAGACATGGTATGTAGATTACATAAATCTTTGTATGGTTTCAAGCAAGCACCTAGATCATGGTATGAAGGACTGCACACTTACTTGTTAAGTATTGGATTTGTTAGAACAAGTGAAAACAACAATCTGTATATGAAAGGTGATACTGACGATACTATTATCATTGCTGAAATATTTGTTGATGACATTATTTTTGGAGGCTCAGAGCTTGTCTGCAAGACATTTGCTGATGAAATGCAAAAGGAATTTGAAATATCTATGTTCAGAGAGATTAAGTTCTTTCTTGGACTACAAGTGATTTAGCAGAGTGATGGAATATTCATCACACAATCTAAATACATAAAGGAAGTACTGAAGACATTTGGCATGGAAGATGCTAAAACTATGGGAACACCAATGGCTACTAGATGCAAATTGACAAAGGAGGATGAAACTATAGAGGTAAACCAGACACTTTACCGATCCATGATTGGTAAGCTAATGTACGTAGTTCAGAGTAGACTAGATATAGCACATGCTGTGGGAATTGTTGCAAGATTTTCTACTAATCTTAGAGAATAACACATGATAGCTTCAAAAAAGATCTTAAGATACCTGAAGAAAATAGAGAATTATGGATTATCGTATCCTAAGGAAGGGAAGTTTGAATTGAAAGTTTACACCGATGTTGATTGGGTTGGAAATGTGGATGATAGAAAAAGCACCATCGGAGGAGCATTTTTCTTTGGTGAAAGACTTGTAACCTGGACAAGTAAAAAGTAGGCTTGTATTCTCAGTATATAGCTAAAGCAGAGTATGTTGCTGTTGCTACTAACTATTCAAACATTTCATATATCAAACAAGTGTTGGAAGGGATGAATGAGGTAATCACTGACCCGATGATTATATATTGTGACAACACTAGTGCTATTAATATTTCAAAGAATCCTGTGATGTACTCTAAGACAAAGCATATATCTATTAATTATCATTACTTAAGAGAACAAGTGCAAGAGAAGCAAGTGAAGTTAGAATTTGTCACATCTAAAGAACAACTTGAAGATATTTTTACAAAGCCTTTACCAAAGGACACATTTGAATACTTGAGGACTAGACTTGGGGTCCGTCCCCTATCTATCGGTCGCTAAGGTGATCTAGTTGTTGCATCAACCTACTTTTATTAGAAGATCATTTATGTTGATGTAGCATAGTTCACACTTTGAATCATGTTCAAGGTTGTGATTAAGTTTGGAAAACTTAAACCAATTGGAATATCAGTATACTGAGATACAGAGGATGACAGAATTGATTGTTTATTTGTTTCTTTGGCATTGATGTCAAATGGAGAGATAAATAATTTGAAAAGGGACAAGCACCGGTGAGAATTATCTAAGGGAGAGACATTCTGAATGAGACAGAGCATTGAAGAAAATAGAGAACAGAAGCAGGAACAGGAGAACTAAAAAGAGAGCTAAAAAGATCACAACTACAGAATGATAAAGTTGTGTTATCTAATAATGTTTAGTAATGTAGTGATTAAACATATTAAGTCTATTCGACTTACAACATTTTGTTCACAAAGTTGTAGAATATATGTTTGGTATGTGTATGGTACATTTCATATTACTTGAGCTAAAGGGAGAGATTGTTGGACTACAACTAATTTGGAATTTGATTGAAGAATTTGTGATTAAAGATCACTGAAGAGTTGTTGATTAGATATGTAATATGATTAAATCAATATTATGTTGTCATTGATGTCAACTAGTTTGACAGTACTTATCTTGTAAGTCACTATACCGAGACATCTGAAGAAAGGTGAAAGAGATGAAGAACAAAGAAATCTACATGGGGAAAGATGTACATGATAAATGAGAATAAGGAACACATTGAGTAACTTGTTGATGAGTCTATGACTTGATGATATTGACTTTATTATGTTGCATTCATCTATGATGAAGTATTGAGCTGAAAGACACAAAGTAGTGTTGTTGGTAAATAAAGGAATTCTAGTATACACTGACAGAGTGTAGTGTATACCGATCTCAGTATTAACCGAGCAGTGTTCACCAACACATTTCTTTGTTAACCGAGTGGAACAAAATGAACTAAATGATTAGTTTAGCCAATAAGATTGATGAGCTGTAAAGTACCTTGATTTCAATGATAATAGATAATGTTTGTTATGAAGATCGACGACTAACAAAATTAAAGGAAGATCTAACGGAGCAGATTGAAATGTGTTACTGACACGTCAGCCGAGAAAGTTTGAAGTGGCAAAATCTATGAATGTGGTTAAACGGAAAAATCTGATGGTGGAGAAGAAAATGATTTACCCGTCTATATAAGAGAATAGAATTTCATTATGAAAAAGGTTGGAATAAGTAGAAATTGTAGGAATATCGCATGAACAAGGTTTTCATGCATTCTGATCATACTAGTTAAGTAAGAACTAAGCTGCAGAATAATTACTGAGCTACAAAGAGCAATTACCAACGGACAGCAAGTTGATACAATATTGAATCTGAAGTGTAATATTGGTTAGAAGGATTTGTTAGGATTGAATATTGATCTGTAATCTACAATTGAAGTTTTATTAAGGTAGGTCATTTACTATTACATATTTAACCATTGTATATAGTCAAAATCTCTTAACCGAGTGGACTCTAAAATTCTTATGATGTATTATTCATAGAATGAACATTGTTATCCTGTCAACCCATAGTGAATGCTAGTTGGATGATAACTTCTAGTCTAAAATCCTCTAACAAGGTCACACCTAACAGTGTATTTGTAAACCTTTAACAGGTTTGGTCTTAACCGACCTCACTTCAGAAGAGTGAACAATTTTGGGTTGCCGATCCCAGGTGGTTTTTCCCTTTACAGGGTTTCCATGTTAAATCTCTTGTGTCATGTGTTGATTGTGATATTTGTTTGTTATCATACTTTGCATGTTACATGTTAGATTTGATCAGTAACTATTATAGTATTTGATTGGTAATCGGTAAAAGCATAGATAGTGAAAGTAATTATTGTTTACCAAGGAGAAGAAATAGAAGTTGTTTTTGAATTATACATTTTGTTTTGGGACACTAGATAATTGATTCACCCCCCTCTCTGTTATTCTAACAGAATGAAGTTGCCACTAACATTTACCTAGCCATTCGAAGCTGTTGGAATAAATGGTTCCATGCTACAATTGACGGTTGGAAAGATACGCAACAGTGGTTGTTTGAACTAAGGAACACTGTGAGTTTTTACATCGATCGAGAATGTGTTGCTAAATTTAAACGAACTTGAATCTCTAAAAACTGAGATAGGCTTTTGTAGGCCCCAACAATATGATCTTGTATCAACTAATGGATCCATGCTACGTCCCACAAGCTCTGAGATATGACCCCGTAAATATCATTAATTTCATTCTTAAGCGACCTTGAAGGAAACTTTGGCCCGGAGTCGTTGGTGAAGATCAAATGACTATGCGTGGTGAATGAGGTTTCCACTAGCATTTACCTGGCCATTCAGATTTGTTCAAATAGATGGTTTGATGCTACAACCGACATTTGGAAAGATACGCAATGTTGGCCATTTGAATTGAGGAACACTTTGAGTTCTGACATCGATCAAGAATGTGTTGCCAAATTTAAATGAAATTGAATCTCTGAAACTGAGATAGGCTATTGTAGGCCCTATCAACATGGTCCTGTAGAAACTAACAGATTAGTGCAACCTCGCATGAGCTTCGAGATATGACACCACAAAGATTGCAGATTTCATGCTTAAGTGACCTTGAGGGACACTTCAGCCTGAAGTCGTCAACGGTGATCGAATGACTATGCATGGCAAATGAGGTTTCCACTAGCATTTTCTCAATCATTCAAAGTTGTTGGAATAGATGGTTCTATGCTACAACTAAATGTTGGAAAGATACACAACGTTGACCATTTGAACTGAGGAACACTGCGAGTTCTGACATCGGCCGAGAATGTGTTGCCAAATTTAAATGAACTTAAATATTTGAAAACCAAGACAGGCTTTTGTAGGCCCTAGCAACATTGTCCCATAGCAACTGATGGATTGATCTTACCTTGCACGAGCTCCAATAAATGACCCCGCAAAGATTGATGATTTCATGATTAAGCGACCTTGAGGGACACTTCGGCCCAGAGTCATTGGCGGCGATCGAATGACTATGTATGGCAAATGAGGTGGCCACTAGTGTTTACCCAACCATTTGGAGCTGTTTGAATAGACGGTTCCATGCTATGATCGACGGTTGGAAAGATACATAACATTGGTCATTTGAAGTGAGGAACACTTTGAGTTCTGACATTGACTGAGAATGTGTTGCCAAATTTAAATGAAATTGAATCTCTGAAAAATGAGATAGGCTATTGTAGGTCCCAACAACATGATCTCAGAGAAACTAACAGATCGATGCTACCTTATACGAGCTCTGAGATATGACCTTGCAAAGATTGCTGATTTCATGCTTAAGTGACCTTCAGGGACACTTCAACCTGGAGTCTTCGGCGGTGATCGAATGACTGTGCGTGGAAAATAAAGTTGCCACTAGTGTTTACCCAACCATTCAAAGCTATTGGAATAGACGGTTCCATGCTACGACCGATGATTGGAAAGATACACAAAATTGGCTGTTTGAACTAAGGAACACTATGAATTTTGACATCGACCAAGAATGTGTTGCCGAATTTAAACGAACTTGAATCTCTGAAAACCGAGACAGGCTTTTGTAGGCCTCGACAACACGGTCTCATAGAAACTAATGGGTTGATGCTACCTTACACAAGCTTTGAGATATGACCCCACAAAGATCATTGATTTTATGCTTAAGCAACCTTGAGGGACACTTCAGCCCATAGTCATCGGTGACAATCGAATGACTATGCGTGGCGAATGAGGTTTCCACTAGTGTTTACCCAGCCATTTGGAGTTGTTGGAATAGAAAGATCGATGCCCTGATCCTTCCACAAGTGCTATTCCGATGAGTTTTGATCACCTAAGGGACAATTTGTTTTGTAGACAACACCAAACACATTTGTAGATAAACTCAAATTACCAAGAGAAAGAACAATGGTGACTCTTGTAGATCCTAGTAGAAGGGAATGGCATGTACGATTCCTTGGAGATCTCCTTGAAGCTTCCTTGATTCATGGATGGAGATATTTTTCAATTGCCAATAATCTTGAGGATGGAGATGCCTACATTTTTTAGCAGGTAGATGATAGTTCGTATTTTCCCCGTTGTCAAAGAATGTAGTCCTTACAAGTATTTTAAAGGAGGAAAAGTGCATAATAGCCTTCCATCACATATGAATAAGAAAATACAATTCTTATGCAATGATTTTGTGACCAATTTTATAGCAAAGGCATCTGGACTTGAAAAGGGAAATTATTAAAGAAGATGGTATGAAATGAGAGAATGAAGTAAAGGCTTCTCCAAAATAGGGAAAATAAAAGAAAGTGATGTTCAAGCCCACAAAGGATTCAGTAATCAAAGCCATGAAATCTAAGAATAAGAAGAAGAATAGGAAGAGAAGTGTAGAAAGTTACAAGAGGTTTATATACAAGGTGTTGAAACAAGTGCATCCCTCCAAGGGAATATCCAGTGCTGCCATGGATATCATGGAGAGATTCATGATTGATATTTTTGATAAGATTACTCATGAGCCTGCTTTTCTATTGAAATATAACAAAATTGTGACACTTTCCTCCAGAGAAATTGAGACTGCTGTCAAGTTTGTTCTGCCTGGAGAGCTGGCTAGGCATGCTACTTCTGAAGGAAGTCAGGTTGTTACCAAGTTTTCTACTGCTCTGGGTTAGGTTTTGTTGGAATATTTTAGGTTTTTTGTACATGATGTTTATGGAAAGCTTGTTTGGAGATTAGTGGATGATAGAGTTGCTTCTTTGGGCAAGGGCTAATTAGGCCTAGTTGAAGGGTTAGGGGGTGAAGGAAGTGTTCACCAGTCAGGTCGTGAAAGTATGAGCATCATACCATGAAAGTAAAGGCCTAACTCTTATGGAATGATCATATCTAACATGTACAATACAAATCTAATGCTTTGGTGTGCAAACAAGTGAAAGAAGTGATCATAGTCAGCAAATGGTGGAAAATACATTCAAATTCATGGAAAGGGTATAGCAGCAGAAGATTGGTCTTAAGGATAGGGATATATGATGATTTGGATCATCTTATATTGTTCATTTAAAGTTTAATCAATAACCATTTGAACCTGGAAGTGATTGGAGGGCACTGATTTGAGAAACCCTTGGTTTAAGGGTTTGAAGAGACCAAATTTGGGGTTTTTTGGGGTTGTAGGAGGTCTGAGTATAATTCCTTTGGTATTTAGAGGTTTTATGACATAATAAGACACTTTCTATAGTTTTAAGTCTTGGGGTTAATTATTTCATATAGTTCCTTTGTTAAATCACTCACTTTTCATGCATTTTTGGAGCCATAGGGGTGAGCAGTAGTACACGCTCCAAAAAAACCATTTGTTTCCTTTGCATATGACAATGTACTAAGAAAAGGGTACTCAAAAAAGTAATTTTTTTTATTAGTCCTATGGAAATTTTCAGAGATAAGTGGCATTTTCCTTCGTTGCAGGGCTACTAGATAGGGCAATTAGGCCTCTGGACAGTTTGGGAAAGATTGGAGAGTTGGGTATTGTGGGTAATTCCAAGAATCCTAAAACCTATCAAATAAATTTATATATAAGCCTTAGATACCATCTATATCATTTTGGAACCTTGGAAAAGGTCTGGTCAAGTTTGAGCACTTGGGAAGCATTTGAGGCTTTGGGAAAATAGTGGCTTTGTAAACCAAAATTCATAAACTTTCCTTGTTTATTCACCCACCACCCTTCCCTCTGCATCATGGAGGCACTAGGTTCTCTAGGTGGCCTACGAGGGTACACTATTTGGATAAACCAAAATGTAAACCTTGTGTTTTAGAGAGGGAGAAGTTGGAAAGGAAATGAGATAGTGCATCCTTGAATTGAGTTCGTCTCTAGGTTTATGTTTTAGTCTCTAGGTTTCAGCTTTATTTTGGTTCTTTCATTTGTTTTCAAGCTTGTAGTTTAAATCCTCCTCTAAAGCCAGCTTGCTGGACTGTATAGAGTTGAGGTGCTTAGTATTGCCCTAACTTAGGAATCCATGGCAGGTTCTCTATGACCATCTAGATTATGTTAGGGTATTGTATAAGGGTAAAAGCACAATAAGTTGTCACCCTTTTATAAAGGAAGAGGCTAACAACACCAAAACAAAAAAAATTCAAGGGCATAAAAGCCATATTTTTGTTGAGAATTTGAAGATGATGTAAATTGATGAAATGTGTAAAATAGGATAAATTTCATGCCTATAATTTTTAAAAATTAACTTGAGCAAAAATATGTTTTTTTAATTTTTTAGGTGTAATTTTCATATCCTAAAAAATACTACAAATCAGGGAGTTTACTTCCTGTCAAATCATTATAAGTAAAACATTATCTTTCCCCCAATTTTAGAATATGTTTTAGATGACATATATATCTAGTGCAGGAAAAAAGAAAGAAGTGTTTTCGATCTATAGTTTAGCCATTATAAGCATTCAAAGTCGAACTTACCTGAAATCAATAATTTCTTTTCTCCCATCACTTTTACCCTATCAAATCTATGCCAAAAACCAAATAAATTACATATTCTTGAAGAGGACTCTCTCCTCTAGTGTCATATATGATTTTAAATTATTTTTTAATTGATTTAGCATTTTTCTATATTTTCCGAATCAATGTCTTCTTAAAGTTTAATATACCTACATGTAGTTTTTAGAAAATTTGTTTAATGTTTTGTAGTTGAAACAATATAAAATTTATGTGTCCAGAATCATACTTCTGAGATCTACAAAAGGGTACTTTTAGTTTTTTAACATTTTCTATTTTGCTCAGAGAAAGTTACAACAGAAGTGCAAAAATCTATTTTTTTTGTGTTTTTGGAGGGTTGGCTGCCAACATGGCATGCCACCTAGGTAGACTCAGCTGAGTCCGACTGGGCCTAGTCTGACTCGGCTGAGTCCCCATGGGGTCGGCCCAACTAAAATAGCCAAAATAGTGTGCAAATGAGGGGCTTGAGATGGTTTTTTATATTAAAAATATTAATTAGACTTGGTCGAGTCCTACTCAGCCGAGTACCACTTAGCCCAGTCTACTAGGCCATGTAGACACCATTCAGCACCACATGGCACCTACGTGTACTTGGCCCAATTAGACTCGGTCGAGTCTAACTAGTTCGAGTCATTTGAGTTAGCCGAAAAGGTGACACTCAATTGTGCTTTTACCCATAAACATTGTAAATATGTATTTTTATGGCATGAAGTGCAAGGGAAGTGTCTTTACATGCAGACCCTAGGTGAGCAAAGACAAGCCCAGTTAGGAATCCTAGATTGAGGTAGCGTTTGGGAGAGAGACAGGGGTTTGGGAACCCCAAATTAAGACTTGGAGAGGAGTCTACCATGTTCAGAGACTCAATCTTGAAAAGGAGAGCTCATGAACAATCCATTGGAGGGTGTAAAGATCAAACCCTCACTATATAATTAACCCTTTCTAAATGATTCCTAATGTCTTTTATTTATCCCATGACCCATCCTAGACTCTTAAAACATAATTTAAGCTTGGAAAATATTGGTCCATTTACAAACAAGATTTTGTAGTCCATTGACGACATTAAGGTGCAGGGGCACCTAAGAACACATGCGGGTCACCTGGAGGACCTAAGGAGGATAGAGTGAAGAACATGACCAAGGGTCATTTTATCTGATGTAACATGGCATGTAAAGCCATTTTATGTAATAAACAAGGCCTAAAATTATAAAGGCTTGAAAATGACAAAATGGATGTAATAGATACTTGAATGCATGTATTGGCATAATGGGCCTAGATGGTTGGAATTAGGTCTTAGAGTAATTTTTATGGTTTAGATAGGTCATTTGGATCATAAAAGAATAAAATCCAAAGTTAAGAGTTTTTAGGAGTTTATTTGATTAAGTTTGCAAATTTGAATATTTAAATTCAAATGGTCACTTGAGATTAGGAGGGAAACTCTAAAAATAAGTTTAGTTTTCTTTGTTAGCATATCCAACTGATTTGATTTGGTTTGGGAGGTTAAAGGGAGTTTATTTAATCCTGTAAAACTAAGAGAATATGGGGAGAACAAATGGAAATCTATTTTTGTACGGGCTGGTTCAGATTTTGGCAATAAAAATATGATTTCTTGCAAATTTGAGATTTTTTTGATGAGTATTTGATCTGATTTCATTCATGTGGTAGTCGAAGGATGTTTTAAATTGTTTTTTAGTAAATTTAAATCATTTTGTAGGGTTTTAACTTATATTTGTTTTGACTTTCTTGTACAAGCACAATTTGTGCATTGATTAAAGATGTATATTCATTGATCCATCCCCTTTATGTATTTACTGTCACTTGGGGATGGATCCAAACTTTGTAACTTAGTAGTCTAACATTGGAAATGCAAGAAAGAAGAAGAGTTTGCAAGTTGAGAGTGATTGAAGGAGTTTGATGAGTTTGAAGGGTGTATAAGGGTCATGAAATTGGTGCAAGGGTGCATCAGTAGATGTTCTAGCCTTTGGAGGGGGTATTTTATGCATGAATCCATCATAGGATGGTCAAATGATGGTTAATCAACTTTGGTTTAGTTTCTATGGTGCTGGGAGACGAGACATTGGGTGAGCCCTAGTTTCTAGGGGGTTTTGTGACAAATTTGGGGCTTTTACACCTAGAAGTGTCAAATATTCAAATTGATGGTAGAATCCTCTAATTAGAGTCATTTTAAGACACTGTTGAAAGTGGAAAGGTCTAGGAGTGAGTCCTTAATAGGGTGGCTTTGTTAATTGATCCTATTAGGCCTAGTTGGCGAACATGAATCAACAATTTTAAGGTGTGATGTTCCAAAACACATAGTCTTTGTTTTGAAACATGTTATGCAACTTGAAAAAGGATATTTAAATACTTTGATCACCATTTGAAGAGGTGATCAAGAATTTGGTTGATGGAACCAATTGGCAAGCTTAAACAAGCATGAGCCAAGAACTTGTTTGATATGGTGGATATGGAGTTGCTGAAGGAAACCTAAGGTGTGGAGTCTTAAAGAGGATGGTATAAAAGGAGAGAATGAAGTAAAGGATTCTCCAAAGTTGAGAAAAGAAAAGAAAGTGATGATCAAGCCCACAAAGGATTCAGCAGTCAAAGCAATGAAATCTAAGAATAAGAAGAAGAAGAGGAAGAGAAGTGTAGGAAGTTACAAAAGCTTTATATACAAGGTGCTGAAACAAGTAAATCCCTCCAAGGGAATATCTAGTGCTGCCATGGATATCATGGAGAGCTTCATGATTGATATTTTTGATAAGATTACTCTTGAGGCTGCTTCTTTGCTAAAATATAACAAGATCGTGACACCCTCCAGAGAAATTGAGACTGATGTCAAGTTTGTTCTGCCCAGAGAGCTAGATAGGCATGCTGCTTCTGAAGGAAGTAAGGCTATTACCAAGTTTCCTACTGCTTTGGGTTAGGTTTTGTTGGAATATTTTAGGTTTTTTGTACGTGGTGTTTATGGGAGACTTGTTTAGAAGTTGGTTTTGGCTTGGGTTTATGTTAAAATGGGCGTATCTGGATAAACCAAAATGTAAACCTTCTGTTTCAGAGAGGGAGAAGTTGAAAAGGAAATGAGATAGTGCATCCTTGAATTGAATTGGTTCCTTAAGGCTCTTCCATGGCCTTCTAAGTATTATGTGCCTGTAATTCATTGGCATAACAACATAAAAAAATTTATTAATAATGAGAAATATTTTTACAACTCAACTCAATAGGAGCACTGGAGGAAAGCACTGAGCAGAGAAAACCTTCCGGTATTGCCCCAAAAAATAGAAGAGAAAGGTTGTCATTAAATCTTACAAACTTCTCGTTATACAGACGGGGTAATGCATGAGCAATTTATAGTCCACCCAATTTACAGTGCTATATAAATTTGACATGTTATGATATTTTGTATCTCTATTTAGTCCAATGAACCAATTGGGTCTGCCCTACCCTTGATTGTCTCAAGTATTGCCTCGTGGTCTGACTCACGAACCTTCCAAAGAGTTTTATAATGTGGTCTTCCCCCATATTTGATCAAGTGGACATTTGATGCAACAATGAGATTTGAATAATGAAGAATCTTTCTGTGTGTCTCCCTATCCTTGAACAACCACAACGTAGGGTTCTTCAATAACATATTATCTAAACCATGTACCAGTTACAACCACTGCTCCTATAGGGTATTCTAATTCTTCACCATCGATAACTAAGTGATCTAATTTCTTTTTTGCCTAAACACAATGACACAAATAATAATATGTCCCTTCTTCATTGTCTTTAGGTGCAATAACAAGACAAACATGGCCTGTAATGATATAAACATATTGAGGACATTAGTTTACTGAATATTTATGATAAAGTACTAAATTTGAGATCATTTTTATGTGGAAATTTTACCTAGTTGTACTAGATCAGATAAGTGATCAAAGTCAATGGATGATTCCATTTCTATCAGTTGCAGTGATTCATGGGGATGATAGGAGGCAAGTGGACTCAAAATACGTGTATACCATTTGGCAACCCATTTCTTTGACTCACACCCATCCCAATCTTCATCTACACATGATGAACAAAAGCACACCATATGTCGTGTGTGGATACTCCATGAACCTGCATTACAAATTCTAAAAGAGTGTAGGTCACTCGATCTTGTCAATGTACAACAATCCTCATATGGTGCAATGTTGAGAGCTGTAATACTTTGCTTGCACCTCATTCTTTGGTTGTAGTGTCTAGTTCTCTACAAAGTCCACAACTGAAACAATGGTATCAAGTGGGAATGTGCCCTTGCACAACTTGAATTGCATATCCAACCACCGTGCTCTATGTGTATGCCTTGCATACTCATAAATAATTTTTTTACAAAAATGTCCATGAACTAATACACTGGAATTTTTCCAATTACTAAATCACATATTTTATCCTCTTTTCCATCTTTTAGATTGTATGTCATGGTCTTATATTTTACAAATTCCACTATTTCATTACCGATTGCATGTGTACTCTCCATATGTTGACAAATTGGAAAACGTATCAAACCTCTGCAATCTATGCATGTACCATTCAAGCATGAGAGCTTGTAAAATTGTTGACCATCCACTCTTTCACATAAAATGGTAGATATTAATTCCCTTGAAGATCTAGGTGGGACATTTATGTTACAATCCTACAAAACATTGTTAGAGTGCAAATCTAGACATATGAAACTTTAAAATGGTTAGAAAATTTAATATGTACCCTACAACAACAAGTTGTGCATGTGTGATTTATCTTCACATAAAAAGGTTTACACATTTCAAAATATCTCTGACTAATTTTAATTTGAGGATACATATACATAAATTTTGCAAAGAATTGTGTCTGAGTTGAATCCAAAAAATGTTTTGGATGTGGAACACGAATTTGACTACCAATCCTCCTTCTTACAACATCTCTTTGATTAGGAGATACCCATGTATTATTCTTCCAAAATTCTTCAATCAAGGATTTCAAAGCTTCAACAATTGTTTTATCTTTTTGCGGTAGTCTACCGAAAAATGCCCATAACTCATTGCTATTTGGATCTTCCACTCTTTGATGCCTTCCCAGGGCTCTCATTAGAGACTTTCTACTTATTTTCAATGTTTTTCTTGTCTTTCTAATGAGTCAAGATTTCTTCATTTGAGTGCTTACTATTGTTGATGTAAGTACATGTCATATGACATTACTATCTTTCATGTGTGATGTAGAACCCACACTCTCATATGAAATCATTATATTTTTTACAATAGATTTTTCACTTGACTTATCCATCATTCTTAGCCCAAGAATCTTCATGATGGGCCTAAATTTTAGATTTCTTATCATTTCAACAAATAGTTGACATCTTCCTGTCATGTTTAAATTCTCAAAAAATGATCTCCAAATATGATTAACATTTTTTTGACAAGTATGCTTGGGAATGTTGTCAGGCATTGCTTGCAAAATGTTAGTATCAATATCAATCAAATATTTTAGCTTTCTATAAATAATTCTACGAGCATCAAAAACATTATGTGTGAATTGCATACCATCTTGAGTGCCTTCAACATGAAATGATGTTGTGCCTACACTTTGGGATGTAGATAATGGTGTGCCTTCAACATGAGACGATGTTGTGCCTACACCTTGGGATGTAGATAATGGTGTGCCTTCAACATGATACAATTGTGTACCTCCACTTTGGGATGTAGACAATGGTGTGCCTTCAACATGATACAAGGGTGTGCCCACACCTTCAGAAGTAGACAATGGTGTGCCTTCAACATGATACATTGGTATGCCTCTACCTTCAGAAGTAGACAATGGTGTTCCTTCAACATGATACATTGGTGTGCCTCCAACATTGGATGATGATGTCTCTTGAACTTGGGAACTCATAGATGATGTCCCCGCATCTTCATAATTCAATTGTCTTATTGCACGCAATTTTCTCATTCGTTGTCTTTTTGTTTCCAATTCCAATTCTCTCTTACTTTGCATTGATGTTTCATGTTCCTCATCCAAAGAAAAATCTTCTTGTATGGTATTTAAATTTTTTGTACATGAAGTTGTCTCATTCTTTCCCTTTTCTTCTCTTTGTCTCTTTCATGCTCTTCCAGTGTTAAATTCTTTGCTCGTTTCCTTAGCATGATGATGATTTCTATATATGAATTGATTACAATTTTAAAAATATAATATAAATGTAAAACAATAAGTCAAATTATAATATAAACCTCTTACAATATGATAAATTATAATATAAATTTATTATAATTATATCAAATTATGTATTGAACAAGTCTGTATCATACCAATTATAAACAAAAAAACTCTTTATTCACATTTGACATGTAAAAAAATAAAAAGCTTACCTCAATCGATAAATTTCGGTGATGATAATTGACTTTCACAATTCGATGTTGATTTTTAAACAAAAAGCTGGTGCAAATTGATAGAATATGCTTCTTTGTCACTATCAACACCATGAAAAGTTAATACTTGTTGGATAACACACAGAACTTAGACATCATATAGAAAAAGTGGGTCTCTTTCATGAGATCCTTGGCAAAGAAGACTATTTATTTTAGTTTTGCATAGCGCGAGCACGCTATAGGGCGTGCGCCCTACACAAAACAAAAAATTGTTATGCATACTCTTAAATAGGGCATGCGCCCTATGCAAACAAAGAAAAAGGGAGAAAATAGAGAGAGAGAGAGAGAGAGAGAGAGAGAGAGTAGGGGAAGGAGAGAGAGAAGGGGAGAGGGAGAGAGAATGGAGAGAGTAGGATAGAATGGGAAGGAGAGAGAGAAGCGGAGAGAGAGAGAGAGAGAGAGAAGGTGGGTGGGTGTGTCACTAGTAAATTTGGCTTCAAATTTTGACCAAGAATTGGTCGAAATTTTGACTGAAATTAGTCGAATTTATGACTAACATTGTCATCGGTCTTTTTTTGTCAAATTTTTGACGTATTTATAATCAGTCAAATTTTGACTAAAACAGAGGTCAAAAATTCGATTGAGTCCATGATTCAAAACTGTCGTCATTTTTTTTATAATGGTCGAAATTTTGACCAATTGTCGAACAAATATCCACCTGATATTAATCAAAATTTCGATCGGTGGCAGCAAAAATTTCCACCAAATGTTGGTCAAAATTTTTGACGAAAACATCAAATGTTCGATCGAGATGCTATACGTTCGACGGATAAGATGGTCAAAATTTTGTTGTTTTGGTCGAAATTTTGTTGGTCAAAATTTTCTTGTTGTGGTCAAAATTTCGACCATCCTTTGGTGGAGTTTTTTTATGGCATTGGTCAAAATTTCGACCAATGTTATTTTTTTTTAAAAAAAAACAATGTTACCTACGTAAGGTGAATTTAGAGTTCTTTTCATTAACCTGTGATTCATGAGTAGTGGTTTACATAAACCCATCTCTCATGAGAATGAATGGAACAGTTAGCACTCATTAGCTCTAGGTGATGCTTACGGAGGTGAAGCACCGAGACTTCCCGGGAGGTCATCCATCCCAGTACCACTCCAGCTCGAGCACACTTAACTACGGAGTTTCCTCCATGGTTAAACCCACTCTGCTTGCATCCTCATTTGCAAAACCTTCACCAAGTGTTATGCCTTATGAACCATTCATTAGAAAGCCCCTTAAGCTCATCAATTAATAAGTAGGAGATATTTTCCACAGCAAGTCAAATTGTGATATTGCTATCAACATTCAACTGTGTAGTTTTTTGAGTCAAACTCATTGACCCATGATTCATGAGTAGTGGTTCACATGAACCCATCTCTCATGAGAATGAATGCAACAGTTAGCACTCATTGGCTCTAGCTGATGCTCACAGAGGTGAAGCACCGGGACTTCCCGAGAGGTCACCCATCCTAGTACTACTCCAACTCGAGCGCACTTAACTATAGAGTTTCCTCCATGGTTAAACCCACTCTGCTTGCATTCTCATTTGCAAAACCTTCACCAAGTGTTGTGCCTTATGAACCATCGATTAGAAAGCCCCTTAAGGTCATCAACTGGTTCGTAAGGCGCAACACTTGGTGAAGGTTTTGCAAATGAGAATGCAAGCAGAGTGGGTTTAACCACGAAGGAAACTCCGTAGTTAAGTGCGCTCGAGTTGGTGTAGTACCGGAATGGGTGACCTCTCGGGAAGTCCCAGTGCTTCACCTCTGTGAGCATCAGCTAGAGCCAATGAGTGCTAACTGTTCCATTCATTCTCATGAGAGATGGGTTCGTGTGAACCACTACTCATGAATCAGGGGTCAATGAGTTTGACTAAAAAAACTACACAGTTGAATGTTGATAGCAATATCACAATTTGACTTGCTGTGGAAAATATCTCCTACTTATTAATTGACGAGCTTAAGGGGCTTTCTAATGAATGGTTCATAAGGCATAACACTTGGTGAAGGTTTTGCAAATGAGGATGCAAGCAGAGTGGGTTTAACCATGGAGGAAACTCCGTAGTTAAGCGTGCTCGAGCTGGAGTGGTACTGGGATGGATGACCTCTTGGGAAGTCTCGGTGCTTCACCTCCGTAAGCATCACCTAGAACCAATGAGTGCTAACTATTCCATTCATTCTCGTGAGCGATCCATTTGATAAAGCTTGGTGAAAGAACTTCAAACATTTTGAAGCATCTATTGGATTCTGTCACCCAAATGGAAGATGGATTTCCCAATTTAGAAATTCAGAGTTCTTTTCATTAACCTGTGATTCATGAGTAGTGGTTTACATGAACCCATCTCTCATGAGAATGAATGGAACAGTTATTACTCATTGGCTCTAGGTGATGCTTACGGAGGTGAAGCACCGGGACTTCCCGGGAGGTCATCCATCCCAGTACCACTCCAGCTTGAGCACGCTTAACTATGGAGTTTCCTCCATGGTTAAACCCACTCTACTTGCATCCTCATTTGCAAAACCTTCACCAAGTGTTATGCCTTATGAACCATTCATTAGAAAGCCCCTTAAGCTCGTCAATTAATAAGTAGGAGATATTTTCCATAGCAAGTCAAATTGTGATATTGCTATCAACATTCAACTGTGTAGTTTTTTGAGTCAAACTCATTGACCCATGATTCATGAGTAGTGGTTCACACGAACCCATCTCTCATGAGAATGAATGGAACACTTAGCACTCATTGGTTCTAGCTGATGCTCACAGAGGTGAAGCACCACGACTTCCCGAGAGGTCACCCATCCCAGTACTACTCCAACTCGAGCGCACTTAACTATGGATTTTCCTCCGTGGTTAAACCCACTCTGCTTGCATTCTCATTTTCAAAACCTTCACCAAGTTTTGTGCCTTATGAACCATTGATTAGAAAGCCCCTTAAGGTCATCAACTGGTTCGTAAGGCGCAACACTTGGTGAAGGTTTTTCAAATGAGAATGCAAGCAGAGTGGGTTTAACCAGGGAGGAAACTCTATAGTTAAGTGCACTCAAGTTGGTGTAGTACCGGAATGGGTGACCTCTTGGGAAGTCCCGGTGCTTCACCTCTATGAGCATCAGCTAGAGCCAATGAGTGCTAACTATTCCATTCATTCTCATGAGAGATGGGTTCGTGTGAACCACTACTCATGAATCACGGGTCAATGAGTTTGACTCAAAAAACTACATAGTTGAATCTTGATAGCAATATCACAATTTGACTTGCTGTGGAAAATATCTCCTACTTATTAATTGACGAGCTTAAGGGGCTTTCTAATGAATGGTTCATAAGGCATAACACTTGGTGAAGGTTTTGCAAATGAGGATGCAAGCAGAGTGGGTTTAACCATGGAGGAAACTCCATAGTTAAGCGTGCTCGAGCTGGAGTGGTACTGGGATGGATGACCTCCCGGGAAGTCTCGGTGCTTCACCTCCATAAGCATCACCTAGAGCCAATGAGTGCTAACTGTTCCATTCATTCTTGTGAGAGATCCATTTGATAAAGCTTGGTAAAATAACTTCAAACATTTTGAAGCATCTATTGGATTCTGTCACCCAAAAGGAAGATGGATTTCCCAATTCAGAAATTCCCAGCCACCATCTTTAATAAATTTATCTGGATCATCTGAAATGGTCTTCAAAATTGGCCACCAGTTCAAGTTCATTCTGCTTTCATAATACTTTATATCCATTGAGTTTAGCCTTTCTTTGATGCCATCAAGAGAAGATTGAGGAATAACATCAATGTGGAGTACATCCCGCTTGAAGTCTTTGAAAACAATAGCCATATCAAATGCCTTTTGCCCAAGTCCTACTCTCTCAAGGTTAACTATCTCAATCTCACTAATGGTTATTACTAAGAAAGGCAATTCCACCAACTCTACCAAACAGTTTACGGTAGGAACAATAAAAGCAGAGGCTTTGAAAGGAACTCCATGAAAACCTAGCTCTCTAAATGGTATATCAAACTCCAGTTCAAAATCTTTTAGATGAGGCTGCTCCCATAGCTCTGTTACTCGTTTAACAAACCCTTCAAACTCTCCATTGATTTGATTTTTCCTATCCCTCTCTTGCTGCTCTTCCTCAATTTCATCGGGATCATACATGGACCTTCTTGCCCCTCCTAAAGTTTGGACCACGTCCATTACTTCCACATAAAATTGGACATCCTTAGTCTTCTTAGTTCCCACCATAATATGGTTATGAAAATGAAAATGAAGCAAAGTAATCATCTCCTTCTCTGCTGGCTGGAAGAATGCGTGTTTAATATTTTGATACATGATATCAGCTCTCTCTTCTGCTCTCATGGTTGAATACAGAAATCCATTATAGTGGGCCTCCAAAGTTCTAGTCATCTTTCTTCCTCTTCCACCGAATGTCGGCCTGATCCACAAGTCTGCCAACCTAATTGGCTTTGTTTTTGAAAGCTAAAGTTTCTTCTGAGTCACCAGTGTAGGTCTCTCTACCTTTTCAAACTCTGTCATAGCTACAGACCGTCTGTGGGATTTGATCATTTGTACCACTTGGTTGATGATGCAGGGGCATCCAGCAGGGCACCTGAGCCCAGGAGTGGAATGGCATTCAGAGATGTTCAATTGCAATGTTAGACTCAATATTTAAAGCAAAATTCATAATCAAGTCTAAAGGTCATTGTAATGTAATAAGGAATAATTCAGTATGTAAGCAAGATATGGACGTACAAAAAAAAACCAGTGAGCTGTTTAACAAATCCCCAAAAGAAATCGATATCAAGAATGTAGCGAAAAAGATGTGAGTACAATGGAAAAAGATGTGAGATGCATGAACATCAAAGATTAATATGGCTAGAAGATAGAAGCAATGAATTGTTCATGGGTTCCAAGCACTTAAAAAATGTGGAGTTCAGTCAGCCTGTAGTAGCAAGCTAAAAAAATTCTTTCAAGTCATTGATTCAGTTTGCCATGTTTATTGACCTCAAATTTGGTCTTTTCATTAACCTGTGATTCATGAGTAGTGGTTTACATGAACCCATCTCTCATGAGAATGAATGGAACAGTTAGCACTCATTGGCTCTAGGTGATGCTTACGGAGGTGAAGCACCGAGACTTCCTGGGAGGTCATCCATCCCAGTACTACTCTAGCATGAGCACGCTTAACTACGGAGTTTCCTCCATGGTTAAACCCACTCTGCTTGCATCCTCATTTGCAAAACCTTCACCAAGTGTTATGCCTTATGAACCATTCATTAGAAAGCCCCTTAAGCTCGTCAATTAATAAGTAGGAGATATTTTCCACAGCAAGTCAAATTGTGATATTGCTATCAACATTTAACTGTGTAGTTTTTTGAGTCAAACTCATTGACCCGTAATTCATGAGTAGTGGTTCACACGAACCCATCTCTTATGAGAATGAATGGAACACTTAGCACTCATTGGTTCTAGCTGATGCTCACAAAGGTGAAGCACCGCGACTTCCCGAGAGGTCACCCATCCCAGTACTACTCCAACTTGAGCGCACTTAACTATAGAGTTTCCTCCATGGTTAAACCCACTCTGCTTGCATTCTCATGTGCAAAACCTTCACCAAGTGTTGTGCCTTATGAACCATCGATTAGAAATCCCCTTAAGCTCATCAACTGGTTTGTAAGGTGCAACACTTGGTGAAGGTTTTGCAAATGAGAATGCAAGCAGAGTGGGTTTAACCAGGGAGGAAACTCCGTAGTTAAGTGTGCTCGAGTTGGAGTAGTACTGGAATAGGTGACCTCTCGGGAAGTCTCGGTGCTTCACCTCTGTGAGCATCACCTAGAGCTAATGAGTGCTAAGTGTTCCATTCACTCTCATGAGAGATGGGTTCATGTGAACCAGAGTATCAAAACCCGCAGCGAGTCAGGTGAGTTATCCTGACTCGCAGGTCGAGCCATGGCTCCTGGGTTTTGGTGACCCGGCCGAGTCATGGGCCAAGTTATGGGGCATGACCCGCATGACTCGCCGAGTCAACGGGTCATGGCCATAACTCGCAAGTCTGTGCGTCATGACCCGCACAGCGGCAGGCCCGAGCCATAGACTTGTCAACAACAGTGATATACATGTTGTTGAAGGATGAGAAAAATTGTGACAATCACTTAGAACAAGACAATAATCTGTTGTTTCAAGAAGGAAGACTGTGCCAATGATGGAGTCATAATAACAATGATATGAGCAATAATCCATGAATGAGAGTAGCAAACAAAAGGATGTAGAAGACAGTATGCTAGAGGATAGTGGCTTTCATTTTTATGACAGTGATAAGAAATGGAGAAATGCAGAAGAATATCGGTGAAAATCATGACTGTTATGAGAGGACATGATAATTAACAAATAGTCACATCAATGTCTAAGGACATTGATCATCTTCATGAATCTCTAATGACAGTAGGCTTCATGAATTTCTGATGATAGTAGTCTTCAGTGAGTGTTCAAGGACAGTGTTCAAAGAAAGAAGACAGCAAATAGAAGAATGAATCCTAAAGCAGTCATTAGTCATGAAAAGTCACTGATAAAAGATGATTAAAAGCAGTGTTTTGCAATGTGATAGCAGTGAAAAGAAAATCGATTAGAGCAGTGATGTATAGCAGTGATTACATGATGAAACAATGACATATACTATTAGAAATAGTGACATTCACTGTTAGAGAAATCACAATAAGGATCAGAACAGTAAGTAAATGATAGGTCATGAAGAGCAGTCCAAGGAATGAATAAATAAGAAGAATCATAAAGAAATGAGAACAGCTAACGATGTATCACAAGAATATCAGTTAGAACAGCCATGATTCATCAATGAGCATTCATGAGTTGTTAAAGGGAACAGTAGGACAAACGCCTTGGGACAATGAAGATTGAAATGCTAAGAATCAATGATCCACAAGATTCAAATTGGAGAGATGGAATAGAGACAGTGAATGTAATGGAAAAAATAGTGATCAAATTGCCTTGGTTATTGATTGAATCTACACATTTGAATATCTATATATATTGAACTAGCAAATAAGAAAAGACGTGACTGTTCACATTAGAAATGACATGTTAGTTCATAATGAAGTGACGTGACTGTTCATAACAATTACCATTCGTTCCCTTCATTATCGATTATACTTTTTTCTCTTAACCATATCCTTTAGATGTTATTTGACCTTTAGATGTGATGTGATGTGTTTTTAAGCTTTATTCAATAATGGGTGCCTGAAACAAGTTTTAAATTTTAAGAAATCTCTATTTTTTTTTTTTGCCGAGTCATAGCCGAGTCATTGCCGAGTCATCGGCGAGTCACGGGTTGAGTCGGCCTTGCCGAGTCTGAGTTTTGATTCTTTGGTGTGAACCACTACTCATGAATCACGGGTCAATGAGTTTGACTCAAAAAACTACACAGTTGAATCTTGATAGCAATATCACAATTTGACTTGCTGTGGAAAATATCTCCTACTTATTAATTGATGAGCTTAAGGGGCTTTCTAATGAATGGTTCATAAGGCATAACACTTGGTGAAGGTTTTGCAAATGAGGATGCAAGCAGAGTGGGTTTAACCATGGAGGAAACTCCGTAGTTAAGCGTGCTCGAGCTGGAGTGGTACTGGGATGGATGACCTTCCGGGAAGTCCTAGTGCTTCACCTCCATAAGCATCACCTAGAGCCAATGAGTGGTAACTGTTCCATTCATTCTCATGAAGACAATACAAAGTAAATCCTGTAGGAAATCATATTTTCTTTATAATTTCTTTTATAGCATTGCTCTGCTGCTCCGACAATAACCATGGAAGAGCACTTGTATCAATCTGGTCTCCATTTTGATTGGATTGAATAAAATTTTTCATTGCATGGTTGGATTCTTCAATGTCACTACAAATTTTGATGATTTGGTCTTTGTCACGCCTTCCATCCAATATTTTCCATAATGTCTCTGTTACATTCTTTCCAATATGCATAGGATCAAACAAATGCATGATTGGGAGTTGCTCGTAGTACGGCAACCTAGTAAATTGTGTAGGATAACTTTTGAGTCCTTTTGGAAGTTGGTCATTGATGCCTTGACGACCTTCACAAGCATCAATTACATCATCAGTAAACAAAACACAATATCAAAAGATAAATTTGAAACAAAACCCATCAGATGGAATGACATTACCTCGACGATTTATTTTATTGTATGCCAATTTCCATAGGCGAGGTGTCATTCTCCATGGCTTTGATGTAGTCTCTTCTTTCCCATTGAAAAGATGTTTTTCAGTAATTCGGTACTTATGATTTCTGTGGAGAAAGTGTCTATTCTCATCGAACACCTGCTTTCTCAAACTTTTTGAATGACAAGATTTTGTCTTTGGACCACAAACTGGACATGCAAATTTTCCCTTTATCTGAAGACCTACAAGATCATGTCTAATTGGATTAAATGTGTTAACTTTGTGTTAGCACTATAACATACCAAAAAAGAGGCGTTATGAAGAGAACATACCACAAAAATGTGTTAGCCCAGGGGCATCATGTATTGTCCATACAAGCATTGCATGGAATTAAAATTGTCTTTGTCCTATTGGTCTAGAGATGTCATACATAGTGACCCCATTCCATAACACCATCAACTCATCGATAAGGGGCTCAATATATACATTGATATCTTTAACTTGGTACTTACCTAGTTGAATGAACAAAAACATTACATAATTATTATGACCATTTTGATGGATTATTAATAATAAATTAATTTAGATGACCATTAAATCAAAATATACCTGGAACAATCAGTGACAACATTATGTGCTCCCTCTTTATGGACAACCAAGGAGGAATGTTATTGTTGATAACAAAAACAGGCCACACCGAGTAAGTAGATCTCATCTCTCCAAATGGATTGACACCGTCCGCTGCCAATGAAAGCTTGAGATTACCAGGTTCTTCTTTAAAGTGTGGCCATTTTTCTTCTATTTCCTTAAATGCTGAGCCATCTGCAGACATCGCATAATGCCATCTTGACTTCTATTGCATGCATGGTAATCCATAAATTGTGCCAAGCTATTGCACTTGAATAATCGTTGCAGACGTGGAATAATGGGAATATGTCGAAGAACCTTGCGAGGCACCTTTTTTGTTATTCGATCTGATTGATATCTACTAATATGACAAATAAGGCATTCTGTTGCAAATTCATGCTGTTTATAATATATAATATGATCATCCGGACATGCATGTATTGGTTGATATTCCATTCCAATATCTTTCATAACGGCAGATAATTCTCGGTACGAGCGAGGTAGGATGTTTGATGGTGGTAACAAACACTCACCTACCAACCTATGACCAAAAATATAATTTGTTAATTTAAAGAATATTAATTGCTACACGATTCATCCAATATTAATTGCAAGGGAATTACGACTAAAATAATGAAAAAAGATGACATACCTTAACATACGTGTCATTGCTACATTGGATAAACCATTCATAACCTTCAGGTTCACCAACAACAATACAGCGGCAAGAAGAGTTGTTTCGGAGCCTTCATATAGGGGCTCGTGTGCCTTCTCAAGTAAAGGTACATCAAGCTCTGCATCAACATCATCATCATCTTGATCATCGTGATCATATTGATCTTCTTCATCATCGTGGTCTTCTTCCATGATATCATTACCTTCTACTTCTATGTTCACACCTCCATGTTCCCTCGTTTGGAAATCCACATTCTCCAGATTGTCATGGTCCATAACATGAAATCAAGGGACGTTGACCTATATGAAAATGATGACCTTATATTAACCATGATCATGTTGTCATCATCAAATCATGTCTTATGTATTTTATAAAATATTAAAATACATACCAATGGACGAAATTCGTTTCCCCCTTCAATGTGACCATGTTGCCTACAATGTTCCTCAGCTGTTTTGATTAGATATCTTCGAGTCTTTAAGCCCTTACAAAGTTTGCAAGGCCAATAACATTTTCCATCACCCTTTCTTTTTAAGTTAGACCATAGTTTAGCAATTTTCTCCCTATTTGTTTGTGCGTTGATATCGTCAGACATGGTCTTTCTTGAATGGAATGACTTGTTGGTGGAAGAAGGATGATTTGTTTGCAACTTGCTGATAAAAATTGTTAGTGAACAACCATTTTCTCAACCATTTTAATATCGAAAACATCATATGAAATATCTTTATCATTTAGATTTTAATGCTATATTTTAACTTTTAATCAAAATTATGTGTAATATAAGGACCCTATATCACCATTTTACTGAGAGTCAAGCATCAAGTCATCAGTAAGTTAACACAACTTGATATGAAGATCTGAAGATATTTGATACTTCCATCATCACCCATGACATAACTCTCAAGCCTAACATAAAGTCATTCATACAAAAGTAGCAACCTGTTAATTTGTTGATAGAACCCTTAATCTTCAAGGAAGTTCAAAAGTTACTTGCTGCAACGATAATTTTTCCTATCCGCCACTCCACTTGGGTGGAAAATTTGGTGCATGTACAGAAGAAGCAAGAGGAGATCTGTGTTAATTTTTGTAAGCTTAAAAAGGTGTTAGATTGGACACCCTAAGCCTCTGCATCAATTTTATGAGTTCACCTTTCAATAATGTTGAAGTGAGGTATTGGGCCCTCGAGAAATAAGCTTTCAGCTTGGTTAGATAATTCAAGAAGTTTAGACAATATATCTTGAGAAGCAATATATATGCCATTATGCCTGACCAAGTGGTCAAGAGATTGGTTATGTAGTCAGATTTGGGAGAGCGTCATGAGAAATAGATGGCTATTTTGCAAGAGTTTGATTTAGAGATGCATCCTATGGGATTGGTTTAGAGATGCATCCTATTTGATTTTTGAATTTAGCCACTAGCAGTTCAAAATTTGAAATGTATGGGTCTTTGACCACTTTCATTCTTCAAAGGTGGCCATGACCTTCCGAATGTAACAAACTAATCAAATAGAGTTAAGGTTTTCTTTTAAACCTTTGTATATAAAGCGACGATGTCGAGTTTTCTTCCTGGTTCTTTCCTGATTGAGCTCTTTTTGAATCATTTTTTATAAATATAAATATATATAGTGGTTCTTCCACTTTTGTCTAAACAAAATAAAATAAAACAAGATACCCTATAAGAAAAGATAATTATCTCCATCTTATCTACATTGATTCTTAGAAAATAACATACTACACAATAAAAAATAACCAATAAATGATAATCATCTCCTTCTTATCTATGTTGATTCTTATCTCTTTTATATATAATCAATTTTAGAGAATGAAATAGTATGCAATAAACGATAATCACCCCCCTTATGAAAAACAAGATAATCATCTAAGTTCAATATTCTAAAAAACAAGATGCCACTTGCAATAAAGTGACCATCTCCCTTCTATGTACGATGATTCTATAATTGAGTAAACTCTAATTCACAAGTAAAAAAATTCATACTATAATTTAGAAGGTCTAATTCACAAGTAAATAAATTCTTGGCAGCTCCTACATAACAAATTTTTAAAAATATATTGCACATTGAATCAATTTAAACCCAAGATGTATTTAAATTAAATTAAAAAATATATTCAAATTTAGATAAATCAACATGATAGATCATCAATATATCACTAAGTCTACAATAAGCAACATTTTGTTACTTAATTCTTCCTTTGTTAACCCCATCTTCTCTTCTGTGAAACATAATAAACAATCACTAACAAGCTTCTAACATCTTGTATGTTTCCATCTTCTGCAATGACTACAAAATATCTCCTACAAAAAATTCACACAAAAAACTCAAGTATAAAAATTAGAAGCACTTTGAACCTAGATATATATTAAATACTTTTGGAGGAGTTGTTTAAAGCTAACTACACATGTAAATGTGTGCACGATAAAAATGTGATATAAATAAACATACCTATTTTAGTGGATGTTGACATATAGTCATAATAATTAGAAATATTGAAAATGAATGTCTTCAAAGATTTTATCTTTGTCGTATACCTATGCAAAGATGGATGCAAAATATTGAAGCATATCGAGTATGCAATCTATTTGTCAAATGTTAAAAAAAAAATAGATCTTTTAATCTCAAATCTATAAAACATCACATATCCCAAATAATAACCAAATACAAATTATAATTTTTTTTCAAATATGGGACAATTTACTCTTAGCTTTTTTGGATAAGTATCTTGCTGATTTTTTGGTTCCTCATGCCTCTCTTCTTTTTAAATCCAAAGACCAAGAAGGTAAAAAAAAAGAGAAGAAAAACCTACATCATCTCCATTTTTATTTTCTCATTTAAATGAAAATGAGGACTTTAGCATTCTCACCCCACAATTTGGAAATTTCTAAGTAGGGAGTAAGTGACTACTCCACTAGACTAAGAAGGATAAATGGATGCAAACACATGAATCCTTCCATCAATTCATAGATACATTAATTGTTACAATATTTTCAACTTGAAACTAATTAAATAATTTAATATTTTATCTTTCATTTGTAATAGAGCTCTAGTCACCTCCATCAATATATTAATAATTAGAAATAAATTTTCACACATATACTTTGTGCTAGCTCTTCAAATGAGGACATTGATATGCCTGCAAAGATCATAAATATAGTCATTGCACATATGCTAACAAATACTAAGCAAGGTTCTTATAAATATGTCTGTAATCAAAGATTCTTGCCTCTATTATTTGATAGTTATATCTGCCTTTCTCATCATGCCCAGTGAAATGAGGACAGTCTCTCTAAAGACAACATGATAATGTACACTCACTGTAAGGATAGTCACAAATGAGGACAGTCACTGTAAAGACAACACGATAATGTACACTCATTGTAAGGACAATCACAAATGAGGACAGTCACTCTAAAGACAACATGATAATGTACACTCATTGTAAGGACAGTCACAAATGAGGACAGTCACTCTAAAGACAACATGATAATGTACACTCACTTTAAGGACAGTCACAAATGAGGACATCTGGTGCAGGGGCACCTATCAAGTCAACTAGGAACACCTTGGAACAAGATGGAACCAGAAGATCAAAGGCATTCCTACATGTCAACTGGGATATTTTAAGGCCAATAATGGCATATTGTAATGAACAATGTACTTTGCCAGTCAAGAGTCATAAAATTCTTGATAAAGCCTATGGGCAACTTGATGTAAAATGGCCTAATGAGCCATAAGGGTGTCCTAGAGGGTGCTTTTATATTTTGTCATATTCAATAAGGTCTTGAGATCATTTTGAGTCAATAACATAGGTTAGAATGTCATAAAAGTTATAGAATGCATAGTTTATAAATTTGAATTTGAATATAAACGGTCATGTAGGCATTTTGGAGGGAAAATTAGGATTTAGTATTTGTTTGTTAAATAAAACATTTCTAACCAACTTGATCAGTTAGACAGGTGTATGTACACCTATATAAGTTGTGTTAACCTGATGAAAGGGGAGAAGGCATTGTTATGTACGGCAAAGTACAGGATTTGTACGGACAGGGCATAATTTAATGAAAATCTGAGATTTTCTTGCAAGATTTAAGTGTATTGGATGTGATAATCATTCATTTATGTTGGTAAGATACATTTAAGGGTTATTGAGTCACTTTCATATTATTTTGAGTGTTTATTGCAAGTTTATTTGCTGTTGTAACGCTGAAACTGAAAGTTTGCTTTGATTCTTCAATGGTAAATGGGGGTACCATCCTATCTTTGTACATTTGATCCTTAGGATGGACCCTAGAAGCACTAAAAAGTCTATCTAACCATGAATAAACCAGAAAAGTGAAGTTTTGCAAGAGAATGTGAAAGAAATGCAAAGTTGATGGTTGTTTGGACAAGTTTGGGTACCCAAATACATGCCATATGTGTAGCAGCCAGACATCTGGCTTAACAAGGTATAAATATTATTTGATATTCTTCAATAATATGTTGAACTCATGGTGAACCATGAATTTTATGACCTGGAAGTGAGTGGAAGTGTTAGATTGGTGATACCCTAGGTTATAGAGGGTTTTAAGGGCAAATTTGGGGTTTTGGTAGCAAATGAAATCATAAAGTGAAATGGGTTGTTGAATCATCTAATTGGACACAAAATAGGAATGTCCTATGAATTTGGTGGCTTTTGGATATGTTTTTAGCACACTTGCTTTGTAAAACATCACTAATTCCTCTTGAAAAATAGTGACAGTCAAGGTTTTGGGGCACATTTTCCAAAGAAGTTGATACTAGTTTTTTAGTATGTTATAGTTCTCCCAAAAGGGTATCTAGAATGCTAATTTGTTTGCAGGTTCATTTGGATAAATTTTGAGTTATTTGGGTTATAACGCTGCTGGAGGACTAGAAAAGGGGCAATTAGGCCTATTTGACAGTTTTGAGAAAATTGCTTGCTAAGAATTGTTTGAAGTGTTGAAACTTCTTGAAACCTATTGAATCCTCTTTCTTAACACATCTAACACCATCTTTGAAAGTTTGGAATCTAGATCTAAGGTTTTGTGACTATTTTGTCTTTGAGTGGCTTTGAAGCCTAATAGGAGTTTGTGGGTTTAAACAAGCATTTGATTGAATTCCATCACCTTTTGTTGCCACTCTGCATCAACATCGATCTTATAGTGAGTGTACATTATCATGTTGTCTTCACAGTGACTGTCCTCATGTGTCATAATATTAGAAGTTCACAAAATTATTTTTGTGAACTGTAATATTATTTTTGTTTTGTAATTTTTGTGACCTTGTGTAATTTCACAAAATGAGAAGTTCTCACAGTGACTATCCCTTGTGTAATTGCCACTTGAATGAGGACAGTCACTGTAAAGACAACATGATAATGTACACTTACAGTGATTGTACATTATCATGTTGTCTTTAGAGTGACTATCCTCATTTGTTGAAGAAGAAAAGCATTAATGTGGCTGAATAGCAATACATTCAAGTGGCAATTACACAAGGGACAGTCACTGTGAGATGTCCTCATTTGTGACTGTCGTTATAGTGAGTGTACATTATCATGTTGTCTTTATAGTGACTGTCCTCATTTGTTGAAGGAAAAAAGCATTAATGTGGTTCAATAGAAATGCATTCAAGTGCAAATTACACAAGGGACAGTCATTGTGAGATGTCCTCATTTGTGACTATCCTTACAGTGAGTGTACATTATCATGTTGTCTTTACAGTGACTATCCTCATTTTTTGAAGGAAAAAAGCATTAATGTGGTTCAATAGCAATGCATTCAAGTGGCAATTACACAAGGGATAGTCACTGTGAGATGTCCTCATTTGTGACTATCCTTATAGTGAGTGTACATTATCATGTTGTCTTTAGAGTGACTGTCATCATTTGTTGAAGAAGAAAAGCATTAATGTGGCTCAATAGCAATACATTTGATCAAGTGGCAATTACACAAGGGAGAATCACTGTGAGATGTCCTCATGTGTGATTGTCCTTGTCACAAATGAGGACATCTCACAGTGACTGTCCCTTGTGTAATTTCACAAAATGAGAAGTTCTCATAGTGACTATCCCTTGTGTAATTGCCACTTCAATGAGGACTGTCACTATAAAGACAACATGATAATGTACACTTATAGTGAGTGTACATTATCATGACAACATGATAATGTACACTTACAGTGAGTGTACATTATCATGTTGTCTTTAGAGTGACTATCCTCATTTTTTGAAGAAGAAAAGCATTAATGTGGCTGAATAGCAATACATTCAAGTGGCAATTACACAAGGGACAGTCACTGTGAGATGTCCTCATTTGTGACTATCGTTACAGTGAGTGTACATTATCATGTTGTCTTTACAGTGACTGTCCTCATTTGTTGAAGGAAAAAAGCATTAATGTGGTTCAATAGAAATGCATTCAAGTGCAAATTACACAAGGGACAGTCACTGTGAGATGTCCTCATTTGTGACTGTCCTTACAGTGAGTGTACATTATCATGTTGTCTTTATAGTGACTATCCTCATTTGTTGAAGGAAAAAAGCATTAATGTGGTCCAATAGCAATGCATTCAAGTGGCAATTACACAAGGGATAGTCACTGTGAGATGTCCTTATTTGTGACTGTCCTTACAGTGAGTGTACATTATCATGTTGTCTTTAGAGTGACTGTCATCATTTGTTGAAGAAGAAAAGCATTAATGTGGCTCAATAGCAATACATTTGATCAAGTGGCAATTACACAAGGGAGAATCACTGTGAGATGTCCTCATGTGTGATTGTCCTTGTCACAAATGAGGACATCTCACAGTGACTGTCCCTTGTGTAATTTCACAAAATGAGAAGTTCTCATAGTGACTATCCCTTGTGTAATTGCCACTTCAATGAGGACTGTCACTATAAAGACAACATGATAATGTACACTTATAGTGAGTGTACATTATCATGACAACATGATAATGTACACTTACAGTGAGTGTACATTATCATGTTGTCTTTAGAGTGACTATCCTCATTTGTTAAAGAAGAAAAGCATTAATGTGGCTGAATAGCAATACATTCAAGTGGCAATTACACAAGGGACAGTCACTGTGAGATGTCCTCATTTGTGACTGTCCTTACAGTGAGTGTACATTATCATGTTGTCTTTACAGTGACTATCCTCATTTGTTGAAGGAAAAAAGCATTAATGTGGTTCAATAGCAATGCATTCAAGTGGCAATTACACAAGGGATAGTCACTGTGAGATGTCCTCATTTGTGACTGTCCTCATTTGTGACTGTCCTTATAGTGAGTGTCACTTTTAATTTGTTGATTCTAATAAAAGAAAATAACACCAAATGTGTAACCTATTCTTGAAATCATAACAGTTTGATGCCAAGCTTTAGACAGCTAAAGTTTGAATAGATTCCCACATTCTATTATAGGTTCACACGATTAATGACTCCAAGCACAGTCACAAATTCAACTGATAATTCCAAATCCCTCAATTTGGTAACAGAAAATATAAATTTCAGACTGCCAATCGATGATTGTAATTTCTTTACACAATCTACCAAACTTAGCTTGTGATGTTTTCCGGTTCTGTTTCTTACCACAGGCAAATATAACTTCTGTGTTTACAATATATGTATATTCACTCTTTTGAACATAACTCTTTGTGTTACAGCTGATCACAACTTTAACTTGAAGATTTGTATTTGATTCTTCTTATTTTCTCTGTTTCTGCAATGTGAACAGAGCAGGCACAATGTGTTCTTCTACAGGTATTGATAAGGCTTGTGACTTTACCTCTTTAACCACTAACTATCAATGCAAACTTCTATAGGGAATCTTCGAGTCTATTTGATCAATTTAAACTTGGTTCCATTTGGAAGTTTTAGCAGTGGTTTGATGAGTGGTTGCAATCGGTAAAAGATTTTGTAAGCCTAGCTTGACTTTTGGCTATCGAACTTCCCCACTTTAAACATTCTTTCACAGCAGATGATTCTTCACAAATTCAGAGTATCCTCAATCTGGATTCTATAGATTGTCTTTACTGTTAATATCTAACATTCCTTTGAGACTGTGCAATCAAATTCGACTGGTATTAAACACCCGTTTACCACTGGGTTGTATTCACCCCTTTTACGATCTAGGGTATCCAAAAATATGTTCATCTAATTGACTCACCGTTTGTTTTCTTGTTTATTGTTTATTTAGGGCACAATTTGCGAACTGTTCACATAATGTGTGCCGATTAGGCACCGATTTGATTACACCTTTTATGCACTAGTTCGGGCATCGGTTCTAGAAGCAGCCAATTGCTTCCCATTTTCTGTCCTTAATGTTTCATTGTTTACATCTATCCTTGGCTTGCTCTCCATCCAAAGGTATTGATAACCATTTGGGGAACTGCAAGTTAAGGATTTAACATATAATCGAACCCGATATACCGATTCTTGCAAGCTGTGAAGTCTAAAATGATTCTATGCAGTTATAACAGTTCAAAACCTCTTATAATACAAACTGGATAACATCACAGTTTTATTCAACGCAGATTCCACAGTTTCATAAAACCAATAAACTATGCCCTAACATATTTTATTGAAACTTCAATAATGCTTATTAAAGTTCTGTCACAGTCTAACAAATTTCATTACAAAGAAACTCAATAGCAACACAATGTTCCACACTGGTTACTGTCGCTAGAGCAACACAAAGATGTGAAGATTTATTGCATCTTTCTTAACACTTTGCGGGAACAGTAAAACCATATAACAATTTAGAAAAAAAATAGAATTAGAGACAAAAAATTCATACACAGTTGTCCCCGCCTTCTCGCCCGCTCCCGCCTGCTGTCGCCCACGCCGAAAAAGAAAGGGGTAAAGTAAAAATGAAATGCATCTTCTTATTTTTTTTTACATTTTATCCCCG
Source organism: Chamaecyparis obtusa (assembly GCA_027943335.1). NCBI lineage: Eukaryota > Viridiplantae > Streptophyta > Pinopsida > Cupressales > Cupressaceae > Chamaecyparis > Chamaecyparis obtusa. The sequence goes on along the minus strand of BSBK01002075.1, from coordinate 4,680,934 downwards.
TATTGGTCGAAATTTTGACCAACACGGGGATAAAAGGAAAAAAAAAGAAAATTTTAAGACCATTTCCACTTTGGTCGATAAATTTGGTCAAAATTTGACCTCAAATCTACTAGTGTGTGTGTGAGAGAGAGAGAGAGAGGGGGGGAATATAGAGGGTAGGAGGGTGGGAGAGAGCATATGTGTAAGACAGAGAGGGGGGGTGAATGAGGGTAATAAGGGAAAATATAGAGGGTAGGAAGGTGGAGAGAGAGAGAGAGAGAGATCTCTCTCTCTCTCTCTCTCTCTCTCTCTCTCTCTCTCTCTCTCTCTCTCTCTCTCTCTTTGACTATTTCTCATCACTATTTAAATCTATCTTAATAGGGCGCACACCCTATAGGGTGAGCGCACTATTGAAATCTATGACTTTCATAGGGCGCACACGCTTTGTAAGGCATTGGAATTTACCAATCCTAAGGCTTGGATTTTTCTTGGAGATCCAACCCAAAGGCTTAGACAATTGAAATAGGCTTGAGACGTGTTTTCTAGCAGACATACAAAAAAATGACTTCTTTTTTTGTGTGCTCCTTGTCAGGTTTACTCGTGGCTCAAGAATGTAAAAATCAGACAACGTGATATTGCAGATCTCTTTATTAGCTATCTAAGAATATAATTTATTTTGAATTTTGATTATGTTAAGTTTTTCAACTCTAATTTCTTTTGTGTATGTCCATTTTTTGTAAAAAACTAACATGTAGTATTTTGGGCATAGATTTTGGCTCGTTCATCAAATTTTGCAACAAGTTACATTTTTAGAAACTAGACTCCATTCTACACACTTTAAAAAAAAGAAAATTTGATTTTCGATTAGTTTTAAATGATTTCTAGGGAGAGCACACAAAAAATTCATGTTTTCAAGATGTGTGTACTTCGTAAATTCATCAAAAATTATACATTGATCAAAAAATTACCAAAAAATTTTGGGATAAACTATGTGGTGTTAGCTAACTTTGCACTTGAGCGACTAAAAAAATTCAAAAAAAAAGTTGACATTTTAGGGGGGAGCACACAGACCCTATGTTATATTTTTTTATAAAAAAATAGGAGCACTTTTTGTGCTCCCCCTTTTTTAGGGCCTTAATCTGCACCATTTTCAAAATAAGTTAGTAGTTTAGGAACTAGATTCAAAGTATTACAACTCTTGTTTTTGTCGCATCTTAAAATTTTGAGTCTAACTATCTTCAATTTCTTGTTGAAGTTCAGAGTTTGCTGATTTCAGAAAAAAAGTGGCATCTTATACCCCTTTTTGGTCCCCCATCTTTGTGCACTTACCGTATATATATATATATATATATATATATATATATATATATATATATATATATATATATATATATATATATATATACACACACACACACACACACACACACACACATGAATATATACATACACAGACACATACATATATGTATGTATATATGAGTTAAAAAAATTTAGTGGCAATTATGTATGGGCCTAAATATGGTTCATGAAATTTTTATTATGTGATTTATGATTTATGGATGATGTTTATGGTTTCATTCTTATGATGTGTGCATGGTTTATATGATGATACTAACATGTAAGATGTGGGTGATGATTATGATGAATGGTTTATGATTTATGCATTTTGTATGGTCTACATGGTACTAACAATGTGTGATGGAGAATGTGATACATATGGATTTGTGGACATGTAGCAGTTATGGACATGAGTTTTATAGTTATAGATATTTAGGTTTTATAGTTATGGATGTACTCGTATGTAGATTATACATGTATGCATGGATAGATGGATGTCATTTATAGATGAACATACGATTTGTATGGATGGATATGTACAGGCTTATGATTTGATGGATTTGTGCATGACCTAACATGTTTATATTATGGATGCAATCGTATGGATAATGTAATTGGAGTAAATGTAATGGTAAATAAACTCAATCAAATAGCTAATGAATATGCAAGAATAAATTGATAATGAACCTAGTATAGGTGATAATGAACAATTAACCTAAGGAAAAAGGGAAATGAACCAAGGGTAGACACAATGAATAAATTATAGTAAGTAATGAATCCAATAAATATTTAGTTAGATAAATATGGATTTTTTCAAGCAATTATGGAGGAGATGGTCAAGTAATTTGCTAAAATGACGAAGTCTCTATTTTAGTTGTCTATAGAAGAGATCAAACCTAATATAATACTTTTTCTTCTTTTGGGATTTGTTTGTCCCTATGATCGATTCTTCACTTCTCAAACTCAAGCGATACTACTAATTTTTGTCTCTGGTCCAATATGGAATCTTTACTTCCAATAATCAAGAGTACTAATAAAGGGGTGCTATTAATTTTATCCAGTCTAATGTGAAAGCTATTCTTCCAACAATAAAAAAGACTACCATTTAACATATTGGTTCTATAAATTATTATAAAAGTTGCTTATGTATATCAACTGATAATAAATTGCTAACTCTCAAATAATTCTGCTTAAAAAGTTGGAAAAAAATTAATAAAAAATCAAATTTTGCTATTAAAATTATCATTATATTTGTTCTTCACTCCTTAAACATAGTGGTGATGTTGCTATCAGGATTCAACTGTGTAGTTTTTGAGTCAAACTTATTGACCCATGTTTCATAATCACAAGAGCCCCATCTCTAATAAGAATGAATGTAACACTTAGCACTCCTTTCATCTGGGTGATACTTACAGAGGTGAAGCACCACGATTTCTCAAGAGGTCACCCATCCCAATACTACTCCAACTCAAGCACACTTAACCACGGAGTTTCCCACTTTCCTTAATGATAATTAATCAACAAAACAACTATTCAGTAGTATACTGAAATTATCAGTATATTTATTCTTCACTGGATAATTAATCAACAAAACAACTATTCAATATTTTTTTATTGACAGTTTGGATGGAGAGAGTGGTCGATCTAATAATTGAAATGATGTGTTTCATGTGTAGGACCACATTTTTATTATTATCATTTTTACTTTTGTGTTGTTTTCTTGCCGTCTTATTACAACTCTTATTTTCTGCCAGATCTGCATTTATTATTCTTCTACAACTAGCCTATTGTTTACTTAATATGCATAAATAACTGCTTATTTAATTGGTTTATCCTATGATATTTTTAGAGGCTACTCATTCCATTACAGTACAAAATAGGATAAGAAGTCAACTAATTGCACGATCATAGGTGGACAAAAAATTATAAACAATGAAAAAGATTGGACAAAGAGTCACCCCCACCATAAAGTCTCTGCATGATTGACTTCAATTATTGAAGAAATACTGGGATCCAATTTTACAGAATCAGCTATAGAGCGGGATTAAAATTTCCTTTCAAAAACTGTCGTACATGCACCGCAGTCTACATTTTATACGTACCGGAACTGCAATATCTGTTCTATACAATCGTACGACGCACCGTGCACGGCACTCTCTTTGTTGTTTCTGATCGACTGACCGACTAACAAGAGGACTAGAAGTCGACGGCCACCACAAAGCTTCGGATTCCATATGCATGTCAAAAGCACAAGAATTATCAATCCCTACCTAGTGCGCGTCTTCTTCACGTTATTTGATTGCTGTATTTGGAAAGCAAGCGAATGGAATGCTGTTTTGACAACGACTCGCCACGAGAGTGAATTAATATGTCGACGACACTTAGAGGCGATGTATGCGATGGACTATTTACATTCCAATTATCCTTGTCCACATACGCTTGCTACCACACAAATACGAACACGAAGGCCACTCTTTTCATCAACGCGAGGAAAATTCCAAGGAAGAAAATTGGACGCAATATCTTGTCGTTCCCTTCAGACACGTTAAAATCCAGAATATAAGTCTTCTGCCTTAATACACTGCTAATAACGCCTCTATTTAGTAGAATAATATGCTAATCATAGAAGTAGGTCGGAAAGGAGGAGAGGGGAGATCGACCGTCTTGGTAACCTTACTGGTTGGTTGGGTATTTTCAAAGGTCTCTTTGCGTAATTTGTCAAAATTAGAAGTGATGTAATTGAGATTGGGGCAGTTTTAGGTGTTGTATTATTATCATTATTGACGAAATTTGTTAACAATGAGATGAGCAGTCAGAAAAGGCTGCAGGAAAGGAGAAACGGAGGAGGACAAATTTTGAAAACGATACAAATGACCAGTAATTAAAGTCGTCGTTTTCTTTCGTTGATTTTTTTTAAATTATATGGTGTCTAATCATGACGGTAAGTGTCCTATAAGGCATCACAACATATTATTATCTATTTAATAACAATTCAAACCTCATTATCGTGATGGTAAGTGTACCACTGCATCATAACAATTGTTGTTTGTGTAAGAATTTGATTCACTTATTAGAAAATAATACGGAATGAGGTTATATAGATTGGGTAAGTTTTAGGTGTCTTGTTGTTACCATTATTTATTTATTGACAGAAGATGTTTATAGTAAGATGAGCAGTAAAAAAAAGCTACAAGAAAAGATAACAAATAAAGATCTTTTTTAAAAGAATACTAATGTCAAACAATTGAAGTCATCATTTTATTTAGTTGAATTTTTCTTCATTGCTGCCAGCCTCATCACGATGGTAGGTGTCTTAGTATTACATTATTAGCAATCACACCTTAGTGTGCAATGCGTACATTGAATAGGTATGCAATGCCAACTAAGCAAGACATTTGTGCCCCTCTCTCTCTTTCTTTATGTCCCCCCCCCCCCCCCAACACACATACACACACACACACACACTCCTTTCTCTCTTTATCTCTCCCTTTTCTTCTCTACATATCCCTCTCCTCCATCTCCATCTTTGTCTTCCTCTATATTGTTATCCACTTACCTATTTTTCTCCCACTCTTTCGTCCTATATATCTACCTCTTTCTATTGATATATCTCCCTCTAGATCTCTCTCTCTCTCTCTCTCTCTCTCTCTCTCTCTCCATATTTCACATATAACATAACCTTGTTGGTAAACAATTTAAATAACAAATCAAAAAATTGAATCTATATTACTATTTTATAATTTCTATAAATCAATCATAAATACATTAATCAAACAATTATAGATCTTTCATTTAAGTAAGTTATTATTTTTAAGGTTAATTATTTTGAAAAAAGATTAATATAAATAAAATATAAGTTAATTTTATTTGTACCTACTATTCACTTTTGTCCAACTTTCAACACATTGTAATTTTAAGTACTATCCAATATATATCTGATAAAATAAGTACATATAACTATACATCAAGGAGCAATTGCTAGTATATTTCTAAAAAATATTCTAATTTTATAATATCTAATATAAATATATAAATAATTTATATATTTTATACTATTGTATTAGTTATAATTAAGAGTAAAACATAAATCAATAGTTTAGGTATTTTATAATAAATATTTCATTTTATTTTATAGAAGAGACTATGGAATGCACAATTGTGTAACAATTTTTCAATGGGAAAATTATAATTGTTACTTAGATAAAAATTTATAAAACTTATAACTTGAGAACCATATAAATATGTTTTAGATATTTTATTTTGACTCTTTACTTTTTGAGTAGATGTAAAATTGTAATTAATTTTTAAAAAAATTTAATATATTAATCATTCATTATAATGATTTAATATTTATATTTAATAATTAAAATCTATTCTATAATAATATAATTTATATAAATGGAATAATAAATAAATTATATTATATTATATTATATTTATTAATTTCTAATCGTTATAATGCTTTTAATAAATATTACAAACTTTTCCCTTACACACGTAACATAAATAAAAATTAATAAAAAAAATTTGATGAAGGGTACTCCCCTTAATACCACAAACACATAGGAGAAACAGAGAAACAACAACAATATGCAAGAACAAAAAATGGGCTTCTTATTATCTCCACAAATGTGGAATCACAAACTTTCAGAATTACAATATGCAAAGCCACATGGGCATTCCCTTACAATATTCTGTAGGACAAAGCCTCAAATCAATACCCAGATCTACAACCCAGAACTATCCCGAACTACCTAAGACAACACTATGGGCCTTCCTTATATAAATTTCCACTGCCCAAGAAGGTTCCAGAAATTTAGCCTTTAGGGCCAACCAAACGTAGAATTATTTTATTTTTCAATTTATTACATCAAATTCGGCTCAAAATAACTTCTGAAACCCAAACAAAAATTTTGAAGGAAATTTATTTTTCGCCATTTCAGGTGGCCCAACTTTCGGAGGCCATAAGTCATCACCCATTGACCCGATTGACTATTATAACCCCATTTCGGAAAGGGCACAAAGAGCTCTACAACATCAAAAATCAAGCAGGCTTCATTCATTCGAAAATTTGACCTCATCTGGGGCCTCTAAAGCTTTCAAAATTGAGTTCAAAGTTCTTGTACCCTATTTCGAACAACAAAAATTTTCAATATCTTCAAAACTAGACTTGATCTAGCAATGAAACTTTACTGGCAGGCTGATACAACCAAAATGAACCTCCACCTATGAAATCAAAACATTCTGAGATCGTATGACCAACTTACTAAAAATAGTAGGTTTCCATAAATAGCAGCTCTATACAAGATAGCACTTACTGAAAATAAAACTAGAAATATTTTTGGGTGATGCAAGATTGCTCTTACACCTAGGATGCTCCTGCATCAAAATTATTCTTAAATAAAAATATTTTAATTTATAAATAAATTTTTTTAGTAAAATAAAATAATGCTTACTTTATTATAGGCTAAATAAAAAGAAAAAAAAATGTGGAAGAAAATCTTAATCATAGTAGTGGTAAATTCCAACGTGTCACAATCATAGTCAAAATTACACACATATATTTATTTTATTACTTTATGCTCAACTCAATTAAATACCTTTTTATTTTAATTTGCTTTGTTTTTTTAAACAAGTGCATTGGAAAGTGTATCTACCACCTATAATCACCTAAAATTTGTCTAGTAAAATTGGAGCCCCCCAAATCGTCTCTTTCCTAAGCATCATTATGTAGACTAACCCTTAAAATACCATTTGCATAATTAAATAAAAAATCTTATATCAAGCTTATACTATGGTCTATTTTCTAGAGCTTGCATATGTAGATCTCTATAATTTTGTTGACTATTAGTGTCTTACACTTAGTCATATATCTAGGCAAGGATGGTCGGTCATCACTGCAACTGAGTCATTCTGTAAAGGCCGAGTTTTGTATTGTATACTTACCGAGTAGTAGTACTACTGAGTAAAGTCACAGTCATAATATGTTTGTAATATGCCGAGTATAGTTGTTGCCGAGCTACATATATCAATGATTACCGAGTGACACAGAAGTTCGATAGATGCCGAGTATAGTTGATGCCGAGTGCCAGGGATAACTTTTGCCGAGTTAGCTAGAATTGACATACAAGTCTGAAATGGCACAATGATCAAGGTAAACCATTTTTTAGGATAATTATATTTTGTATGTTGAGGTAATCACAAAGATGATTACGCATCCATATTGCTATCATTGATCCCTATGTATAACCTTTAGCCAATCAGAAAATTGTATAGTATAGGTGGCAAAAGGAATATATCTGGACTGTAGATCTTGTAACAGTAAAATGTTTTTGTTACTATATAAAGGAAAGATCTAGGATAGAGATAGGTGTGTGAATCAGAGAGAGATATAGAGACATTGAGATCAAATGAATACTGTGAGTATGTGAGTATGAGGAAATGATAAGGAGAAGTATTCAGATCGAGTTCAGTGACCGAGCAGAGCAATGAAAGGATAGAATCAAGAACAATCAGATAAAAGAGATCACAATCATACAGTAAAGAGAAGATCTGTAATCAGCATATCAGTGCAAACCGAAGGATCATATACTGAGACATTTTAACCAGTGTATCAGGTTAAATCTCTTAACCGAGTAGTCTTAGCAGACTTTTGTAAATCTCTTTACCGAGTGCTTACTTTATTGTAAGTTTACAAATCCTCTAACAAGGTAGACTGAATAAGTCTCTTAGCTTTTAACAGAGCAGACCTTTGATAGGGTAGATCATGATATGATCAAATTTTGTAAAGCCCTAACATGAAAACTTTATTATCTGTAGTAGTGAAGATTTGTGGGTGTCATCCCCACCGTAGTTTTACCTTTCAGGGGTTTTTGGGTTACCAAATCTATTTTGTTATGTGTGATTTCATGTATGCTGCTTGACATGATATATTACTTAGATTATTCAAGTTTTTTTTACATGATGGATGCATAAAGTTCTAACAGTTTAAAAAGATAGAAGTTAGTAAGTTTTGATTCACCCCCCCCCTCTCAGTACTACTTTCCCATTTTTATTTCCAACAATTAGTATCAGAGCTTAGGGTTTCTCATAAGGAAGTCTAACCACTTGTGGAAAAGATCTTAAGATGGAAGTTTACAAATTGGGAAAAGCCATAAAAAACCAAAAGATTGAAGTTCAACTAGCATTACAATAACTGGAAGCAACCAAAGGGGAACTAAAGAAATCTTTGAGCAAAAGAAGAGAAATAGCTATTCAACAAAGTGAGCCACTGTACAAGGAAGAAGACACCACTTGACTATTTGATACTGGTAATGAACAAGCCATGAAAGAACTGCTGGAGAAAAATACCATACTGAATGATGAGATCAGGACTCTAAAAAGAGAACAGGAAATTCAATCTGTTAGACTCTGTGAAGTAGTGGAGCAGAAAAAGAAAGTTGAAGATGATAAAGCAATGGCTGAAGAAGATAAAAGATGAATTACAATAAGGCTAGATGAGAGAACAAGTGATATACAAAGGTTGACTAATAATCAAATAGATATGGTAAATCAACTACTGCTAGCCAACCAAGAATTGGGTAGGAAAGACTTGGAAAACAATCAACTAAAACATGAAAATGATCAGCTGAAACATGAGTTGAGAACTAAGAAAGAAATCAATGAAAGGATGAACAAACCTAATGAAGCTACAAAGTATTTTGAAGAACTGTTAAGGTCACCTAGGAGATCTGGTGATAGATCTGGACTTGGACTAAATGAACAATCATCTATTGAAGAAGGAGAGTCATCAAAAGATGGAGAACATAAGATTGCTAAATCAAAGAACAAAAGGCCCACATGTCATCACTATGGGAAGTAGGACATACAACCAACATATGTAGAAGAAAACATGGTAAGACAGATTCCAAACCTAAGTTTAATGGACATTATTTTAACTGCAAGAAGCATGGACATCAAGCACATGAATGTAGATCTAAAGCTAACATTTCATCCACCTCACCCAAGTTTCAAGAAAGTTGTTTCAATTGTCAGAAGTATGGGCACAAAGCTTACGAATGCCGATCTAGACCAAGGTGGTCAACTAATGAGAAAACAAAGCCAGTCACACAGCGTAAAAGTTACAATTGGGATTACAACACTTGGTACAATTGTCATTATTGTGGTAAGTATGGACATATTGGAGTAAATTGCATGAAGACTCATTTTAGAGGCAAATCTAAAAGTTGGATGAATGGAAGCATGGTCTATTATAAATGTAATAAGGTCGATCACTTAAACAGAGACTGCAGATCACCTATGCCGAGCAATCTTAACAACCAGAATGAGGATATCTGTGAAAAAATGAGGAACTAGATGGAGAAGTCATGGAGGAAGAAAGAAGAAGGAACAACAAGTGAAGCAAGCACATCTGAGGTCACCCAATCCGATGGATCAGATGTTCACACTTCTTCCAACTAAGCATAAAAGGTATGTCTGGAACTGATTCTTGCAAAGCCTTACTTTACATCAGTTCCTAATATAGAATTGAGAAAAGGTCCATATCTGCATAGATTAAGATGCATTAGGACATATCTGAGAAAAAATAGAAAATTTCATTTTGATGCCGAGCATTAGTGTCATGACTGAGCTAACAATGTTTGTCGAGCACCTATTATTGCCAAAATTCTATGCCAAGCTGTATTGCAACGGTTACATCGATCGAGCTTGTGTCTAACCGAGTTTAACATGAGTTTGCCGAGACAACTGTACTTCACCTAAAATCTATATGGAGCATTTATGAGGCCCTAATCCTATTTTTTTAGATTCTATAAAGCGGAAAGTTGTCGTTAATTTCATTTCACCAGGCTATTCGAGATTTTAGAGCGATTCAGAATTTGTGCAACCGAGATCAAGCAAAGTAATTTCGAATCTTCTCAGCATGCTGTCGGCAAAATTCATCTATAGGGTTAATTGACAAAAAGGTACTTTACCGAGCTACTATTTTCTTTTCAAAAATTATAGTGTCAAATGGAATCATCTTCATCCGCACCAGTCAGGAAATAGGGAATGGAAGTTTTCAATGTACAACTTGTAAGGAATGAGGTTTGTAAATCGAGGATATTCAAGGTAATATCCAAAAGTGCGATCAAAGGAGATTTGAACGGAGCCCTATTTGTGACTCCAGAAAATGTGTTAATGATGAACAATGTTAGGTCCTGGTATATGTGCAAAATTGGAGAAATCAGTGATTACGAGACCAGGGAAGCATATGACAAATTATGTATCAACGGAGTGCTGAAGCCAGAGCACAAGGTCGTTGCCGACCAAGGGTTAGTGCATGCCCTAAATTTCCCACAAAATTTCAAAGTTGAATGGATAAAGATCATATTGGGTCGAGTGCATGACATGCAATTATGGCTAGAAGATGGACTGGTGAAGATTACAAAGGAAATGATACATGATGTCATTGGTTACCTACCATTGACAGGAAGAGAACAATGAAATGTGCATGAAAAGAAGATATTCAAGCGAACACATAGGCAATCTAGAACAAATGTGGAATGACAATTTCCACCATCACTGATCCAGAAATTGACTTCACTATTAGAGTTATATCGCATAAGTTTTACCAATCCAGTCGGTTGGATAGCGTCCCCTGTATGGAAATGGACCAGGCTTGGAAGATAATTAAGAAAGGGGACACATATGATCTTGCTAAGCTCCAACTGACTCAACTTGTTGAGAACTTAAACTCCATCAGGATGGAGAAGAACTCTATGTGTAAGTTCAGTTCCTTGTTGATCTGTATATTCTTTTATGTCAAGAAGTATTTTCCTACACATGGTGATGTGAAATGGGATAAGAAGAAACCCATTACTGTTCAGATAAATGATTTCATACATGAGATTGGTGATGATTTTGAAGGGATAATGGACAATTATTTCATTGAGTTTAAGAAGAAAATGAGGAATAGGACTAGAGTCCCTGTGTCTCTGATTGAGAAATATAGTAAGGACATATGTTTTCTAGTAGACATAGACTTTACCTATGCACATGCAGTCCTACCTAGGGTTTCATGGTTGATGCCACTACCCTATGAACTCAATATTGATGAAGCTACTACTACAATCATAACCCTCCTAGCTAAGGAAGTTGATACTAAGGCATCTTACTTTGGTACATTTGAAGAGGCCAAATCCAAGATCTCTTTGGGATTATTGGCTGCCACCACTAAGAGAAGAAGAAAGAAAATAGTAAAGAATCTGGAAGAATATGTTAAAGAATCTAACAAAGATGCACCACTAGAGTTAACCCAAGGGTTAGGAGAAGATGAGAAGACTGCAACTAGTGGAAGTGAGACAGAAGAAGAAGAAGAAGAAGAGAAGAAACCAATAATTTCTGAGTCCCCACCTAAAAGAAGAGTGTTAAAATGTAAAGTGTCTAAGACACCATCACTTAGACCTCAGCCAAAAAGGACTACTACCGAGACTCCTAAGATGCCTCTTGCATCTGCAAAGCACAAACTTGCTCAATCGAAGGTAGTGCCGACCAAGGACATGAAGAAGCTGAGAAGGAAACTTGTTCTACCAAAAGATGATGAAGAAACTGAAAGTGATGAAGCAATAAAGGGAAAGGCAACACAACAGGGTTCACATCAACTCATTGTCGATGAATTGTGTCATAAGCTTACTAGCACAGCTGCAGTTGATGAAGTGAAGAAATTAAAGTTTGGACTGTTGAGTATTGGAGATAAAGAAAAAGTTGAGGATGCTATTCTTGAAATGTTATACACTTTCAAGATGCTGTCGATTGAAATTGAAAATAGGTTTCCAAAGGAATTGTGCAACAGAGTCACACAAAAGTGGGAGTATGCTTTACAAATAGAGCAGGAAATAAGAGCAAGTACATTAGCACAATTTGAATCCACTCTCACTCCTGCAAATATCAAACAGATAGTCAACCAATACAGAGGCAAGTTTGATCCTAAACTTAGAGCCTATCTTATCCTTCAACGCAAGATTGAAGATGTTGTTCAAGAGAGTTTTAAGATTTGGAATGTAGTGTTTGGTTTGATATCGGCCCCGATAGAAGACAAGGATGAAGGAAAGAATGACAATTTAGTTGCAACCACCTCAGCAGTTGTTGAACCTGACAACAAGAAAATTACAATGGAGACTGATACTCCTAAGGAAGTGCAATTACATGATACTTTTGAGGTTCATATTGTTGATATATAGGTGGAGAACCCCATTAAGACATCGTTCCTAACTAAGGATGATCTAAAGAACACAGCAGCAATAGGAACACCCTTGCCACGTAGTAACACTATACTATTCCAAGTCAAGGATTATCCCACCATCACGAGCACACAATCTGTCATTGATAATCATCCTATACCTGAAGTTGCTACTATTGATAAGTTAGTTGGTACAAGTCTTACCGAGGAATCAATCATGTCGGTACCACTAACTCAACCTATCGAGGAAGAAGTTAAAGTAAAAGATAAAATTCAAAGTCCTCGTAAGAAAGAACACAGCACAGAAGGACAAGGAACGAAGCTAGATGAACAAGCTGTTCGACCTCATGCCGAGGAAAAGGAGAAAGAAGAAGGAAATAGTAGAGGAAAATTCATTGAAGAACAAGCGCCAAAGGAACAAGAGGCCATCAAAGCTCTTGTACAGCTCTCAAGTGGAAGCGCCCCATTGAGAGAACCAAAGGAAACAGATGAGGTAACAATTGATGAAGAAATTGTTATTCCTAAATGGAATACTAAGAACCTTACTTTCGAGTAGCTACAGATAATGAAAGATTTGCTGACTAGGAAAAGTAGACAAGAAGAACTCCAACGGGATCATCAGCAAAAATAGGTTCTTCATGAAATTAAGGACATATTTAATGAATTTTATGACTTATCTAATGTAAATAGTTCCATTCCCATATTGGAACAACTTGTACATATTGTTCAGAAAGTAAATAATGACACGAGTTGTGCAAGTGATAAATTATTTGAATGGTCAGAACACAGATTTGAGACAAAGATGTTGGATAAGATATATGCCGAGATAGTAGTAAAACAAGTTGAGTTGTCAACTTCGGTAAAGGAGACCGAGAGATTAGTTGTGGATGGACAATCTCTACTGGCCAAGATATGCAATGTTGAATTATTCACAGATGAAAATCAACACTTTGTTGAAACTCTCAAGCAAGAGATCAAACTTTCAAGTCAGTCCCTGACTTTGGATGCCAGCACAAGTGCCGAACATTATGTTAAGGTAATGCAGACACAGGGTAATTTAGCTGAGCTAATGGAAAATGATGGCAAGATTTTCTCTCACCTACTTTCTATTCAAACTATTCTTACACCACATCTAGAGGCTATACAGAGAAAATTAGCCAAGGCTAACACATTGATCCAGAGTGATTCAGATTTGTCTACAGCTGAAGGTCTCATCAGTCTGGCCGCTGATTTTGAAGTACAAACTGAAGTGTTAAATCTCACTTCAACTGCATGGATAGATGCATTATACATGATTACGGTGCTTCACAGACCTTTTTTGGAGAAAATTTGTAACTTACCTACTGATGAGGAAATTAGTCGTGTCAAAAACAAGGGGGAATTATCATGACACGAGTGTAAATAGGGACAGGTAACACAATTTTGAATATGTATATATATCTCAGGGGGAGTTTTAGGCTATACAAACATATTTTTATAATTGTATATACAAAGGTCATGACAAAGTGTTTTTGCCACTAATGTCAAAGGGGGAGATTGTAGATCTCTATAATTTTGTTGACTATTAGTGTCTTACACTTAGTCATATATCTAGGCAAGGATGGTCGGTCATCACTACGACTGAGTCATTCTGTAAAGGCCGAGTTTTGTATTGTATACTTACCAAGCAGTAGTACTACCGAGTAAAGTCACGGTCACAATATGTTTGTAATATGCTGAGTATAGTTGTTGTCGAGCTACATATATCAATGATTACCGAGTGACAGAGAATTTTGATGTCGAGTTAGCCAGAATTGACAGACAAGTCTGAAATGGCACAATGATCGAGGTAAACCATTTTTTAGGATAATTATATTTTGTATGTTGAGGTAATCATAGAGATGATTACGCATCCATATTGCTATCATTGATCCCTATGTATAAGCTTTAGCCAATTAGAAAATTGTATAGTATAGGAGGTAATAGGAATATATATGGACCGTATATCTTGTAACGGTAAAATGTTTTTGTTACTATATAAAGGAAAGATCTAGGACAGAGATGTGTGTGTGAATCAGAGAGAGATATAGAGGCATTGAGATCAGATGAATACTATGAGTATGTGACTATGAGGAAATGATAAGGAGAAGTATTTAGATCGAGTTCAGTGACCAAGCAGAGTAGTGAAAGGACAGAATCAAGAACAATCAGATAAAAGAGATCACAATCATACAGTAAAGAGAAGATCTATAATCAGCATATTAGTGCAAACTGAAGGATCATATACTGAGACATTTTAACCAATGTATCAGGTTAAATCTCTTAACTGAGTAGTCTTAGCGGACTTTTGTAAATCTCTTTACCGAGTGCTTACTTTATTGTAAGTTTACAAATCCTCTAACAAGGTAGACTGAATAAGTCTCTTAGCTTTTAACAAAGCAGACCTTTCACAGGGTAGATCATGATATGATCAAATTTTGTAAAGCCCTAACAGGCAAACTTTATTATCTGCAGTAGTGAAGATTTGTGGGTGTCATCCCCACCCTAGTTTTACCTTTCAAGGGTTTCTAGGTTACCAAATCTATTGTGTTATGTGTGATTTCATGTATGCTGCTTGACATGATATATTACTTAGATTGTTCAAGTTTTGTTTACATGATGGATACATAAAGTTCTAACAGTTTAAAAAGATAGAAGTTAGTAAGTTTTGATTCACCACCCCCTCTCAGTACTACTTTCCCATTTGTATTTCCAACAGCATATTTATTTAATTACACTAAAATAATACTTTTAATATAAAGTTCCTACAATTTTATTAAAAAAACACATTCACATGTGTGCATGTATGTAATCTTGATTAATAAGCAATTAAAATGAATTTGTACTTTCAAAAATGCTATTTTATCTTATTCTACCTACATTTCTCTTTTGCCTCTTAATCTTCACCACTCATTTCTACCTAACCTTGCATCTCCTTGCATCTCCTTTTGCCTCTTCATCTCAACCACTGACTCTTTTACCTCTTAATCTCCACCCTTCATTCTTGAGGCAATTCCTTTAAAAGGAAGCTCTTCCCTTGCTCAAAGGTCCTAATCTTAGAATCTTTTTATCTTAAGCATCTTGCATTGTAGCTTTCTTGCAAACTTGTCATTTGGATTCTTATCTTAGCTTCATTTCTAGCTTAATCTTGCATTGTTAATCTAGTTTCTTTCTTGCATCACTTCATAAATTTAACTCTTGCATTCTTATTCTAGATTATTAGTTGCTTGCATATATTATAGCTTAATATGTCATCTTAGCTTGTACATTCTTGTATTCTTAGCTTCATTCTTAGATTTGAATCTTCTATTTTGGAGTATTCAAGTCACTAATCCTCTATGCCAATTTGATAAGCATCATGAGAAGGTTTAAACTCACTTCAACTAGGAAGCTATGAGCCGCTTCCTGAGATTTTCTCTTCTATGTATTCTATCAAGTGTAATGGCTCATAGAAGTGTGTCACACTTTTGATCACACACCACCACAACCACTAGTTGATGCATGCACCGAGGAACTTTGAGGAGATAAAAATGTACCTAAAATGATGAAGTTAAATAGTGGATGTAGGAAGATGAACACACAAAAAATGATGACGATAGAAAAAGAAATTCATAATAATGGATGTAGATCATTCTGATTACAAATATCAAAATAGGTAGGTTGTAGCGGGAAAAAATAAAAAGAATCAATGGATGTAGATGTTCTAATGGCCATCTATGTCCTTTAGCAAATGTGAACTGTCCATTTCAAACATCAAGTTGGCCTTTCCAAATAAAAAATGTGTTTTGTGTAATTAGTTTTTGTTTATACAACTTCAATCTAATCATGATAACAAGTGCCCTAAGATTATGTCATAAAAAAGATATTATTTACAATATTGTATCATAGAAAATAGTGAGAAATGCTATGGAGGAAGATAGCTCACCAAATCAAATAGATGGGGTTATGATACATTAGGAACACCCCAAAGGCTCACCCTCAAATCCAGATAAGATTAGCACAACCCAAAAGAATGAAGGAGTGCTAATGCAAGATCTAGATTTGAGGATGGAGTGTTATTTGGGGATGGGTTACTTTAATGTTAAGATGTATATGATATGTAAAAATAATGTGCAAATGTGTAAAAGGAATTGTACTATGATAAATGAAGTGATATCTAACAAGATGTGATATCAAATCTGATGTATAAAAGTAAGTGCAAGATGAAAAGAGGAGGAAGGAACTCACCTTGAAGTTAGGAGAAGAGGAGTGAATTTCAGATCTTGTTTTGAATTTCATGGAGCTGTCAAAATCATGAATGGTTCTAGATCTGACACTACGACACCTAAAATTTATAACTATGATGAATATGATGAAGCTAACAAGGATGATGATGAATTCATATTGATTTCTATTAGACAATATGATTCCAAATCTAAAGATTCTATGCCTTTTACTACTACTAATGATGTTGTTCAAGAGAAAGATTCATCTTCTCAGGTTGTCAAGGAATATAAGTGGGTGATTGAGAGTTGATGCTCTCATCACATCACTAATGATAAGAGGATATTTTTAAACTATGATATGTATGATGGTGGAAAGGTGAAATGGGTGACAACTCAGTTCACGAGATCAAAGGTAGAGGTTAAATTACTTTGGATGGAAAAAATAACACTAATGATATATTGTATGTAGAAGGTTTGAAACATAATCTTCTTATATTTGGTCAACTAATGGATAAAGGCTATGTATTTCATTTCAAGGATGACATGTGAAAAATCTTGAATAATTATGAAAGGTAGATTTCTACTGGATCCAAGAAAAGAGGTGACATAATTCTATTGAATAGTGGTTAGAAGACTTGTTCTAATATTGGCTTCAAGCTTTGCCATGCAAAGAAGTTTTCCTTATTCAGCTTTGGTACCTCCTTCTTATACATCCTGATCATTTACTTCAAGTCCCTTTAAACTTGATTTCTGTAACCACCAATAATAAGCAACGAAGCTCTGATACCAATTGTTAATATGATTTAGAACAACAGAGAGGAGGGGGGTGAATCAGTTGTTCTCAGGTCTAGATGTATAAAACAAACTTCAAAAACTTTTCTTTAAATCAAATCTAAAAACCAAAACCAACTCGGTCATCACTGATTCTATAATAGAAACATATAACATTGCAGTCCACTACCCAGTTGTATCTAACTTGTAAAACACAGAAATGTTTAAACCAAAACATTCACACAAGCATTGACACTAGGATTTATAGTGGAAACCCAATCTGGAAAAAACCACTTTGTAACATGCTACTATTATTTTCACTCTTCTGAAGTGAGCTCAGTTAGAAGCCAACATTGTCAAAGGTTACAATACACACTGTTAGGTGTCACCCGGTTAAAGGATTTCAATCACTCTGTTAGAAGTGAGCCTTGTTATAGGACTTACATACATTCCATTAGAATGCAACCTTGCTCAAAGGATTTAAACATATGACTGTTAGGTCAACCTCTGTTAAAAGGATTTTGACTGTTACAATGGTTAGAAAGTAGCAGCAATATTGATCTGAAAAACATACAACTCACTTTACAAATATCAAATCCAATTCCGTACACAAATGCTGGTTTACTGACTTTGAAACTTTTCCATCTCCATTTATAATCTTCTCAGAACTTTTCTTCAAGCAGTCACCACACTTCTCCTTCAGCCTTTTCTACTTATACAGTCAATAACATCTACTAATCTTCCAGTATCCTCTTTTCACCCATGCACACACATACCTAATGCTTAGATTCCCTTAATACTTCCTCAATTAGGTTAACTCATCTTTTACCGCTCATTCTCCTTCGTAGATCTTAGGGTTAGGTCAGATTCATTGAATCTACCCACTTTATGTTCTTCAGCTCATTTTCTAGAAACATCTCAAATCTCTTAAAGATTTACAATAAAATGTTTTTCAATGCATTCAATGCTTTCAAACAATCAATAAATAAAGTCAACAAGTTCTACATAATCTAAGAATTCAACAATGTCGGCTCCAAATCTGAATTCTCTTCAAATATAAAAATAGTCATGCTTGGTCAATACTGTGATAAACTACTTGATCTTCATCTAGAAAGCTTGGTCATTACTACAAATGTTTCCTTGCCTTATACTATCTTTCTCGGCAATTAACTAATGTTCCGTCGACACTAGAATTTTTCTCGGCATATACTGACTCAGTCGACACTAACATTACTTGGCTTGAACATGATTTCTCTATTTTTGCTAGGTCAAGCCTACTAGTTTAGTCTTCAATCTTACTAAGATAAATAATACATTATCTCATCATTGTACAACATAGTCAAGTACACTTTGTAGTATCAAGATAACTCAACCTTTCCGTAGGTGCTATTGTTACCAACCTTGCCTATCCCCTTAGCAACACTTAAATAGATATAGTACTTTCCTAAGTAGCAACAATCTTACCAGTTAAGGTTTTGACATCAATGAAAACACAACAATTGCTTCAATTGAAGTTTCCAACAATCTCCCTCTTTGGCATTAATGGCAACACCATATGATATCACCTGAATAACACATGGATTACCAACCAATCCAAAAACTTATCTATCCATCAAAAAAAAAAATTGTAATATCCTTAGCTTCATTCTGATTTAGAATCTATTAGCCTCACTTCTGTGACTGTTAGAAGTATCCAGATCTCCTTCTATCCTGATCCTTCATTTTAGTTAATCATCTTCTTAATTTTCTTTTCAGTGTCATGTGTTATTTCAATTCATCTCCCTCTTTGACAAAAATGCCAAAGTAGCAACTAAAACATACATCCATTAGATGTAGATATTATCTGTGCAGCTCAATGTTTCTCCCTCTATCATCTTGCTTATGACTGATTCCTTGTCTTTTCTCTTCTTCACAACTCTAGGCTAGTCCTAAAGTGTGACAATCTTCTGCATCAATCTGTCAAATATTCTTCTATAACATATTTGATGCAATGCTCCTAGCTTAACTAGGCAGCCTCAGTTAGGGGAAAGACCCCTAATTGACTTCTCAAATACTCGTGTTTCTTTAGGTAAAGCTTTAGTGAATATATCTGCTAATTGTTCCTTTGTATTCACATATTCCTTTCGGACTTCTTTATCTTGTACCAATTCTCTCAAGTAGTGATACTTGATTTCTATGTGCTTGGTCTTAGTATGCATCACTGGATTCTTAGAAATGTTGATAGCACTTGTGTTGTCACAGAAAATAACAATAGGTTCAGTGATTTCTTCTTTCATGCCTACCAACAATTGTTTTATCCATACCAAATTTGAACAGTTTACTACAACAGCAACATACTCAGCTTCAATAGTAGATTGGGAAATGCAATTTTGTTTCTTGCTCATCTAGGAGACTAATCTTTGTCCAAGAAAGAAAGCTCCACCACTAGTACTCTTTCTGTCATCTACATTTCCTGCCCAATCAGCATCTATATATACTCTTAGTTCAAATCTTTCATCCTTCTTGTATATAGCCCATAGTTAGCAGTCTCTTTCAAGTATCTCATAATTCTTTTCACAGCCATCATGTGTGTTTCCTTAGGATTGGCAGAGAATCTTGCCACAATCCCAACAGCTAGTGCAATATCTGGTATACTATGTACAGCATACTGCAATTTTGCAATCATGGATCTGTACAAAGTCTGGTTCACTTCTGCAGAATCATTATTCTTAGATCACTTTTGTCCAGTAACCATAGGAGTACTCACTGGTCTAGAATCTTCCATCCCAAAAGTTTTCAATATTTCATTAACATACTTAGACTATGTAATGAAAATTCCTTTCTTCATCTAATATACTTGTAAACCAACAAAGAATTTGATCTCACCAAACATGCTCATTTCAAATTCAGTTTGCATTTCATTTGAAAATATTTTACACAAAGCATCTTGTCCACCAAAAATAATATCATCCACAAAAATTTTTGCCAACGGGATACCTTTACCTTCTTCATCTTTCATGTACAGATTGCTTGTGTCATTTGTTCTTGAAAATCCAATATGTATTAAGTAGTTATGCAATCTGTCATACCATGCTCTAGGAGCTTTTTTTAATCCATATAGTGCTTTGTTCAATTTGCATACCATGTGTCTTCTATTTGGATCAATAAAACCTTCTGGCTATTCTATGTAAACTTCTTCTTCTAGTATACCATTCTATGGAGGTGTTCTAGGTGCAGACATCTATCTTTTGATCCCTTTTTCATTGCAAAATAGATTGAATTCATTTGATGTAAATTCTCCACCTCGGTCAGATCTAAGACATTTCAAGTTCCTACCTATCTCCTTCTCAACCTTAGCCAAATACCACTTAAAGAATTGAAAAGTGTCAGATTTTTCTTTTAGAAACATTACATGCATCATCCTGGTATGATCATCAACAAACAAGATCAAATATCTAGCACCACAGTAACTTTGTACACCCATAGGTCCAAAAAGGTCAGTTTGAACCAAATCTAAAATGTTTTTAGAAGTAAAGGGTTTTCTCTTAAAACTTGACTTTGTCATTTTTCCTAATTGGCATTCCTTGCACATCACATTCTCGGGTTTATTCAATCTAGGTAGACCTCTTACTTTCTTCTTCTTACATATTTCTACTAGATTATCAAAGTTAACATGACATAGTCTCTTATGCCATAACCAAATGTCATCAAGTTGTGCAACCATACATGCTTCTTCAGATAGCTCAAGATAGAACAAATTACCTCTAGTTTGTTCTCCACTTCCGATCAGTTCACCAGTAGCGTCAAATATTTTAGCTTTCTTATGATGAAATTCCTCTTAGTAACCAGTGTTCTTGAGTTGTGCAACACTTAGCAGATTATAATTTAGACCTTCAACCCAATATGCATTTTCACGAGAGATCTTATGAATCAGTTTAATCAAACCTTTTCCTCTAACAAGACATGGTGCATCATTACCAAATTTTACACTTTTACACTTTTACCTCTATAATGATGTAAGGTCTCAAAATTACTCTTGTCACCAGTCATGTGATGCGAACAACCACTATCAATAATCCATTTGTCACTCTTTTTCACATAGGAGATCACTGGAGTTTTCTCATCCTCATCAGATTCATCTTTCATTGCAACATAGACTACCTCAATTTCAAAATCATCACTATCAGTGTCAGTTTCTTCTTCAGCAATGTAACAATATTTCTTACCTTTTCCTTTGTAGTCTTTGTGTCTTCGGTAGCTTCTATCATCTCTTCTATCTTTGTGTTTTCTTTTTCTTTCTTCATTTTTATCATTCCTGTCAAGACATCTAGCAACTATATGACCAACTTTATTACATGCAAAACATATAATAGGGAGTTTACCTTTATATTTTCCTTTTCCCCTTCTCAATCTTCTAGCCATAAGAGCTTCTAGATCTTCAAGTTCTTCATCAGAAGTGTCACTGTCACTATCACTATCACTTTCACTTTCACTTTCACTAATGCATCTTTCTTCTTCTTTCTTTGGCTTGTTTAGAACTAACTGTGACTTAAAAGTAGATCCAACATTACCAATACTACCAACAGTGAAGTTATCATAGTTAGAGAGTTCAAAAGCATTTAGCTTGCCTACAAAACATTCCAAAGTAAGCACATTTGCAAAGTTACATCTAGATTCCTGAATAGCTGAGATCTTAATAGCATATATAGGACACAGAGTTCTTAGTACTTTACCATTTATAGTTTCATCATCAATAGTCCCACTTGCTCCTGTAATAACATTCACAACTTCTTTTATTCTACCACAATATTGTGCAATGTTCTCACCTTCTTGCATTCTCCTTTCATCAAACTTACCTCTAACACTCTTGGCCTTAGATTTCAGTACATTTATGTCACCACCATAGATCTTTGCAAGAGTGTCCCATATCTCCTTAGCACTTGTGCAATCCTTAATGTCCTCAAATTCTGCATAGCTTAGGGTAGATGCAATTTCTAGCATTGCCTGATTATGTTCTTGCTTAGCTCTCATTTCTTTGGTAGTCAAAGGTGTGATAGGTGAGACATAGTCATTCTCAATGTAGTACTTTTCAGAATCACCAATACTAACTAGATGTAGCTTCATCAAGCTTTTCCATGTAGGGAAGTTTTCCTTATTCGGCTTCGGTACCTCCTTATATATCATGATCATTTGCTTCAAGTCCCTTTAAACTTGATCTCTCTAAACACCAATAATACGCAACAAAACTCTGATACCAATTGTTAATATGATTTAGAACGACATAGATGGGGGGTGAATCAGTTGTTCTCAGGTCTAGATGTATAAAATAAACTTCAAAAACTTTTCTTTAAATCAGATCTAACAACCAAAACCAACTCGGTCATCACTGATTCTATAATAGAAACATATAACATTGAAGTCCACTACCCAACTGTATCTAACTTGTAAAACACATAAATGTTTAAATCAAAAAATTCACACAAGCATTGACACTAAGATTTATAGTGGAAACCCAATCTGGAAAAAACCACCTTGTAACATGCTACTATTATTTTCACTCTTCTGAAGTGAGCTCGGTTAAAAGCCAACCCTGTCAAAGGTTACAATACACACTATTAGGTGTGACTCGGTTAAAGGATTTCAATCACTCTGTTAGAAGTGAGCCTTGTTATAGGACTTACATACATTCCATTAGAATGCAACCTTGTTCAAAGAATTTAAACATATGACTGTTAGGTCAACCTCTGTTAAAAGGATTTTGACTATTACAATGGTTAGAAAGTAGAAGCAGTATTGATCTAAAAAACATACAACTCACTTTGCAAATATCAGATCCAATTCCATACATAAATACTGGTTTACTGACTTTGAAACTTTGTCGTCTCCATCTCTAATCTGCTTGGAACTTTTCTTCAAGCAATCACCACACTTCTCCTTCAACCTTTTCTACTTATATAGTCAATAACATCTACTGATCTTCCAGCATCCTCTTTTCACCCATGCACACACATACCTAATGCTTAGGTTCCCTTAATACTTCCTCAATTAGGTTAACTCATCTTTTACCACTCAATCTCCTTCGTAGATCTTAGGGTTATGTGAGATTCATTGAATCTACCCCCTTTATGTTCTTCGACTCCTTTTCTAGAAACATCTCAAATCTCTTAAAGATTTACAATAAAGCATTTTTCAGTGCATTCAATACTTTCAATCAATCAATAAATAAAGTCAACACATTTTACATAATCCAAGAATTCAACAATATCAGCTCCAAATCTGAAATCTCTTCAAATATAAAAATACTGATGCTCGGTCAATACTATGATCAACTACTCGGTCTTCATGTAGAAAGCTTGGTCATTACTAAAAATGTTTCCTCGGCTTATACTGTCCTTCTCAGCAATTAACTAATGTTCGGTCGACACTAGAATTTTTCTCGGCATATACTGACTTGGTCGACACTAACATTATTCGGCTTGAACATGATTTCTCCATTTTTTCTCAGCCAAGACTACCAATTTAGTCTTCAATATTACTAAGATAAACAATACATTGTCTCATCATTGTACAACATAGTCAATTACACTTTGTAGTATCAAGATAACTCAACCTTTCCTTAGATGCTATTGTTACCAACCTTGCCTATCCCCTTAGCAACACCCAAATAGATATAGTAATTTCTTAAGTAGCAATAGTCTTACTAGTTAAGGTTTTGACATCAATGACAACACAAAAATTGCTTCAATTGCAGTTTCCAACAGACATGTGAAAAATCTTGAATGATTATGAAAGGGAGATTTCTACTAGATCCAAGAAAAGAGGTAACATACTGATTATTTGCTTCAAGTCCCTTTAAACTTGATTTCTATAAACACCAATAATAAGCAATGAATCTCTGATACCAATTGTTAATATGATTTAGAACAATAGAGAGGGGGGTTAATCAGTTTTTCTCAAGTCTAGATGTATAAAATAAACTCCAAAAACTTTTCTTTAAATCAGATCTAACAACCAAAACCAACTCAGTCACCACTGATTCTATAATAGAAACATATAACATTGTAGTCCACTACCCAGCTGTATCTAACTTGTAAAACACATAAATGTTTAAACCAAAACATTCACACAAGCATTGACACTAGGATTTATAGTGGAAACCCAATCTGGGAAAAACCACTTTGTAACATGCTACTATTATTTTCACTCTTCTGAAGTGAGCTCGGTTAAAAGTCAACCCTATCAAAGGTTACAATACACACTGTTAAGTGTGACCCAGTTAAAAGATTTCAATCACTCTGTTAGAAGTGAGCCTTGTTATAGGACTTACATACATTCCATTAGAATGCAACCTTGTTCAAAGGATTTAAACATATGATTGTTAGGTCAACCTCTGTTAAAAGGATTTTGATTGTTACAATGGTTAGAAAGTAGCAGCAGTATTGATCTAAAAAAGATACAACTCACTTTGCAAATATCAGATCCAATTCCATACACAAATGCTAGTTTACTAACTTTGAAACTTTTCCATCTCCATCTCTGATATGCTCGGAACGTTTCTTCAAGCAATCACCACACTTCTCCTTCAGCCTTTTCTACTTATATAGTCAATAACATCTACTGATCTTCCAGCATCCTCTTTTCACCCATGCACACACATACCTAATGCTTAGGTTCCCTTAATACTTCCTCAATTAGGTTAACTCATCTTTTTCCACTCAATCTCCTTCGTAGATCTTAGGGTTAGGTCAGATTCATTGAATCTACCCGCTTTATTTTCTTCAGCTCCTTTTCTAGAAACATCTCAAATCTCGTAAAGATTTACAATAAAATGTTTTTCAATGAATTCAATGCTTTCAAACAATCAATAAATAAAGTCAACATTTTTTACATAATCCAAGAATTCAACAATGTCGGCTCCAAATCTAAATTCTCTTCAAATATAAAAATATTGATGCTTGGTCAATACTGTGATCAACTACTCGGTCTTCATGTAGAAAGCTCGGACATTACTAAAAATGTTTCCTCGGCTTATACTGTCCTTCTCCAATTAACTAATGTTTCGTCGACACTAGAATTTTTCTTGGCATATACTGACTCTGTCGACACTAACATTACTCAGCTTGAACATGATTTCTCCATTTTTTCTCAGGCAAGCCTACCAGTTTAGTCTTCAATATTACTAAGATAAACAATAAATTGTCTCATCATTATACAACATAGTCAATTACACTTTGTAGTATCAAGATAACTCAACCTTTCCTTAGGTGCTATTGTTACCAACCTTGCCTATCCCCTTAGCAACACTCAAATAGATATAGTACTTTCCTAAGTAGCAACAGTCTTACCAGTTAAGGTTTTGACATCAATGAAAATGCAACAATTGCTTCAATTGCATTTTCCAACAGACATGTGAAAAATCTTGAATGATTATGTAAGGGAGATTTCTACTGGATCCAAGAAAAGAGGTAACATACTTCTATTGAATAGTGGTTAGAAGACTTGTTCTATTTCTCAAACAAATGAAATTGGTTATGAAATAAAAGGTTGTGTCATTTGAAATTTGAAAATATTGTTTCTATAAGTTCTACTTTTGTTGTTAGAGCTTTTCCTAGGATGAAGAAACCTACTAACAATTTTTGTAAAGAATGTCAATTGGGAAAGAAAGAAAGAGATACTTTTCACTCTAAGAAAGAAAATTAAAATGGTTTTTTGGATCTTGTTCCTACTGACTTGTGTGGCCCTACCAAGATAAGAAGCTTGCAAGGTGAGAGATATTTTATGCTATTGATTGATGACTACTCAAAGATGGTATGGGTGACTTTCTTGAAGGAGAATTTTGAAGCTTTTGATAAGTTCAAGGCTTTCAAGACAATGGTGAAGAATGAGATAGGACTAAAACTGGAGAATAAAAGATTAGTCAGAAGTGGAGAATTTACAACAAATGAGCTCAAGTACTATGAGTTTCATATAATCAAGAGACAATTGTCTGCTCCTAGGACCACACAACAGAAAGGTGTAGTAGAGAAAAAGAACATATCAATTATAGAGACTACAAGGACCATGCTACTTGAGATAAATGTTAGAATAATTGAGAGGGGGCTGAATCAGTTATCCAATGTCCCAATTCAAAATGTATAATCCAAAACAATTCTACTACTTCTGCAAGTCGATAAACATAAAATACTTCCACTGTCTGTGTATTTACTGATTGACAATCTAAAATCTGTATTAATTACCAATTAAATCTAACATGTAATATGCAAAGTATGATCACAAAAAAATATCACAATCAACACATAACACAAGAGATTTAACGTGGAAACCCTG
The DNA here is from genome assembly GCA_027943335.1 of Chamaecyparis obtusa. Classification (NCBI taxonomy): domain Eukaryota; kingdom Viridiplantae; phylum Streptophyta; class Pinopsida; order Cupressales; family Cupressaceae; genus Chamaecyparis; species Chamaecyparis obtusa. The sequence continues at coordinate 4,654,096 of BSBK01002075.1, read as the reverse complement.
TAAAGGGAAAAACCACCTGGGACCAGCAACCCAAAATTGTTCACTCTTCTAAAGTGAGGTCGGTGAAGACCCAACCCTGTTAGGTGTGACCTTGTTAGAGGATTTTAGACCAAAAGTTGTCATCCAACCAGTAGTCACTCTGGGGTTGACAGGATAACAATGTTCACTCTATGAATGAAACATCAAAAGAATTTCATAGTCCACTCAGTTAAGAGATTTAACTATGTACAATGGTTAAATGTGTAACAGTAGGTGATCTTCCTAAATACAACTTCAGATTGTAGTTTACAGATCAATGTTCATCTTATTTAGATATTTCTGACCAATATAACACTTCAGTTTCAATACTGCATCAACTTACTATCCGTCGGTAATAACTCTCTATAGCTCAGTAATTATTCTGTAACTCAGTTCTTATTAACCAGTATGATCAGAAAAACTTCTCCACGTGATTATTCTGTAGTATCTTCTTCTTCCAGCATCCTTTTCATAATGAAACCAATGTCTCTTATATAGACAAGTAAATCATTTTCTTTTCCTCCATCATATTTTGCCGCTTAATCATATTCATAGATTTTGCGGCTTTAAGCTCCCTCAGTTGATGTGTCAGTAACACATTTCAATCTACTCCATTAGATCCTTTTTTATTTATGTTAGCCATTGATCTTCATAACAAACATTATCTGTTACCTCAATTTCATACAATTTACAGCTCATCACTTTACTGATCATTTAATTCCTTTCTATTTTTCTCGGTTAACAAAGAAATGTGTCGGTGAACACAAGCTCCATTAATACTACGCTTGGTATACACTACACTTTGTCGGTGTATACTAAAATGCTTTATTTACCAACAACACTACTTTGTGTCTTTCAACTCTATTCTTCATCATAGATGAATGCAACATAATAAAGTCAATTCCATCAAGTCATAGACTCATCAACAAGTTACTTAGTCTATTCCTTATCCTCATCTGTCATATACATCTTCCTCATGTAGATATTTATGTTCTTCATCTCTTTCACCTTCCTTCAGATGTGTCGGTATAGTAACTTACAAGATAAGTACTATCAAGCTAGTTGACATCAATGATAACATAATACTGATTTAATCATCTTGCATATCTAATCATTAACTCCTCAGTAATCTTGAATTACAGATTCTTCATTCTGGTTCTAAATTAGTTGTAGTTCATCAATCTCTCCCTTTGGCATTGATGGCAACTCAAGTAATATGAAATGTACCATACACATACCAAACATGTTTTCTACAACTCTGTGACCAAATGTTGTGTAGTGTAAGCTCTCCCTAGCTTAATATGTTTAATCACTATGTTACTAAAACAACATTATAAAATATAGCTTTTTCATTCTGTAGATATAACCTTTTCAGTTCTCAAGTTCCTTTCAGATCATCTCTCCCTTAGATAGTTCTCATCGGTGCACATCTCCTTTTCTTTTCATATTATTTATCTCTCCCTTTAACAACAATGCCAAAGAAACAAATAAATAATCAGCTTTGTAATAGCTAAATAACTCTCTAGTGTCCAATACTTCCTATGTATCTTACTATACTGATTTCCCAATCTATTTCAGTTCTACAAACTTAATCACAACCTTGAACAAAATTCAAAGTGTGAACTATGCTGCATTAACTTGAATGATCTGCTAATAAGATTAGGTTGATGCAACATCCAGATCACATTAGTGACTGATAGATAGGGGACAAACCCCAAGTCTAGTCCTCAAATATTCAAAAGTGTCCTTCGATAGAGACTTTGTAAAAATGTCTACAAGTTGTTCTATAGATGTAACAAATTCTAACTTTACTTGCTTCTCTTGTACTTGTTCTCTTAAGTAGTGATACTTAATTGATATATGTTTTGTCTTTGAGTGCATCACAGGATTCTTTGAGATATTAATTGCACTTGTGTTGTCACAGTATATGATCACTGGGTCAGTGATTACCTCATTCATTCCTTCCAACACTTGTTTGATATATGCAATGTTTGAACAATTAGTAGCAGCAGCAACATACTCTGCTTCAGCTATAGACTGAGAAATACAAGCCTACTTTTTACTTGTCTAGGTTACAAGTCTTTCACCAAAGAAAACTACTCCTCTGATGGTACTTTTTTTGTCATCCACATTTCTAGCCCAATCAACATTAGTGTAAACTTTCAGCTCAAACTTGCCTTCCTTAGGATACCATAATCCATAATCCTCTATCTTTTTCAGATATCTTAAGATTCTCTTAGTAGCAATCATGTGTGATTCTCTAGGATTAGCAGGATATCTAGCAACAATTCCCACATCATGTGTTATATCCAGTCTACTGTGAGCTACATACATTAGCTTACCAATTATGGATTGGTAAAGTGTCTGGTTTACCTCTGTAGTTTCATCTTCCTTTGTTAATTTACTTCCAGTAGCCATCGATGTTCCCACAGGTTTAGCATCTTTCATGCCAAATGTCTTCAAGATTTCCTTTATGTACTTGGACTGTGTGATGAATATCCCATCACTCTTTTATATTACTTGTAATCTGAGAAAGAACTTAATCTCTCCGAACATAGACATTTCAAACTCATTCCTCATGTCATCAACAAAAGATTTACATATATGATCTTGACCTCCAAAAATAATATCATCGGTAAAAATTTTAGCAATAATAATAGTGTCATCAGTATCACCTTTCATGTACAAATTGATGTTCTCACTGGTTCTTACAAATCCAATACTTAACAGGTAAGTATTCAGTCTTTCATACCATGCTCTTGGTGCTTGCTTCAAATCATATAAAGCTTTGTGTAATCTACATACCATGTTTCTATTGTCTGGATCAATGAATCCTTCAGGTTATTCTATGTAGACCTCTTCTTCAAGTATACCATTCAGAAATGTTGATTTTACATCCATTTGATAAACCTTAAATTTCTTATGTGCAACATATGTAAGTAGCATTCTAACTCCTTCCAATCTAGCAACAGGTGCAAATGTTTCACCATAATCAATGCCTTCTTCTTGTGCATATCCCTTGCATACCAATCTTGCTTTATTTCTTGTTACTTCACCATTTTCATTCATTTTGTTTCTGAATATCCATTTAGTACCGATAACATTCTTATCTTTAGGTCAGGGTACTAAGGACCAAGTTTTGTTTTTCTCTATTTGTTATATTTCCTCCTTCATTACATTAACCCATTCTTCATTTTCTAATGCAACTTTCACATTCTTTGGTTCAAATTCACAAACTAAACATGTACCTTGTCTTGTTTTGCTTCTAGTCTGCATTCCAGCTCATCTGTTTCCAATAATTTGTGTCTCAGGATGATGTCTTCTAACAAAACTAGCCAGTACTCGGTTTCTTCTTTCTTGTTCATCATGTTCAGGTTCATTTGCTTTCTCAGTAGCACCATCTTGTTCATCAGTTTCCCTTTCCTGTTCCTCGGGGTTATTTTCCTACTGATCGATTATCACAGGTTGCGACTTTGGTAGATAGTAAGGAAGTTCAATTTAAGTGAATCTACCATAGTCTTCCGATTCCTTTCTTTCTTCTATGTTTATGTCATCATACTCATCAACACAAACATTAGTACTTTCAATCATCTTATTTGTAATCTTATTCAAACATTTGTATGCTTTAGTCTTAGTAGAGTATCCCAAGAATATTCTTTCATCATCTTTAGAATCAAATTTCCCATTTCTCTCATCCTTCAGAATAAAACATTTTCTTCCAAAGATTCTGAAATAACTTATAGTAGGTTTGTGTCTGAACCATAGCTCATAAGGTGTCTGGTTGGTGTCCTTCATTTGTACTCAGTTAAGCACATATATAGCTATGCTGATAGCTTCCCTCCAATATGTCTGAGCAACAATCTTTTGTAGCATTAGTGTTCTAGCACAGTCAATGATTGACCTATTCCTTCTTTTAGCAATCCCATTTTGCTGAGGTGTTCTCGGTGCAAAGACCTATCTCTTAATACCATTCTCATTACAGAAATTAGTAAATTCATCAGAGATAAATTCACCTCCTCTATCAAATCTTAAGAATTTTATTTCTTTTCTAGTCTCTTTTTCTACCTTAGCCTTATACCATTTAAATAGCTTAAAAGCTTCAGATTTCTCTTTTAGAAACATAATAGTCATCAGTCTAGTGTAGCCATCAACAAAAATAATAAAATATCTATCACCATAATAGCTCTGAGTTCTCATAGGACCACATAGGTTGGTATGAACCAATTCATGTATCATCTTTGTTGAGTAGTCTTTGCTTTTAAAACTGGACTTAGTCATCTTACCTTTCTGACATTCATGACACATAGCATGATCTGGTCTTGACAAGTTAGGAAATCCTATAACTCTTTTCTTCTTACTAATCTTGACCATGTTATCAAAATTCACATGACATAACCTTTTATGCCACAACCATGCATCTTCATCTTTCATTAATAAACAAGAAGATTGATCAATATCAAGATAAAATAGATTACCTCTGGATTGTGTACCGATTCCAACAAGTCTTCCTCCATCATCATAAATTCTTACCTTTCTGCTCTCAAAAGCAAGTCGGTGACCTGAGTAGTTCAATTGTGCCACACTTATCAAATTGTAGTTTAGTCCATCTACCCAGTATGCATTCTCACATTTTATTATGTCATTAATCATTAGTGAACCTTTACCTCTCACCATACAAGGTGCATCATTTACCATTCTAATAGATCCACCATCATATTCATCAATTAGATAAAATTTCTCTATATCACCAGTCATATGATATGTGCAGCCATTGTCTATGATCCATGTATCATTTCTTCTTACTTTAGAGATCAGTGTTGTCTCCTCATGTTTCTCTTCTTCCTCTGAATCATCCTTCATAGAAAAAAATACTACTTCTACATCATCATCAGTGTCAGATTCAGATTCAAATTCTTCGGCTATGTAACATACCTTTTTCCCTTTTTCATAGCTATCTCAGTTGTCTCTATTGTTGTGTCGGTAGCCTCTTTTGACTCTTCTCCCATAGCTTCCTTCGAATTGGTCTTTGGATCTATCATCATTTTTCTTATTCAGACATCTAGCAGCGATGTGGAAAACTTCTTTACAATTAAAACAAGCTATAGGTAACTTGCCTCTATATCTTCCCTTACCTTTGGGAAATCTTCTGGCCATAAGATCTTCAAGCTCATCAAGTTCATCATTGATATTACTATCACTCTCATTGTTCTTATCAATCTTGCTAATAGACTTACCAATCTTTAAAGAGGACATGAAAGAGGATTCAACAGATGGTACAACACTGTTGTCAAGGTTATTCAATTCAAAGGTTTTAAGCTTACTGATCAGAGTGTCAAGGGTGAGGTTTGATGTAGCCCTTGTTTCATGAATTGCAAAGATCCTGATCGCATAAACTAGCAAAAAAAATTTGAGAATCTTGCTTATCATTGTTTCATCATCAATAGCTCCTCCGAATGCTCTAATAGCATGTACTACTTCTTTTAGTCTATTTTTGTATTGCACAATGTTATCACCTTCTTTCATCTTCATATCATCAAATCGACCTCTTAGGCTTTCTGCTCTGGCTCTCTTGACATTCGCATCTCCACTATATATTAGAGTCAGCTTGTCCCACATCTTCTTAGCAGTATCACATTCCTTGATGTCATTCAATTCGGCATCAATACAGGCAGCAGTAAGTTCCATCATAGTAATATTGTGTTCATGCCTATCCTTCAGTTGATCAAGAGTCAGGGGACCTGGTGTCGGTTCAATGTAGCCATTCTCCATCAGTTCTAGTGTAGAATTCCCAATTCCAAATATGTGAAACTTCATCTGACTTTTCCATACTATGAAGTTATCTTTGTTCAGCTTTGGCACTTCCGTCTTATACATCTTGAGACCTTTTTGTTGAAGTCCTTAAAACTCTGTTCTAAGCAACCACTGCTCTGATACCAATTGTTAGAATAACTAAGAGGGGGGTGAATCAGTTATCCAGTGTCCCAATTCAAAATGTATAATCCAAAACAATTCTACTACTTCTGCAAGTCGGTAAACATAAAATACTTCCACTTTCTGTGTATTTACCGATTGACAATCTAAACTCTGTATTAATTACTGATTAAATCTAACATGTAATATGCAAAGTATGATCACAAACAAAGATCACAATCAACACATAACATGAGATTTAATGTGGAAACCCTGTAAAGGGAAAAACCACCTCGGACCAGCAACCCAAAATTGTTCACTCCTCTGAAGTAAGGTTAGTGAAGACCCAACCTTGTTAAAGGTTTACAAACACACTGTTAGGTGTGACCTTGTTAGAGGATTTTAGACCAGAATTTATCGTCCAACCAATAGTCACTTTGGGGTTGACAGGATAACAATGTTCACTCTATGAATGAAACATCAAAAGAATTTCATAGTCCACTCGGTTAAGAGATTTAACTCTGTACAATGGTTAAATGTGTAATAGTAGGTGATCTACCTAAATACAACTTCAGTTTTAAGTTTGCAGATAAATGTTTAGCTCATTCAAATATTTCTGACCAATATAACACTTCAGATTCAATACTGTATCAACTTAATGTCCGTCGGTAATAACTCTATGTAGCTTAGTAACTATTCTGCAGCTCAGTTCTTATTAACTAGTATGATCAGAAAAACTTCTCCATGTGATTATTCTACAATATCTTCTTCTTCTGGCATCCTCTTCATAATGAAACCAATGTCTCTTATATAGATGAGTAAATCATTTTCTTTTCCTCCATTAGATTTTGCCGCTTAATCATATTCATAGATTTTTCCACTTTAAGCTCCCTCGGTTGATGTGCCAGTAACACATTTCAATCTGCTCCATTAGATCCTTTTTTATTTATGTTAGCCGTCGATCTTCATAACAAACATTATCTATTACCTCGATTTCATACACTTTATAGCTCATCACTTTATCATCTAAACTGATCATTTAATTCATTTCTATTTTTCTCGGTTAACAAAGAAATGCATCGGTGAACACAAGCTTGGTTAATACTGTGCTTGGTATACACTACACTTCATCGGTATTTACTGAAATGCTTTATTAACCGACAACACTGCTTTGTGTCTTTCAGCTCTATTCTTCATCATAGATGAATTCAACATAATAAAGTCAATTCCATCAAGTCATAGACTCATCAACAAGTTACTCAGTGTATTTCTTATCCTCATCTGTCATATACATCTTCCTCATGTAGATATTTTTGTTCTTCATCTCTTTCACCTTCCTTCAGATGTGTCGGTATAGTAACTTACAAGATAAGTATTGTCAAGCTAGTTGACATCAATGACAACATAATACTGATTTAATCATCTTGCATATCTAATCATCAACTCCTTAACAATCTTGAATTACAGATTCTTCATTCCGGTTCTAAATCAGTTGCAGTTCATCAATAAATGTTCTACAAATGTTTTGGAGAGAAGCTATGAGCATTGCACTATATATACTCTTAACTGAGTGCAGATAAAAAATGGAACTGGTAAGACACCTTATAAAGTTTGGTGTGGTCATGTATCTACTATTAAGTATTTTAGAATTTTTGGTAGTATATATTACATAAAGAGAGATTAAGACATAAAATTTTGATGGAGTGATGAAGTTTTATTCCTTGGTTATTCTACCAAAAGTAGAGCATATGGGTGTTATAACAAAAGATTGAAAAAGTTGGTAGAAAGAAAAAATGTTAAGGTGGATGAAAGTCTTGATTATTTGGAAAGGTCTAGTGAATTTGGACATCAAAGGGATAGTAATGATCTAATTCAACATTAGAAAGTAAAGAACATAAGTCCAAGTATCACAAAAAGTGAAGAAGATAAAGCCTACACAAGTTGAGAAGAAGTTCATAAACTAGAGACCAGACATAAGACACCAAGGTATGTGAGATTGAATCATAATGAAGGATAGTTTAGTGGTGATAAGAAAAAAGGAGTTTAGAAAAGAAGAAGGATTGTAAAATATTAAATTTTTCTAATATTAGAGGTCGAGCCACTTGATGATGAATGATCTAGGTCTGTTAAGGAAGAGATAGAAACTACAAATAACCATGTGGAAAAGATCATGTGATCAGAGAAGCTAAACTTGAGGCATTTATTGAAAGAGAGAACTATGGTGTTAGACTTGTGAAAGGAGAATTCTCCAAGTCTAGTTAAGATAAGCCTAAAGCTAAAAGATAGAAGAACAAGGAAAAGAACAAGAACAAAGATAAATATTAGAAGGACAAGGGTAAGAAGAAGGATAAGGCTAACAAGATGAAAATTAAGAAGAAGAGCGAGACTAAAAAGAAGCACAAGAAGAAGAAGACTTTGATAAGTCATCTTAAACCTCAAAAATTCAACAACAAACATTTTGATTGTGGCAAGTTTGGACATAGATCCTTAGATTGCATAAGGAAAAATCAATTTCCTAGATATAAAATAAATAATCATATCTCAGGTATATTCAATGGTGTAAGAAGGATAAATGATACTGTAATAATGGAATTAAGTAGATGTCCATGTTCTATGATGAGGAATGATAATAGTAAGAAAAATATTTTCATATGTCTCAAATGTAATCTATCTATAGTGATTGCTGAATATTGCAAATACATACAAGTAGATGTGTGTGGTCCAGTGAGAATAGACAAGGATATGCAAGAAAATGTCAGAGGTATACAAAAAGAGGAAAAAGGAAAGGAGTATTAGGATTAGGTAATAGTGAGAGGGGGGGTGAATCAGTATTACAACACTTTAATTTAAACTTCAACCAATTATAAATAAACCATAATAATGATGAAGTGAAATGAACATAAATGCACAACACATAACTTAGGACACCATGATTTATTTTCGAGGAAACCCTGCCCAAGGGAAAACCCTGGTGGGGATGGTACCCACAACTATGCACTAAAATATTATATCCTTGTTAGGAGATCTAGCCACATTAGGAGATGATTATTACGTAGTACATTTCCTTGTTAGAGGAATACAAAACTGATGCAGGAGCATCCTGGGTGTAAGAGCAATCTTGCATCACCCAAAAATATTTCTATTTTTATATTCAATAAGGGCTATTTTGTGCAGAGCTGCTATTTATGGAAAGTTACTATTTTTGGTAATTTTCGTATGTACTCAGAATGATCTGATTTCTTTCTTGGAGGTTCATTTTGGTCATATAAGTCTGCCAGCAAAGTTTCATGGCTAAATCAGGTGTAGTTTTGAAGATATTGAAGATTTTCGGTATTGGCAGCAGGGTACAGAAACTTTAAACTCAGTTTTGAAGGCTTTAGAGGCCCCGAATGAGGTCGAAAATTTGGGTGACAAGTGTTAGCGTGGGTCAAGCCTGTAGAGCGCTTCATGGCATTTCTGAAATGGGGTTATAATAGTCAATCGGGTCAACTGGTGATGACTTATGATCTTCGGAAGTCGGGTCACCTGAAATGGCAGAAAATAATTTTCCTTCAAAATTTCTGTTCGGGTTTCAAAAGTTATTTTGAGCCGACTTTGATGTAATAAATTGAAAAATAAAATAATTCTAAGTTTGGTCGGCCCTTAGGGCTAAATTTTTGGAACCTTCTCAGGCGGTGGAAATTGCCTATATAAGGAAGGCTGTATTATTGTCTTAGGCAGTTCAGAATAGTTTTGGGTAATAGTTCGAGGCTTTGTCCTACAGAATATTGTAAGGGAATGCCCATGTGGCTTTACATATTGTAATTCTGAAAGTTTGTAATTCCACATTTGTGGAGATAATAAGAAGCCAAATTTTCTATTCTTGCATATTATTGTTGTTGTTTCTCTCTTTCTGTTATGTGTTTGTGGTATTAAGGGGAGCACCCTTCATCAAGTGGTATTAGAGCATGAGTTCTTGAGTGTGTAAATAGATCGCCGACTGTGAGGCAGTTTGCACCAGGACCGTGGCTAGGGTTTTAGCGTGCATCGCGAAAATGCCTCCACGAAGGGAACGTGGCGGAAGAGCTGGTGTCGTAACACCTGAGGTTAGAGAGCTGCAGAGACAAGTGCGAGCATTGCAAGAAGAGATTCGTAGAGGAATGAATCTTAATGTCAGAGATGAAAGCGAGGATGAAGCCGAAGAAGAATATCAAGTAGGAGAAGTTGAAATTGTGAACCAGGAGGAAGAAAGACTTTTTCAGGCCATTTCCAAGATTGGGAAAAGACCTAAGATTGAGGTTCCTACATTCTCTGGAAATCTTAACCCAGAGGAATTGATTGACTGGATCAATGAATGTGAGGAATATTTTGAGTACGAAGATGTTGACGATCCTGATAGAGTCAAATTTGTGAAGGCTAGACTGAAAGGTCATGCGAAGATCTGGTGGCAAGAAATTCAATTGGAGCAAAATAGAAGAGGGAAAGATAAAATCACAAGATGGGATCGGATGGTGGATAAATTGAAGTAGTAGTTCATTCCTGTTGATTATGAGCTTGACCTACTGAAGAAAATGTAGAATTTGAAGCAAGCAGGAAGATCTGTTCAGGAGTATACAGAGGAGTTCTATCGACTTCTCATCAGAACAGGCCATGCAGAAGCTGATAAGGAGAAAGTTGCCCGATACCTTAATGGATTAAGGCCAAGCATCCAGGAGGAGCTAAATCTAGTTTGAATGAACAGTATTGAGGAGGCATACCAATTTGCCCTAAAAGTAGAGGAAAAGCTGAACAAGAAGTTCGAGAGCAGACAAAATGGAAGAGGTCACGGTGGACGATTTGGTGGACGGTCATATGGTGGCCGAAATGAAGATCTGAAAAAGAAGGATGAGGCCAGTAGTAGTTAGAATCAGCGTGGAAATAATTCCAATCACTTCCAGGATCAGAATAATAGAGATCAGAGAGGAAGAGGAAGAGGACAAGGATCTGGACGAGGAGGCTTCCGTGGAACATATTTTCACTGTGGAGAAGAAGGTCATAGGGCATTTGAATGTCCTCAGCACCAAGGCAGAACAGACAGGAGAAATGAAGGCCAGGCCAGAGTTGCACATGTAGATGAAGATGCCAGATCATCAAATTCTGAAGATCCTGAAAGAGGAGAAACGTTGATTAATAGAAGAGTCCTGTTGAGTGGTGAGAATGAACCTGAGCAAAGGAGAAGCCTGTTTCACACCAGGTACAAGTGTGAAGGTAAATGTTGTGATGTGATTATTGATAGTGGAAGCACTGACAATTTGGTGTCAAAAGAGATGGTGACAAAGTTGAAACTCAAGAGACAGAAACACCCACATCCATATCGGATTGCCTGGGTACAGGATGAACACAAGGTCATGGTCAATGAACAATGCCTAGTGAAGTTCAAGATCGGCGGGTACCAAGATGAGGTACTATGTGATATCATCTCTATGGATGCATGTCATATGTTATTGGGTAGACCGTGGCAGTTTGACAGATGTGCTATACACGATGGTCGTGCGAATACCTATTCCCTGACAAAGGATGGAGTGCGACATAAGCTAAAGCCATTGAAGGAGACCAAAGAAAAGGTATGTGGTAATGTAAGAATAACATTTGTTGATGGAAGGAAATTCCTAGATGGTATGAGGCATGAGCATGTATGTTTTGCTTTAATTCCAAAAGCTGGTAAAGAGGAAGTAGAAGATGTTCCTGTAGAAGTTGCAGATTTATTGAATGAGTTTCAGGATATTGTATCCAATAACGTGCCTGATGGATTACCACCAGTCAGGAAGATCAATCATCAGATGGACTTGATCCCAGGAGCGAGTTTTCCAAATAAGGCAGCACACAGAATGACACCTGTAGAAAGTGAGGAGTTGAACAGACAAGTGCATGAACTGTTACAGAAAGGATTGATTCGAGAGAGTCTGAGTCCCTGTGCTGTACCAGCGGTATTAGCACCAAAGAAGAATGGAGAATGGAGGATGTGTACAGATTCTAGGGCAATAAACAAGATCACGATCAAGTACAGGTTTCCATTGCCACGAATGGATGATATTATGGACTGTTGAGTGGAGCTGTGTATTTTTCAAAGATAGATCTGAAGAGTGGATATCATCAGATTCGGATCAGAGAAGGAGATGAATGGAAGACTGCATTCAAGACAAAGGAAGGACTATATGAGTGGTTAGTCATGCCTTTTGGGCTAACCAATGCACCGAGCACTTTCATGCGGCTCATGAACGAGGTTCTGAAAGAATTTCTGGGTAAGTTTGTCATTGTTTACCTAGATGATATTTTGATTTTTAGCAAGACATTGGAGGAACATATGATGCATATTCATATGGTGTTTGAGAAGTTGAGAGAAGAGAAATTGTTGATTAATTTGAAGAAGTGCAGTTTTGTGAAGAAAGAGTTAGTGTATTTGGGATTTGTAGTTTCAGCAGAAGGTCTAAAAATGGACCCAGAGAAGGTACAGGCTATCCTTGAATGGCCTACTCCAAGGAGTGCTACTGAGGTAAGATCTTTTCATGGTCTAGCTATCTTTTATAGAAAGTTTATCAGAAATTTTAGCAGTATTTGTGGACCCTTGACTGAAACAATGAGAGGGGATAGAAAAGAGTTTAAGTGGACTAATGGGGCAGAAAAGTGTTTTCAATTGTTGAAACAAAAAGTTACAGAACAACCTGTTTTAGCACTTCCAGATTTTAATAAGGTGTTCCAAGTAGATTGTGATGCTAGTGGTACTGCAATAGGAGCTGTTATGAGCCAAGAAGGTAAACCTATTGCTTATTTTAGTGAGAAGTTAAATGATGCCAAGAGGAAGTATTCTGTTTATGATCAGGAATTTTATGCTATAGTTCAGGCATTAAAGAAGTGGAGACATTATCTACTTCCTAAGGAGTTTGTTTTGTATACTGATCATCAAGCTTTGCAATATTTGAATAGTCAAGGAAAATTGAATCAAAGGCATTTGAAATGGGTTGAGTTTTTGCAGAGTTATACATTTGTTTTGAAACACAGGAGTGGAAAGTCTAATAGGGTTGCAAATGCTCTTAGCAGAAGGCAACTATTGTTGACAGAAATGCAGATTGAAGTGGTTGGGTTCAAGGAACTCAAGAATTTGTATCCAGAGGATCCTGATTTTGGTGAAGCTTGGAAAGCTTGCACAGAACCTGTTACTCTAGACAGGATGAAATGGTTGGATTTCATCATCCAGGATGATATGCTATTCAGAGGGAGTCAGTTGTGCATTCCACGAAGTTCTATGAGGGAGAATCTCATCAAGGAGAAGCATAGCGGAGGATTGGCTGGACATTTTGGTCATGATAAAACCCTTGGTTTGGTTAGTGAGAATTATTATTGGCCACAGTTGCAGCAAGATGTGAAGAAGTTTGTACAGAGTTGCAGAGTATGTCAGATGGTGAAAGGAGTGAAGCAGAATACAGGATTGTATCAGCCATTACCCGTACTAGAGAAGCCTTGGGAGGATATCAGCATGGACTTTGTTCTTGGTTTACCAAGGACACAGCGGGGACACGATTCAATTTTTGTGGTGGTTGACAGATTTTCAAAGATGGCACATTTCATTCCCTACAAGAAGACTAATGATGTTGTTCATGTAGCAGAATTGTTTTTCAGAGAAGTAGTGAGACTTCATGGTTTGCCAAAGACCATAGTTTCAGATCGGGACACTAAGTTTGTTGGATATTTTTGGCGTACATTATGGAAGAAGTTGAAGACAGATTTGAAGTTTAGTTCATCACATCATCCACAGACTGATGGACAGACAGAGGTGGTGAATAGAAGTTTGGGAAATTTGCTGAGATGTTTGGTTGGAGATAAGCCAACAGGATGGGATTTGATTTTACCACAGGCGGAATTTGCATACAATAATTCTGTCAACAGGAGCACTAGTAAATCAACATTCCAGATTGTATATGGAAGTAGTCCAAGAAATGCATCTAAATTGAGAAAGATAGATAAAGGAGAAATAAGTAGTGCTGAAGCTGAGGATTTTGCAGAACACTTGAAGAACATCCATGGGGAGGTGAGGAAGCATATTACCAAGATGAACGCACAGTATAAGGCTAAGGCAAATGAGAAAAGGAGGTATAAGGAATTTCAGGTTGGTGATGAAGTCATGGTTCATTTGCGGAAGGAGCCATTTCCAGTTGGTACATATAACAAGCTGAAAATGAAGAAGTTTGGACCATGTAAGATACTGAAGAAACATGATTCAGGAAACGCATATGAGGTAGAATTGCCTACTGAGCTAAATATTTCACCAGTGTTTAACATTTCAGATCTGACAGAGTATCATGAAGGAGGTGTTGAAGATGAGATCACAGCAACACAGTGGAGTATTCCAACAACTAGTTCAGATATTAAGGAGATTGAAGACATACTAGACAGTCGTGTTGGCAGAAGCACAAGGAATAGGACATATGAAGAATATTTGGTCAAATGGAAAGGATGACCTGTTGAAGATTCATCATGGCTAACAAAGGAGGAGGTTAACCGTCTTGGTTTTCCTCTGCACGCCTGAGTCGTGACAGGGTCACTTCTCAAATTACCTTGGGTGTCTGATGCAGGAGCATCCTGGGTGTAAGAGCAATCTTGCATCACCCAAAAATATTTCTATTTTTATATTCAATAAGGGCTATTTTGTGCAGAGCTGCTATTTATGGAAAGTTACTATTTTTGGTAATTTTCGTATGTGCTCAGAATGATCTGATTTCTTTCTTGGAGGTTCATTTTGGTCATATAAGTCTGCCAGCAAAGTTTCATGGCTAGATCAGGTGTAGTTTTGAAGATATTGAAGATTTTCGGTATTGGCAACAGGGTATAGAAACTTCGAACTCAGTTTTGAAGGCTTTAGAGGCCCCGAATGAGGTCAAAAATTTGGGTGACGGGCGCTTGCGCGGGTCAAGCCTGTAGAGCGCTTCGTGGCATTTTTGAAATGGGGTTATAATAGTCAATCGGGTCAACTGGTCATGACTTATGATCTTTGGAAGTCGGGTCACCTGAAATGGCAGAAAATAATTTTCTTTCAAAATTTCTGTTCGGGTTTCAAAAGTTATTTTGAGCCGACTTTGATGTAATAAATTGAAAAATAAAATAATTCTAAGTTTGGTCGGCCCTTAGGGCTAAATTTCTGGAACCTTCTCGGGCAGTGGAAATTGCCTATATAAGGAAGGTTGTATTATTGTCTTAGGCAATTCAGAATAGTTCTGGGTAATAGTTCGAGGCTTTTTCCTACAGAATATTTTAAGGCAATGCCCATGTGGCTTTGCATATTGTAATTCTGAAAGTTTGTAATTCCACATTTGTGGAGATAATAAGAAGCTAAATTTTCTGTTCTTGCATATTATTGTTGTTGTTTCTCTCTTTCTGTTATGTGTTTGTGGTATTAAGGGGAGCACCCTTCATCAAAAACCCTGTTAGGGAATACAAACACTTGGTTAAAGGTGGTGAGCATACAACTCTTACAATCAAAATACTGTCTCAAAGAGTTCTAAAAAATGAACAATACAAGAACTTACTATTCTTAGATAGTTCTAATTATAGCTCTATCAAATACTGATCTCACATCTGCTCTGTACTTTCAGATTTGCATCATCACAATCACACATACCGCTTTCATAAAGAACTCTATACTTATACAAACTATGCCATCTAGTCGGCTCTCAAAATACTTCAAAAAACATAATAAATACTTATGAAAATGCTCAACATAGAGTCAGAAATCATATATTACTAAAGTATCAGCAATATGCAACATCCAACTAACTTAGCATGTTTCCATATCAACTAACCTTGCCCCAATCATCGCAACTGCTTATGTGCCCTGTTACACTGATTCTCTATCTTCGCATACCTTGACAACACTATATCTCACTGATCTAATCACAAAATCACATGCGACCTTAACTAAAGGTCCTACATATCCCAAAATGCCTTCTACTAACTTTTCAAGCCATAATATATCATACATTATCATTGCTAACCAAAACTTTAACACAGTATACTGATATCCTAATTTTGTACTTAGTCATTTTCATGACTGTGACTCCAGTACCAAAACTCTCTGCATGTGATCACTCCAGCATAAGTGTTGCCATAAATGCTAACCCTTAAGTGATCCTTAGTGCTCCAAAACATCACTTGCCAACAATCTCTCCCTTTGGCATTGATGGCAACACTTAGTGAAAAATGACTGTGTCTAAGCGCTAACTTCCTCCTACTATATACATTAACTCCTATTTTCTTTATTTTCTCTTTTTCTCTTTTCTTTTTTTTTCTTCTTATTTTCTCTTCTCCTCTCTTCATTTTTCTCTTCTCTTCCTCTCCCTTTGACATCAATGGCAAAGGTACTTGCAAAATTTACAAAATTTCTAAGCACAAAAGGACTTAGTGCTTACTCGACAGATTTAGAATATCTTTGAAAGAGTCTTCCAAGGTCTTCACTTCCTCTGCCCATGATTTAATCAAGAGTTCACTGACATGGATCAATCCATTCAGTGCATATGATGATGTTTCTACTACCTTCAACTCTGTGTCTATAGACATAGATCCTTCTATCTTCTCCTTTTCTGAGAGATGAGATTCAAGCATAGAAAGCTTAGGAGTTATTAAACTCTTTAGCGAACCGAATCTGTCTACCACTCACCCTTTCTCCATAATTAGAACACTTATTTTATCCAAAATCTTGGATGTCTTCTTATCCATTTCTACTACAATTTGTGAAGATGTTTCACAACTGTACATCAAGTTGTCAAGGGTAGCCATGTCCTTGGCTATAATGTCTTCAATTGTTCATCACATGTCTACAAGGGTTTATGCAATGACTATATACTTTTATACCTTGTGCTACAAAAATCTTAGCCTTAAGTGTAGTTTCCTTAAGAATTTCCAAGTCCCATGAGATGGACTAACAAACTTCTTTCAACTTCTTCTCCAAAAATCTCTTCTCTACCTTATTCTCTGCAGTCTTCAACAGTGACTCAAAGTGACTTTCAAAGCTGTCCAATGCCATGCCTAGGTTCTCTGCCTCATCCTTACCTTGAAAATTAATAGGTGTAGGGAGTGATTTATTTACTATCTCTACTACCCTAGCTATTACCTTGAATCTTTTATCTCCTTTTTGTACTGATCTTTCCTTAAAGCCTTAGCAAAAGCCATGAAAGATAGCCTCATGAGCTCATCCTCATCCATGTTCTCTACGTCTGCGCTCACTGGTTTGGCCATACTTTCTAACAATAGAGTATAGGAGGTGTCAGATTCTTTCTTTTTCTCCATTCTAACCTCAACTACTTTCTCTTTTCCATTCTCTTGTACCTTCCTTTCTTATTGTTGTGTTTCCTTTTCCTGTATCTTCTCTTCCTATTTATCCTTTGTTTTTTATTCCTCTATCTTCCCTTCTTCTTTAGTTGTCATCACACTGTCTAAGTTGTCTAGAAATGGATCATTTTCATCATGTGAAATGTCAAGGGTCATAGGTACACTAGAGATAAAGAAGTCTAGTTGCATGCTAGCCTCCTGTGCTTGTTCACTTACTTCTGCTATCTTGGAACTTTCTCCCAATTCTAAAGGTGTAGGCTTGGTGACCTTGGGAGGTGAATTTTTCTTCAGCATATCACTCATAAGGATTTTATCCAGTGCCTTTTGAGTGTCCTCTATTACTTCATCATATTTCCTTGCCATGATTTTTACCAATCTAGCCTTGGTTCCCAACAAGGGTTTCAATTCTTTTATTATCCTCTCCCTTTCTTGTATTGAGACAATAGGTAACATGTCCTCAATAGCCTTGTTCCTAATATTTTCATCTTCAGACTATGCCAACTATTTTCTAACCTCTAGCTTACTATATAGTTCCTTATGAATGCTTCCTTCGATCTCTAATAATTTTTTCTTGAAAACTAACAAGTGTTCAATTACAGTATCCTCAATAATTGCTTGATTTTTAGGGTCATATCTTTCATAATACCTATCTAATGTCCTCAAATTTCTATCTATTATTACTCTCTTTTGCAATTTTTGAATGTCTGGTTTCTACCTCTTTTTATTACCTCTTTTTCCTTAGGGATGCTTTTCTTGGTAGATCTTGTAGATCTTCTAGGAATGTTTGCAGGTATAATTTCTTTTGCAGTCTTCTCATGTGTAAAAGATAAATCAATTATGTTTGTTGTAGGGCTTACTGTCTTCTTATCTTCAAAGGGAGTAGGTGCATCAATAGCCATGCTGGGAGATGCTTTTGTCATCTTAGTCCTTATGTTTTTTAGTTACTCCCTAGTAATTTATACCTTTGATGTGATATCCTCAACAATTTTACTAATATTTCTTTTCCTTGTCACTTTTCCTTGTTCTTCTCTGACTTTTTTAGACTTCTCCCTATATGTTCCCCATCTCTCTTTAGTAGGGTCTATTTCTACTGCCAATACATGCTCTACCTACATGGTTAAAATCTCAGAACTGACTTCATACCCCATAGGATAATACCATTTCTTCCTAGGTTCCAATGCTTCAAAACATACACAATCAGTTTTAACCATGAAACATATAGTGTTCTTATACTTTTCAACTAGGTCTTCAGGTAAACTATACCTTTCCTTCATCTACCTTTGTAGAATCTTAGCATAGCAAATAGTTCTCCATCTACCCAGTTCTTATCCTTTCTTCGGTAGCTCTCATAAATCTGAATTCTAGTAGCTACATTATCCTTCCATGTTCTAGGGTGCATGCCAGAGAATTTGTGAATAATGTGGATGTACATATGAACCAACAGTGATCCAAACCTAAATGCCTTAGACTTGTCTTTCTTTATTACCTTTACATTTTCTAGAA
This sequence comes from Chamaecyparis obtusa, assembly GCA_027943335.1. NCBI lineage: Eukaryota > Viridiplantae > Streptophyta > Pinopsida > Cupressales > Cupressaceae > Chamaecyparis > Chamaecyparis obtusa. The sequence goes on along the minus strand of BSBK01002075.1, from coordinate 4,635,328 downwards.
ACTGTTGTGCAAGAACTTCGTATAGGTTGTACTTCTTGTTTCCTTAACCATTTTATAATCCATCATAATGACTCCAGCTGATACTAAGTTAGATCTGCTGCTATATAAATTTTTTTAGCCTAATATCATTGCCACTAGCCTCACATCTTGCTGATAGATGTCATTGACTGGCATAGCTCTCTTATCCCATTTTGAATGTGTTAGTATTTTCACCTATTTTCTTATATTTTTCTATTCTACTGGGAGGGCTCCATCATTATCTAATCCAATTATTTCTTGAATCATTTGTGCACATATTTTTACTGGTTGTTCTCCAATCCATATGAACTGGTCATGGATTCTACTAAGGATTATCTTAAACCATTCAGTTTCAGTGAATTCTTCTAGTAGGGTTAACTTAATGATAGATTGAACCTCTAGGTGTTTAAACTCTTCTACCATTGATCCATCTAATTCTATCATTGCATCCAATTCACTATAGATGTATACATCTCCTATGGACTCATACTTTCAATGTATATATGCCCTAATGTCCTCTACATGCAACACACCATAAGGGATTTTTGAAAATTCTCCTTCCGAATCATCCTCACAAGACTTGAATGGGTGTTTCTTAAACTTATACCTAGGTCTATCCACAACATCAAATATTATTGGTGCATCCATAACTTCTCAGAGAATATAAAGTCTAAATACCTTCAACACGCTAAATCTAGAACTTTGCTTCATGTGATCACACAATATGTCTGCTAGATGACTGTAATGATTCACAACTCTTCTCTCCTTAGTCATTGATTATCAAACGGTGGAGAAATGATATGCTTCTATATCTTTTATCCTTCACAAGTTGAGTAAGTGAATTAATCATAGGTAGCTCAACTTCGCATGTTGTCCAATCAACACAAATCTCGTGAACATAGAAAATGAGTCTCCAAGTGCTTCTCTCTCAACCACACTCTATAGTGTCTATACATACTATACCTAAGCTCACATGAGCTTACTCCATATGATCAGGGGCTAGATATATTTCGTTATCTACATCCAATGCTCCCCTAAGGTCATGCGGCCTTCTAGGTCAATGTCTCAAAGAACTCATCATGCAAAGACACAATATCATCTATTGTCTCTCCTTGAACCAATGCCTTATTGAACTTTTTCACCTTCCATATCTTGTCATCCTCTTTACTTTCTAATTTCTTGAAATGATTCTCAAAATCATTCAGATACTCATTAAGACTTTTACCACTGTCACCAACATTCTTCTTTATAACCATAGGAGGTGGTCCTCTTGGTTCTCTTGGTCCTCTTCTATTTTCCTCTCCAGTGTATCTACAAACCTTTTCTATGTGTCCAAGGTTGTTGCATTTGTAACATGTAGGAGGTCTCCTTCTATCTTGATTTACTTTTAGCTTACAATACCTTGCAGTATGCCCAAAGTTATTTCATTTGAGGCATGTGATCTTGGCTGCTAACTCTTCTCTGACATAATCTTGTTTATACCTAGACTAATCTAGTTTTCTACATTCTACCTTCTTGTGTCCATAATCATAACAATTATAGCAATAACCAAAAAAGGGTTTGAAAGGGCCTTTACCTCTGCAATCTCTTTTCATGTGTCCAACTTTGTTTCATTCAAAGAATCTACCTCTGAAAGGTCTGATCGGTTCTTTAGGTTCTTCATGAGTAGATCTTTCTTTATTCTTTGCTTCATTTTATTCTTAATTAGTCTTGGAACATTTTTCTTCATTGAATCCAACTCCAGTCATGTCTCCTTTAGGTTTCTGTCTCTCTCTTTGTTCATCAATTTTATCACTACTCATGTGTAACTTCTCAATGTGTAATTTGGCTTGAGTGAGTTCTCCTTTAATGATCTGATTGTACTTCTCCAATTCCTGACATTCATCCTTGTAATGGTCAAGTTCAATCTTCATTTGTTATATTTTCTCATTTGCTTCTTTTAGTGACTCTTCAACTTTGTTTCTTGCATCCTTTTCATGTTGAACTTCTTTAATCATCAGAAGATTAATTTGTTCTTTTTCCTATTCTAGCTTCTTCACTTGATCTAATGTATCATTGTCTGAATCTTCATTGATCTTGTCCATAAGGTCTTGTTTCTGACTTCTTGAAGTTTCAAGTTGTTCCTTTAGTTTCCTGATGAAACCTTCTTCTCTTCTCAATTTGAATTTCAATACACCATTCTTAGCCTTCTCTTTTTCTAGGTCATCAAGTGCTACTTTAAAGTTCTCTTGCAAACTTTCTGAATCCATTCCAATCTCCCTTAAGTTGTTAGGATTTCTCTCCAAGGGCCAATAGCTTTGATACCAATTGTTAGGATTATGTAATACTGAGAGGGGGGGTGAATCAGTATTACAATACTTTAATTTAAATTTCAACCAATTATAAATAAACCACAATAATGCTGAAGTGAAAGAACATAAATGCACAACACATAACTCGTGACACCATGATTTGTTTTCAAGGAAACCCTAGCCAAGGGAAAACCCCGATGGGGATGGTACCCACAACTATGCACTAAAATATTATATCCATGTTAGGAGATCTAGCCCTGTTAGGAGCTGATTATTACATAGTATATTTTCTTGTTAGAGGAATACAAAACCCTGTTAGTGGATAGAGACACATGGTTAAGGTGGTGAGCATACAACTCTTACAATCAAAATATTATGTCAAAGAGTTCTAAAAAATGAACAATACAAGAACTTGTTATGCTTAGATAGTTCCAGTTATAGCTCTGTCAAATACTGATCTCACATCTTCTCTCTCCTCTCAAATTCACATCATCACATCATCATCACAATCACACATATCACTTTCATAAAGAACTCTATACTTATATAAACTCTACCATCCAGTCGGCCCTCAAAATACTTCACAAAACATAATAAATACTTATGCAAATAATCAACATAGATTCAACAATCATATATTACCAAAGTGTCGGAACTATACAACATCCAATTAACTTAGCACGTTTCCATATCAACTAACCTTGCCCCAATCATCCCAACTACTTATGTGCCTTGTTACACTAATTCTTTGTCTTCGCATACCTTGACAACACTGTATCTCACTGATTTGATCACCAAATCACATGTGACCTTAACTCAAGGTCCTACATATCCCAAAATGTCTTCTACTAAATCTACAAGCCCTAATACATCATACGTTATAATCACTAACCAAAACTGTAACACAATATATTGATATCCTGATTTTGTACCTAGTCATTTTCACAACTGTGAGTCCATTACTTATAAAACTCTTTGCATGTGATCACTCCAGTATAAGTGTTACCATAAATGAAAACCCTTAAGTGATCCCTAGTGATCGAAAAAATCACTTGCCAACAAGGAGAAGGAGAAGAAATATGGAAAGCGATAGAAGTACAAAAATTGATTCAAGAGAAATAAAATCAAGGACTTTTCCATCAAAGAGTCTACTCTTGCAGGAAACTTAGATGTCATTTCCCTTCATGATTAGAACAAAGATGCAAGATATTGCATCAATCCATTATTATCTAAAGAAAAATTTGACAACTAGATTGATGTATGAAGGCTTCTACTTAGGGGGGTTAGTAAGCATGGTAAGTAAGATTTGTTTGATCATTTGTTGGATGTGTCTAGTGGCCTAAAGAGGGTGATAAACTTTTTAATTGATCTCAAATGGGGGAGAGAGTAGATGTGAAAAATAATCAGGTATGAAGACCAAAATAATATGTGGAGAGAATATGTGAAGATCATGTGTAAAGAAAGTTCATATACTTGTACATAAGAAAGAGTTTTAGTCAAGAAAAGTAGTGTACATCTAAGGTGGGGAAAATGATGAAGAGAAGAGTATGTTCCTAGGGGGAGAAGAGATAGAGAAAAGGTGATGAATATGAGAGAATTTAGGGAGACTTCAAAAAGATATTGTCAATATTGTTGGTAGTACTGTTGGTGTGTACAAGATTTAGTACCTTCATAGAATTAGTATTGACAATAAATGAAATAGTAACTAAATAAACCACAATAAAGAAATCTATTTAAGCTAGAAATTGACAATTAAGAATCCTATGGTTCTCTAACTAAGAATGTTAATGCAAAGCTCTCAGCAAGCTTCCATTAATGACAGTCCTAGAATGAGAAAGATAAATGATTAAAGCTAAAGCTAACTGCTCAATTCCAATTTGAAAGCTAAATTAAATCTAGATTGCCTTTCTAAGCTCAAATTGCAAGAGGTTCAATGCAATTCTCAGATGTGTGGTTATGAATTATGAGGATTTTGGTCTTCCTTTTATAGATTTATGCAATGGTAGGGGGTGTAAGGTAGTTGATCATGATTAAGCCTTGGTTGAGTCTTTGGTTCCACCCTTTGAAGAGAATACAAAGTTTGTGTCCTCAAAGCTTGGGACAAGTAGACAAGATGGATGGACAAGATTCTCTTTCACTTTGAGTGATTGAGATTGAATTTGGCTTGATCCATGTGAATGCCTTTCCTCAAATCCTATTGGTTGATTGAATTTCCTCCCGTTTTGGGTTGTTGAGAGAAATTAGGATTTATTAATTGATTTAAATTCATTTGTTTAGCCATGTACCCCTTGAATGGGTTGAATTTGATTTAATCCAAGACTATACAATTAATTGATTTAATTACACTTTGATTTCATTTCATTTGATTAAAAATGCTCTCAATTTTTATTTATCTCGAATTAAGACATGATTTTAATTTTGATTGGCTAATTATGCATTGTGGTTCAATTACTTCAATTTTGTCCTGGATTTTCTTTGATTTAGTACTCAATTATCTTTGTCCATTTTCAACTGATTACAAATGCCCCTCTTTGAGTTGACATGCAAAGCATGTCGATTCAAAGAATACTTTGATCTTACTTGATGATAGGTCCCGATTCCTTGATGGTCGATCTTTGATGTGTGTTTGATGTCTTTCGATGGTCGATCCTTGATATTTGATATGAGATTGATGCAGTTCTAATGATGTTCATTCAATTGTTGTTTCTCTTTGATGGTCATTCTTTGATTGATCCTTGATATGATGATTAATTCGATGAAATCTTCTGATGCAATACCTAATTTGATGATTGATTTTGATGTGATGCCCCATTTGATTGATTTACGAATAATTTTTTGATAAAAGCTTTCACTTTGATTTGATGATCGTTCTCCTTTGATTTAATGATGATGCTACTGATGTTGATTATCCAATGGTATGCCCCCTCGGGAAATGAATCGAAATGATTTTGGATGATTTGGTTGAGAATGGGAAATTTCAATTTGTTTCCCAATATAGAAATTTGAAAATGCCTCAATCATGAGATAATTTGATGAGAAATTTTTTTATTGATAAGATGTTGATGCTCCAGATAAGTTGATTATGGTTTGGTATCGTTTGATGTCAGTTAGAATCACTTGGTTGATGTTGATGTCAATCTGATAGAATACATTGATGGGTTGATATTTCGCTCTCAAGATCTAGAGAGACAAAATAATGATTTTCCTTCCTCAAAATCTAGAGTTAGGAGATTTGATGCACTCAAGATGAGAAAATGGATGATAGGATAACTTGATTAACGTTAGATGATCACTTGGGTGATTTGACTGATTGATATTTGATATGATATGATTAGATTTTTTTATGATACAGATTTGATTGGATTTTCTTGTTAGGAATGAATGCTAAAGTGTTTGGCAGCCATTATTTAGTAGTTGTTGTTGCATTCATGACTATGATTGTCATTGATGTCAACACAGTGATTTACCAAAGACTTGCAGAGAAGCAGATAGAGTTTGGATTAGCGCACGTGGGTTATTGCAGTTGGAGCTATGTGATGTTAAGGTTATACTCTTTGATATGTCATATGTCTATGGTTAAGAGCACAGATAGTAATTCATTGATTCATGGAAGTTATGATCATTTTGGTGGAAGCAGTGTTTAGGTAGTGTTCCTGAGTAGCAGTTTGTGGAAATCAGATGATATCTCCTAATCAGGATGGAATCTAGTTTTGCATAGTTAAAGGGAAGTTGGAGACACATTAATAGTGATGTGGATGATAGCACAGACTTCAAGGTCACACAAGTGAAGATTTATTGTATTTGGAAGCTAACATTTTTATGTAATTTTGGTGTAGTGTGTGGAAACTTTTATTTTGTAATTGTATGCCGACTCATTTGTAATTATTTGAGTGTGGTATAAAGGAAGGAATGTATTTCCTTATTATATTGTGGAAATTTAATTGGAGTGTAGTTGTAGTGATGATGTGTGATGTGGTATGCACGAAGTGAAGAAAAGAGCTAAGTATGAGAGCGAAATTATGAAGGAAGATATGCAAAGTATAGAGATCTGAAATTGAGATCTAATGTAATAGTGAGTGAAGTTTGGCATAGTCAAAGAAGAGGTAACATATTATTCTATTGATTAATTCAAAGATTATTTGGACAGTGTGTTCAGTGATCTTACCCTGAAGCTATTTGGGCAGTGGGTCCTTCTATCTTCTATAACTCTTAACCGGGTTAGAATCTTTTAACAGGGATTCAAAATCTCCTAATATGGATTCATATGTACTAAATGTATTTCATAAGACTCCTAATAGAGTCCATCCTCTCACAAGGAATATTCATATTGGTGCATCTTTTGTGGGCATCATTCCCATCGGGGTTTACTCTTTGATCAAGAGGTTCCCTAGTCAACATATCTTGTGTCATTGTGTTATTGTGTATGAATATCTTTCTATGGTTGGTAATTATATTTCTTATATGGTTTAATGTTGTTGAAGATGATAAAAGTGATAATTATCAAATAATTGATTCACCCACCCCCTCCACTCTCAGTTATCTTGGTGGACTTTACTTTCTAACAATTGGTATCAGAGCGGCAAGTCCTTGAAAGAGAAGTTTAACAGCTTAAGGAGATCCATGGTGAATTTTAGGAAAGAAATCCCTAAGTTTGATGGAGTAAATTTTGACAGCTGGAAAGAAAAGATGAAGACACACCTATTATGTTTAGGACCAAGTTATTGGTTGATTACAATGAATAATAAGACTATCATTGAAGAGGAAAATCTTGAAACATGTACTATGGAAGAGAGAGATCTATTCATGTGTAACATACTTGCAAGAGAAGCACTTTTGACATCACTACCGAAGAATGAGTACAGTCAGGTAAAATATTTAAAAAAATCTCATGAAATTTGGAATGCTTTACACTCTACTTTTGAAGGTGATGAACATGCAAAAAGAGTTAGATTACATAATTGGATATGTGCATTTGAAGATATAAGAATGTTGGAAGATGAATCTATTAGAAGTTATATTGGTAGAATGTCAGAAATCATTTCAGGTATAAAATCTTGTGGAGGAACAAAGATAGAGAATGAAGTGATATGGAAAATTTTGAGGACATTGACTCATGTATTTAAGTAGACAACATAGATGATTGAACAAGTGATACCTTGTACAACAAACTTTACAAGAGAGACTCTTCTTGGAAGATTGGAAGCAATAGAAATGAACCTAAGATTATCAAGAGACTTACCTAGAATGAAGACAGCATTTAGTGCTCTTAGTGTTCGCCCTGCTTTTTCAAGAAGCATCAGTGTGAGTGGATATTATGTTGGCAGCAGTAGATCTAGAAATGAAGAAGACAAGAAGATTGAAGAAGGTATTGCCTTTCTTGTGAAAAGAGAACCAGATGGTAAGGAAATTTTTAAATGTTGGACTTGTCAAGAATATGGTCATTTTGCATCTAAATGTCCTAAGAGAGTTAAAAAGTACAGAATCAATTTCAAACCTAGAAGATCTAAGGAATGTTATTATGCTAATGATGAAGATCTTGAAGCTAGTATAGAGAGAACTTTAAGTGAAAGTGATATTGAGAATAATGATGACATAGGATTTGTAGCAATTAAAGAAGAAAATCTTGAATCTAATGTTAAGGAAGAAAAAGCCTTAGTTTCTCAAGTTGAAAAGAAAGCTGATTGGATTATAGACAGTGGTTGTTCACATCATATGATTGGAGACATGAAAAAGTTCATAAAGTTGAATGAATATGATGGTGGAGTAGTTAGAGTTGGAAACAATGCACCTTGTTTGATTAAAGGTATAGGATCTATTACTCTTGATGGAAAGACTGATACTGATGATGTTTATTTTGTGGATGGATTGAAACATAATCTCTTGAGTGTTGGACAGTTAGTTGATAAAGGATATCAAGTTTGGTTTATTGAGAAAACTTGTGTGATAAAAGATAAAGATGGAAATCTGATTGGAACTGGATCTACAACCAGAGGTAATGTATTTCAGTTGAATCCTACTGAAATGACATGCTTGATTACCAAAATTGATGACAGTTGGTTATGGCATAGAAGGTTTTTTCACATAAACTTTGATAACATTGTGAAATTAAGTACTACACTTGCAGTAAGAGATTTACCTAGAATTATGAAGCCTACTAATATGATTTGCAAAGAATGTGTAATGGCTAAACAGAAGAGAAGTTGTTTTCCTAGTAAGAAATTTACATCTACAGAGAAGCTGGAGATTGTTCATACAGATTTGAGTAGTCCTACCAGGACTAGATGATTCTATGGAGAAAGGTATTTTATGATTCTTGTTGATGATTTTACAAGAATGATGTGGATTGCATTTCTTAAAGAGAAATCTGAAGCATTTGATAAGTTTAAGATTGTTAAGAATAAAGTTGAAAATAAATCTGGAATGAAGATTAAATGTTTAAGATCTGATAGAGGTGGAGAATTTACTTCTAGAGAGTTTAACAACTTTTGTGAAGAAAATGGCATTAAAAGACAGTATTCAGCCCCTAGAACACCTGAACAAAATGGTATTGCAGAAAGAAGGAACATATCAGTGATTGAAGCAACAAGAACTATGTTGTTTGAAAATAATTTGGTGAAGGTATTCTAGAGAGAAGCAGTGAACACAACAGTATACACAATGAATAGAGTACAAACCAGAGTAGACACAGACGAGACAACTTATGACTTATGGTTTGGACATGCACCCTCAGTTAAGTATTTTAGAATTTTTGGAAGCAAGTGTTATATAAAGAGAGATGATGATATAGGAAAGTTTGATCCTAGAAGTGATGAAGGTAAATTTCTTGGATATTCTTTGAAAAGAAAAGTATATAGATGTTTTAATAAAAGAACTAAGACTATTGTTGAGAGCGCAAATGTTAAAGTTGATGAAAATATCAAAATTCAGGAAAGAATACTTGATTATGAATCTGATGAAGAAACTCATCCTAAGCCTAATACTAGAACTACTGAATTGTTTTATGAAACTGACAATGATTTGTTGAATGAAAGCCACAGTGAAGTTATTGAAGAACCTACATTTGAAGAGAGATCTGAGATAGTGACACCTAGCAAGAGTTTGTTAAAGAATCATCCTTTTGAATAGATTATTGGGAGCATCAAAAGAGGAGTTCTTACTTGGAATAAGGCACAAGAACAGTTATGTTTGATTTCTCAAATTGAACCTAAGACTACTGATGAAGCTTGTGAAGATGAAAGTTGGACTAATGCTATGAAAGAAGAACTAGATCAAATTGAGAAGAACAAGACATCGGAATTGGTCCCTAGACCTAAAGACAAGAATGTTATTGGAACTAAATGGGTATTTAGAAACAAGATGAATGAACAAGGAGAAGTAGTAAGAAACAAAGCAAGATTGGTATGTAAGGGTTACTCACAACAAGAAGGAATTGACTATGAAGAGACTTTTGCACCTGTTGCAAGAATTGAAGCAGTAAGAATGTTTTTGGCATATGCGGCTTATAAGAAATTCAAAGTGTATCAGATGGATGTGAAGTCAACATTTTTTAATGGAGAATTGGAAGAAGAAGTCTACATTGAGCAGCCTGAAGGTTTTCATTTAACTCAAGAAGGAGACATGGTATGTTAAAGAAAGCTTTATATGGACTTAAACAAGAACCTAGAACTTGGTATGCAAGACTGGATAAGTATTTGTTAAAGTTGGGATTTATAAAAGGTACAGTCGATAGCAATCTGTACATAAAAGAAATTGAAAATGGTTTGCTGGTTATAGTTATTTTTGTTGATGACATTATCTTTGGAGGAGAAGATGAAGCTAGTGACAAATTTGCTGATGAAATGAAGACTGAATTTGAAATGAGTATGATTGGTGAAATGAAATACTTTTTGGGATTACAGATAACACAAAATAATGATGGTATCTTTGTAAGTTAGACAAAGTACCTAAATGACTTGTTGAAAAGATTTGGAATGGAGGATTGTAAACCAGTAGGAATACCTATGGTAACCGGACATAAGTTATCTTGCACAGATGAGACTCCTGTAGTAGAACAAAAGAAATACAGATCTATGATTGGAGGATTGTAGTATTTGACTCATACAAGATCTGAGCACATTCACTTGGAATTGTAGCAAGAATTCAAGCTGAACCTAGAGAATCACATTATGCAGTAGTAAAGAGGATACTGAGATATTTAAGAGGCACAATGGAATATGGATTATGGTATGAAAATTTTGATGATTTTACCCTATGTGCATATACAAATGCTAATTGGGGAGGCAGTGTTGATGATAAGAAAAGCACCATTGGAGGAGCATTTTTCCTTGGAGGAAGATTAGTTTCTTGGCTAAGAAAGAAGCAAAATTGTATCTCACAAAGCACAGTAGAAGCAAACTATGTAGCAGTAGCAAACAATTGTAACCAGATAATTTGGTTGAAGCAGATGCTGAAGGATATTGGAATAAAATTTGTTGAACCTATTGTTATACATTGTGATAACACCGGTATAGTTAGTATGTCTAAGAATCCTATATTACATTCTAAGACAAAGCATATAGAGATTAAGTATCATGTTGTAAGAGAGAAAGTTGCTAAAAAAGAAGTCAGACTTAAGTACATAAGTACAAAGGAGCAGATAGCAGATATATTCACAAAGCCTTTTCCTAAGGATACATTTGAGTATCTGAGAGGTATGCTTGGGGTTATGCCCCAACCTACTTTTGAGAAGTGATGCAGTTGGTTGCATCCATCCAATGGTATATGAGCCTTATCTTTCTTCTGGATTGGATGTTGGTACTTCCTCTATGGGGGAGTATGTGTATCTAAGCTGAGTCATGAAGACTCTAGTAAATGTATTTTCTAAAAAGTGTCTTTTGACATTGAGTTGTTGTTGACTTAGTCATGGAATTTCTGTCATTGATGTCAATGGGGGAGAAGTATGCATGAAAAACAATATGAGACATTTGTTGGAGAGAACTAAATAGGATAACGAAGCAAGATTTGATTGATGAAGAGGATTTGAAGAAGCAGTGTTGCAGTATTGGATTTTTGGAACATTGGATGTTTTTCATCTATGTTGTCATCAATTCCAATGGGGGATATTGTTAGGAATGAATTCTAAAGTGTTTTAGAGCCATTCTATAGCATTTGTTATTGCATTCATGACTATGACTATCATTGATATCAACACAGTGATTTATCGAAGACTTGCAGAGAAGCAGACAGAGTTTGGATTAGTGCACATGGGTTATTGTAGTTGGAGCTATGTGATGTTGAGTTTATACTCTTTGATATGTCATATGTCTATGGTTAAGAGCGTACATATTAATTCATTGATTCATGGAAGTTATGATCATTTTGGTGGAAGTAGTGTTCCTGAGTAGCGGTTTGTGGAAATCAGATGATATCTCCTAATCGGGATGGAATCTAGTTTTGTGTAGTTAAAGGGAATTTGGAGACACATTGATAGTGACATGTATGCCAATGTAGGCTTTGAGGTCACATTAGTGAAGATTTATTGTATTTGGAAGCCAACAGTTTTATGTAATTTTGGTGTAGCATGTGGAAACTTTTATTTTGTAATTATATGCCAACACATTTGTAATTATTTGAGTGTGGTATAAAGGAAAGAATGTATTTCCTTGTTGTAGTGTGGAAATGTAATTGGAATGTAGTTTTAGTGATGATTTGTGATGTGGTATGCATGAAGTGAAGAAAAGAGCTAAGTATGAGAGAGAAATTATGAAGGAAGATATGCAAAGTATAGAGATCTGAAATTGAGATCTGATGTAACAGTGAATGTAGTTTGGCACAGTCAGAGAAGAGGTAACATATTATTCTATTGAGTAATGCAAATATTATTTGGAGAGTGTGTTCAGTGATCTTACCCTGAAGCTGTTTGTGTAGTGGGTCCTTCTGTCTTCTATAACTCTTAACCGGGTTAGAATCTTTTAACAGGGATTCAAAATCTCCTAACAGGGATTCATATGTACTAAATGTATTTCATAAGACTCCTAAAAAAGTCCATCCTCTCACAAGGAATATTCATATTAGTGCATCTTTTGTGGGCATCATTCCCACCGGGGTTTACTGTTTGATCAAGAGGTTCCCTAGTCAACATATCTTGTGTCATTGTGTTATTGTGTATGAATATCTTTCTATGGTTGGTAATTATATTGCTTATATGGCTTAATGTTGTTGAAGATGATAAAAGTTATAATTATTAGATAACTGATTCACCCCCCCCCCACCCTCTCAGTTATCTTGGTGGACTTTACTTTCTAACAGTTCTCATGATGCAAAATTAAGGATTGATAGAAGGGAAGGGTCATCCATTGGTGTAGGTGCAGGTATAGATTTAGGTGATGGATAGAGTTAGGTTTCCCCTAGTTAATTAGAATGATTGATTATTGATGATTTCCTTGATGGAGCATGGATCGTTTGATGGATTAGACATTTGATAATCTATCTTCATGATATTGATGTACCTTTGATGATCAGATTGAACATGATATTTGGTGATGAATACTTCAAGTATTAATGATGTTGATTAGGACGTTGATTCTATATTGATGGAAATTTGATGATGTAGATCTCAAAAGATTTGATGATGTATCGTTGATGATATCATTGATCATTTGATGTATCTTGATTTGGTCTTTTGATGATGATAATCTACCCCCTTTCCGTTTCTCTTTTTCAAATCTATTTTCAAGCTAAGAAAGGCAAATACCTTAAATGCATTTAATCTAGGATGTATGCAGCTAACTATCACTATTCAGAATTTGGAAGCTTATTTTCATCATCAAGCTTTTGGAACATGAAATTGGTACAATCGTCACTAGTTCAACCATGATGATATGTGTTAGCCCTTTTTCATGTAGAATCACCAATATAGCTATTAAGCTTGACTCTCAGGTTCCCAATTCTGGATTCTTACAGGGAAAAGGCTAATTGATAAGGACCAAGTCCTTCTTCTACTTCGGGCTCCACAGACCTAGGCGGGTGTACCTATCTTTAGACTCACTGCTTCACAATGAAATCCTATAGTGGATTAGGGGTTCTCACAATGATTCACTAATGTCTCTTGTTGCAACTGATGCAGAGCTTAGAAAGCCAATCCATGATGTTAACAAAAGCAAACAATCATTGCAGAAAAATGGCAAAAGTGACAAGGGTATTCACCCTTCTTCTCTTCGAGCTTAAAACTCAGGCAGGCTAACCTATCTGATTCATCTCTTCAAAGAATCACTAAAGGTACTTGCACTATTCAATGCAACTTATAGACATTTTTTCTCTTAAACATGAAAGGGAAAAGTGATTTGAATTGGTTTGGATGCAATTCTGGAAAAAGACCAGTGCCTAATCTATTGGGTATGGAGTCAAATTGAACAGACATTCACAAAGATTTACAACTCAACACATCTAAAACCAGTAACATGCCTTACATACTACTTTTATCATTACAAACACATGATCATGAAATCCATATATCCTTGACATTCTCAAAAACTATCCAACAAGATTTACTCCTTCCTTGAAGGAAACTGAAGAATAATATCACAGTCTACCTTATAGATGACAAACCAGAAATGCCTTATAAATCTAGCTCATAAGAATTTCAGAAAACATACAAAGACATCAAGTCCTTGCAAAGAGACTTCAGGTGTATTTTATTATATAAACATTGCTTCAATACATTCAAAATGCCAAAATACTCAAAAAACTAGAACACTAAACTTAACCAGAACTTGCATTAGTTGGAACTCAAACTTGCAGAGCTCTCCTCATGCAAAAAGATTGGAACCCTTTACAAAGAAATCAAATCAAAACAAGAAGGAGAGGAGAAAACTCAAAATTCATCCACAAACTGACACTTGTTATCCTCTAAACCTCCTGCTGATGAATCATTGCTCAGAACTAAAAATCTGATCTGCATCATTCCCTCCTGAAATCACCTATCCTCCGAACATAACAAATTAGATATTTCCAAAATATCTTCCTGGCCCCTATTTTGTTCAACTGCAAATATCTCGAAACTAGCTAGACCTGCACTAAAATTGATCCCAAAAATGGAATCTTCGTGTCGAGACCTTTCCGGCGGTATATAATACTTGATATTTTAGATAAAAATTGCCCCTCCAACATCAGTTTGAAAAATTAGGCCCTGGCCTGTAAAAATGTGCACTAAATGACATTTTGAAGAAATTAAAATCTTCTATAGTCTAAACTATAGAAAATTATCATTTAAATTTGATTTTCAAATTTGAGAATTGACCGTATGCACAAATAAAATATTATTATAAAAATATTTTATTTCTCCTTATATCTCCCCAGAGCTCCAACTGTGTGCCATGTGTCACCATCTGACTGGATGCATAGACAAACCTCAGGTAACCCACTGATTGGGAGAACTAGCAACCATGTGCATTCTCGTGATCTCCAAGTGATGTCTTTAACTGCGGTTAACACTAGCGATTCGGTGAAATAACCATTCTCGAAATCTCAGAATAAGACTTTAACCCTGATTACCATTTGGAGAATGGGCGACTAAGCCCATTCTCCAATTCTCTAAATGTCATGGACTAACTGCTAGAAATTAGGAGAACTAGCGAATAGCTTATCTCTGATTCTCCAGATTATTTGGGTTAACCACCAGCTAACTGGCAAACTGGCGAACACAATCAACAAACCACCACCGCTAAGTCGTGAAATCTTTGTTTGACCACCAATTTAATCCTGCAAACTGGCGAACGGTTGCCACATGTCCACTTTGACCACCACATGTCTCCTGCATCACTGACCTAGGTGTCACCTCACTGGCCAGCTACCACATGTCAGCCTGGCACATGATCGCATGGGCCAGAAATGGCCCATGAGATCATGCGACCACCATTAGATATTGCATGTATCTCGAGGTCAGCAACCCTGCACAAACCACAACTTGTCAAAATTATTTTTTCTTTCCTTGAGGCCCACCTACCACGTGGCAAGCCTGAATTGGCCGACCTGCCACCCCACCACTACCAACTCATCAAGCACTAAATTGCTGAATGAATTTTTACCTTACCGGAGTGCCACATGGTAGCCTGGCGCATGATTGCATAGGCTAGAAATGGCCCATGAGATCATGCGACCACCCTTAGATTACCGCACACTACACTTCCTCTAGTCAAAGGGCACACCGAGAGCCTCCTTGCCACCTCATCGGGCTGCCACATGTCAGCCTGTCGCATGTTCACAAGGGCTGAAGTTGGCCCTTGCGATCATGCGACCTCTTGACACGTGTCCATTCGATCACTGCACTCCATCTGCAAAATTTCTTTCCTGGGCCTGCTGACATGATTTTCAAGGACCTCCTCTACATGAGCGCTTGTGCATAGCCTCTGCTCTTCTCAATTTACATCATATGTTTGTGTTCTTGCTCTTAAACACTTCAAGCGCCCACTTTGGCTTGAATCTGGGACAATGGATTTAGACATTTTAAAACCTTCTCTGCATCTCCTTTCAAAATATTGGCTTCATATCCAAGCTAGCACGCACCTCTAGGTGGACCCACATGATACATGACAAGCTCAGATTGGCCAGCTCATCATTGCTGCCATGTGTCACCTTGTTGCATGATCGCATGGGCCAGAAATGGCCCATGTGATCATGCGACCACTCTACAAAATTTACTTTTGTTTTGGTGCGAGCACAGAAACCAAGGCCAGCGGCAGGAGGTCACATTGGCAGAGCCTCTGCTGCTTCAACTTACTTTCATTGGGCATGGATTTGGTTATATTCATATTGAAGGCCTATTTTCGAATCAATGTGGGACATTCTTTTTCCAGTTTTAAAGACTTTCACAGCGCCTTCCTCCAAAATATGGGGCCCGCTAGCGCACAGAAGAGTTCCCATCAAGCGGGCCCTCCAACAGGTTGCAGCTGCGCAGATAGGAAACGATGATAAAGAGGAAAAAGTGCGAGGTCGAAAACACACAAAGTTTTTAGTGAGAGATCGAAAACATCTAGGGTTTTCATGCAGACCAAAAGGTAGTAGGGAGACCGAAAACATCATGGGTTTTCAAAAATATTGTGGGTTTTCGACACTTAGGCAATTTCTGAGATTATTCCCTACAGACCTTAAAACTTAAATATCTCCTTGGGTTTTGTGATTTGGGAGATGCGATCTGAACTGGAGCAAGGTGACAACATGAAGAACATAGGGCTAAGAGTGCACACCATGAAACATTATGGATTTTCTTCGCACACTAAAACAAGCTTGCTGCAGGGTGGGCCATCTTCAAAATTTACAGAGAAAAGACCATTTTCACAAGATTTTGCTATGACTAGAAAATGACCCAACAATATGAATACCTCTTTCCTCAGATTTTAACATTGCAAGTAAACAATCAAATAATTGATCCCTTTCATATACAAATTTCCTCAATGATTCTTTCATGATCATGTCATTAGACAGATTTGCATACTATTATGAATCAACTTGACAAGCACTCAAGTAGCAATCAAGAAAATATCATGTCTTCATCATCGCTCATCTAGTCAACCATCATCGATTTTCTAGAAGATGTGATTTCACCAATCAAGTAATCACTTTGAACATTTTTACTTTTGTTTGTAGATCCATATTTCAAAACTTTGTCCACTTTGATCCTTAGTTATGTTTAAGCCTTTTAGATTTTGAACTGATTTTTCAAATGTTGTTGTTTAGATCAAATATTTGGATGTTTGAAATGTGATATTGATCATGAAGTTCAAGTGTAGCCATTTTTCAATTTTGATGCAATGATTTGAACCAATTGATGTTTAATTTGCTAAGCTCATTGAATTTGGATTGGTGCCCCCAGTTTGATTTGGAAAAGATAATGCTTTGTTGGGCAATGCAACTTTTGAGAGTAATTTAAGATTTTATTTTTTTTGCTTTGAGATTTTTTAGATTTTTGTTTTTTATAATGATTTTTTATGTTTTTGGATTTTTTAGAGATTTTTTTTTTATGTTTTTGGATTTTAGAGATTTTTTATGTTTTTGGATTTTTTAGAGATCACTAATTCTCAAGCAAGATCACATTGAATTTCTCCCAATGTCTAGAAAGGTATAGGACATGAAAGATGGATTTGCAAACTGATGAGTCACCAATGAATAGGAAATGATGGATGAAGCAAGTGTGTTACCCATGGGACCATCTCCTCAAGATTATCCAAGCTAGGGAAAAATAATATCTCAATATAGGCCAATGATGTGGTGTTGGATAGCATATGGAATATTGACTTGGTAAATGGGATATAGGGACCAAGGATTGATTTGGAGGATGTATAAGGAATATGCTTATGCACCAATGGAGGTAAATGGGATGTGGGAGGGATATCAACATATTTATTTTGAGTTGCATGTCCAAGGCTTTCATATTTTGGATTTATCTTTGTACCAATAGGCTTATATGTATCTTTGATAGGAGTGACTTTGATAGGAGCAGTTGAAGCTTGAGGTAGATATGGAGGCTTATGAAAAGTGGATGTTGGGGTACTTTTATCTTGACAAGGATATTTTGATAGCCTAGGAAGAATACTTTTCTTTTCATTTTCAATAAGTTCATTAGAGATGGAAGGAATACTTTGATCTTGCTTAGGAGATGGATATGATATAGGAAGTGAAAGAATATGGGGTGCTTGAGATGGAAGTATATCTTTTTGAAAGAAATGGAAGGGTATGAAGGGTTCATCATGGGATTCTTGGGGTATGGGACTTTGGTTAACTATAGGATAAAGAGGGATATTATCTTGATCTTGATCCTTCATAAGATTTGTTTCTTTGCAGTTTGGATTAGTCTCTTGATATGGAGCCACTTCTAAGGACAATGTAGGAGTTTGGATCTACACGAGGGACTCTTGAAGGGATGAGGGATGTTCATTTGAAATAGGCACAATAGGCATTGATGTAGCACATGAAGGCTTGGAGTCTATATCCTTTGAAGCAAGAAAGAAGTTTGTAGCAAGATGTAGGTCAGCTTGGCTCTCTTTTAGAGGTAGCTCTTGAGGGTATACATAGTCATTATGAAAAATGTTTGGATCTTTTTTTGATGGAGGAATATTAGATAGCTTTGCTTCTATATGAAATTGAGGAATGGTGGAATAGGTGAAAGCTATAAGAGGACCAATACTAGACATGTGTTCATAAGTTTGATATTGCTTGAGAGTAGTATCTTCATTAGATGATTAATTAGGATTTTCAATTTCAATTAAGTCATCATCAATAAGATTTTGGATTTTATGTTTCAACTCCATGCAATCTGAAGTTTCATGCTCATTATGTCTATGATATGCACAATAGTTACTCAAAAAGATAAAACCACATGAAGTGATTTGAGGCAACATGATGAGATCATTTTCAAGGAGTTTTCCCAAAGCTATTTCATATGAAATTCCCAAAGGAGTAAATGATCTATCCCAAGGATATTTGGATGTATTTGTGTTTCTCAAAGAGTTGTCATATGATGAATATTGTTGAGATGGGACTAATTCCTCTCTATTTCCTTGATCAAAGATGAGATTCTCTTGATATTTTGAAATAGGTTCTTCATCAAATATTGGTTTATCATTAGGATATTCTTGATCAAATATAGGGTTTTCATGATATTCTTTTTTATCAAATTTTGAATCATCAAATGTATGGCATTCATGGTGTTTTTCTTGACCATAAAGGTAAGGAAACAATGTTCTTAATGAGAGTTGGTTGGATGATGTTTCCATTTCTTTTTCCATTTCTTGAATTCTTGTGAATAGAATATTCTTTTGAATCTTTATTGTTAATTGATTTTTGTATCTTAATGGATGTTTTCTTTTTGTAATCAAATATCTTCAATCACAACACAATTATTTTATCAATTATCACAAGAAATTCTTCCAAGCAATCTATCTTAGGTCAAATTTGGCTTTTAAATGGCTCTAATGAGGTAGGCTTGCTAATTTATCAAGGATTTAGTATGGATTCCGTTGAAAATGGATATTAAACTTTCATCCTCCAGGTATATTAGGAGGCTTCCCACCACCGGTATGTCAGAGTTTTGCGCAATCCCATAGGACTACTCGAGGAAGTTTGAAAATTTAGTATCTTTTTGCCACACACCCCATTAAGGATGCATGAATTTTATTTTATAGTGGGTTGGATTCTCGTGGAAAAAGCAAGTGTATCCCACTTTGGGCTATCCCTCTCACTAGCCTCATTAAGGAAAATCTCAGGAGGCGAGCCCAACAATTGATCTAATCTGGTATTCTTTGTAGAACATTATTTTTTGTTTCTTTTTCGCATGCAAAAAAGAAATTATTTTTTTTAGCACTTTTTAAAAAACATAGTTAACAAGGTTTAATTACTAGCCCACTAACTAGAGAGAATTGAGTATTTCTACTCTCTTCTACAAACAAGGATCTTTGATTTTATGTGCTTGATTTTCTCAACCTTTCTTCTTAATTAAAAAGTTTAACACCTTTGGCATTTTGATTCACTAGAAGAAGTGAAGACCATAGGCCTAAATGATAAACCTTCCAAACAAAGATAGGTTGTTTTGTAATTACTAGATTCTTAAAAGCACCAAATACCACAATTTAAGGGAAAAATTCACTAGTTTGAGGCTTACCTTTCCTTGTAGCTAGCAAAGGCTAGGGGCATTTTTGAGTGATTTTTCCATTTTAAGCTTACCTTGGCTATCATTCCTTTCCAATGTGCTTTTCCTCCAACAAAGTTAGTCAACAAAAACAACCACAATGAAGGAAACCAAAAATGAAATTGAAGAAGCAAAGATGGAATTGAATCTAAGGCCCTATTTGCAAATTTTGAGAAAAACTTGAATTAAGGTGAGAAAATCCAATTAAGTGAGACAAACTTAGTTTGATAAGCTTCTACAATTTTAAGATAGTTCTCCTTCTTGATTTTCTTAGTCAAATCCTTGCCTTCTTTGTTGAATATGCTCTCTGGTTTCTTCTCTTTTCTGTGATCACACATCCTGCAGAGTCATGAAAATCATTTTACCACAATCAGATTATGCAAATTAACAGTTTATGCAAAAGTGCTCCTGTAATGCTTAAAAGTGCTATTTTAATATTTAAAAGCACTGCTAATTTGATTAAAAGTGTTGTGTTAACTTTGTCAGAAAACTCAAAAGCACACAAATAACTAATGAAAGCGTTGTAGAATATAGCGAAGGCGGTAAAAATATAGTAGAAGTGCTCAGTAGAATAACAAAAGCGCTCA
Source organism: Chamaecyparis obtusa (assembly GCA_027943335.1). Classification (NCBI taxonomy): domain Eukaryota; kingdom Viridiplantae; phylum Streptophyta; class Pinopsida; order Cupressales; family Cupressaceae; genus Chamaecyparis; species Chamaecyparis obtusa. The sequence continues at coordinate 4,614,773 of BSBK01002075.1, read as the reverse complement.
AGAGTCAGGGAAAATGCATTGTGGATCTATGCAAAGGCAATGTAAGAATGATTGATAGAAAATAGAAGGATTGAAAGCACCATGGATCAATGCAAAGGTGCACAACTTTGTCATGAAAGTGCCGAAACAATGCTAGAAATTGCCATTTTATCGTGCAAAAGCGTTGTTTAATCTGTCAAAAGCATTGTTTCCTAAAAAACCCGAGAGTTAAACAAGTGCAAATTTTATAACAATGAGATAATTCTGAGCATTTAGTAAAGTGAAGCATTCTGCCCCACGGTGGGTGCCATTTTGTGTACAAGATTTAGTACCTTCATAGAATTAGTATTGACAATAAATGAAATAGTAACTAAATAAACCACAATAAAGAAATCTATTTAAGCTAGAAATTGACAATTAAGCATCCTATGGTTCTCTAACTAAGAATGTTAATGCAAAGCTCTTAGCAAGCTTCCATTAATGACAGTCCTAGAATGAGAAAGATAAATGATTAAAGCTAAAGCTAATTGCTCAATTCCAATTTGAAAGCTTAATTAAATCTAGATTGCCTTTCTAAGCTCAAATTGCAAGAGGTTCAATGCAATTCTCAGATGTGTGGTTATGAATTATGAGGATTTTGGTCTTCCTTTTATAGATTTATGCAATGGCAGGGGGTGTAGGGTAGTTGATCATGATTAAGCCTTGGTTGAGTCTTTGGTTCCACCCTTTGAAGACAATGCAAAGTTTGTGTCCTCAAAGCTTGGGACAAGTAGACAAGATGGATGGACAAGATTCTCTTTCACTTTGAGTGATTGAGATTGAATTTGGCTTGATCCATGTGAATGCCTTTCCTCAAATCCTATTGGTTGATTGAATTTCCTCCCCTTTTGGGTTGTTGAGAGAAATTAAGATTTATTAATTGATTTAAATTCATTTATTTAGCCATGTACCCCTTGAATGGGTTGAATTTGATTTAATCCAAGACTATACAATTAATTGATTTAATTACACTTTGATTTCATTTCATTTGATTAAAAATGCTCTCAATTTTTATTTATCTTGAATTAAGACTTGATTTTAATGTTGATTGGCTAATTATGCATTGTGATTCAATTACTTCAATTTTGTCCTGGATTTTCTTTGATTTAGAACTCAATTGTCTTTGTCCATTTTTAGGTGATTACAGTTGGTTTCTGATTACATTATTGTTTTATTTTTTTTCCCATCACATGTTGGCATCAATGCCAAAAGGGGAGATTTTTGAAAATTTGGATATTTTTCTATTGATGTCAACATGTCTGTACTATGATGTTTGGATGTATAGTGTGTATTTTGGATGTTTTGATACATGTTATGAAGTTTAGATGATAGATATTCAATTTTTACAGTAACATGGGATGTTTAGATGAAAGGAGAAGGAAGGATAATAAAGATGAGGATTCAAGAACCTCATGGGATGATGTAGAGGTTGTTTACGTGGTACATTTAAAGTTTGAGTTTCTTATATGATGATTTAATCAAGTTATGATGTCGCAGATGAAGATTGACTATTTTTCTGGTTGGTAGTTTTACAATGTTACAGAGTTGCATAGATTATTTTTGCACATGTGCTCAAGATGAGATATTTGGTTGAACAACTGGGAATGTGTTAGGGACATATCAATGTATCTACCATTCAAAGGGTTTGTGATTCTAAGGGTCTGCAAGGAATTTACAAGTATTTTAGTTGAGGATAACAATATTTTTGAGGTTTATCATAAGATCCTGACATATCTACTGGGTGTGACATACCTGATTATTTATTTGAGCTTCATGATGCCTTGGGTTGATCTAGTATTATGTTCCTAATGGTTTGGAAGCTTACATTGATCAAGGTGACCACATTCAGTGAATTTAAGTTATGTTTTGAGTCCTTATCTGACATGTCAAGAAAAGTTAATAAAATTATTTATGTGAGGTTAGTAAAATGTTTTAGGGTTATTTTTATGATCTAAAGGTGTTCTTGATGGATCTAAGGAATGATTGGAAAGTACCCAATGATCCTGATGGTTAATTTTGGCCCAGAGAGTTGGATGTTTAGGGATTAGGTTTTTCTGACCTAGTTCTTGATAAATATGGTGAAATAGGGTTTGATTTGTATTGTCATGTATGTAAGTCAGTGTTTTGAAGATTTCAAAAGAAAGAGGTCGCTAGTGAAGAACTTTTACAGATCTATTAAGGGATGGATTCATCTAACACTAGTAAATTTTACCCTAAATTTAGATGAGAATTGGTCGAATTGTCTACAACAATTGATCAAATAGACGACTAAAACTATCCTCAAACTTTTTTCATCGAATTTTCTACATGGTGAATAATAATCACAATTTCAACCAGACAAGTCATCGAATTATCCACTGAAACAATCCCTTCAAACTGGAAGAATAACACCATCACCTCGTCGAAGTCAATTGGTGTGAAGGTTGAAATATCGACCTTTATGCCCTCGAATTATCCACCCTCATTCGTCGAAAAGACTGTCAAATGTATAGCATTCTGGTTGAAAATAGTACTATGTAAAGGTCAAAATTATGACCAATCCACCATCAAATGTATAGCATTCTAGTTGAAAATAGTGTTGTGTAAGGGTCGAAATTGCGACCAATTCAAACTTTTGTTGAAAAAAAAAATGTGGTGCACCATTTTCAATATATTCCTACTTTTAGTTGAATATATTGGTTGTCTATAATTAGCATTGCAATGTCAAATGCAGCATGAATGTTAGCATGGTTTCTTGCTTCTCCAAGCCATTTAAAATTTGTTGATATTGGTATTTGATGAGGTTTGTTTGAACCATATATTTACAAACTTAAGTTCAAACAATAGTTGTTTATTTATCTAGATTATTAGATGGTTTTAACGAATGACTAGTACTGGTCTGAAAATCTGAAGTATTCTTGATTGCATCTATTTTGTTGTAGCTGTAATATAATCTAGTGAAACAAATTCTGATTAATATTTTGGGACTTACCTATTAGCATCAAAAAGTTTGCATTTAGGTCTTAGTTTAGTTTTCTAAACTATGATGTCTCCATCATATCCATGAAACCAAAGAAGCATAAAACACATGTTTTGGACCAGGTGAGGCAGACCTGGGACACTTTCAAGTTAGTTAGGACATAGAAGTATCAATTGTACATAGCATTAAATAGTTACAAATAGTTAGTCAATATTGAAGGATGTTTTATGAACCATGTAAGTAATTGGCAGCAAATATGAATAAGAATAGCATTAAGGAAATCAAAGTTGAACTAATATCATATGTATGAAAGTCATCTTATTTATAAGACTTCACAATAAACAGCAAGATGCATCATTTGATATCAAGAGAAAAGATTGTATGCCATTGTTGATAAGAGTGGAAGAGTAAGCATGGTACCATTGACAACACCACTTTGATACATGAATGGTACATTAGAAAACCAAGTGATCAACTATGTCTTAAATATAAGTGCTACACTTCTGTTCATGGGTTCAAGACTTGAATCAAAACAACTAAACCATGAATACAAAATAGTTATGAGATAACAAGTAGATGACCATTGTGGCCTTAATTTTTATTGTTTCTCATTTATTGTCTTCTCTTCTTTTTCTATGTGTCTTGAAAGGCACATATTACATGCAAAACACCTAATTAAAAGAGTTGGTATGCATCTATTTGAAAGATAGGCCATAGGAAATTTCAAATTGATAAATAATAAAAATAAGGACGAAGATCAATCTAGTTCATTTTACTTAATGATCTGTTAGCCATTTTTCTTGTATCCCTCAACTCTAAAAGAGAAATATGAAAACCAGACCTGGGGATCTTTGTCTAGTAACACAAATCTACTTGTTCATGCAAACTGAGGGGCGAGAAAAGACTAATTAATGAGGATTTGATCCTCCTTCTGCTTCGAGTTCCACACACTCAAGTGGGTACACCTAAAACATGATAAGATTTGCATACATAAACACTTACTCACTAGAACCTTTTATGCAGACATGAAAATCAGTGGATAGTTCTTAGACTTGTAAAACATGGGAGTTCAACTCAACCAGTCTTATACAGGATCCCACCTATATGATCTGCTAAGAACTAGAAAAATGGCCAATGTGATAATAAGGATAAACTCCTTCTTCTCTTCGAACTTTGAGCTCAGGTAGGCTAACCCATTGATTCTCTCTTCAAGGAATCACTAAAATGAATTGTACTCCCTGAATACAATTAGACATGGATATTCATAATAACAGGAAAGTAAAGATTAATTTGATTTTAATGGTTGATGATGAAAATTGCAAAGAAAACCAGGACCAGTGCCTTATTCTTTGGGCAACAAAGTCATAAAAACATATGTTCCTAGAAAACCTTAACCTTAAACTCAAAAAAAACCAAGTGAAATGCCTTGCAGATCACTCCTTTCACTCCAGTTCCTGGACATCAAATTCGTATACAAATCTAGAATTCTTAGAATTCAAAGTCAAGACTTACTCCCTCCTTGAGGAAAACTCAAACTCAAACCCACAGATACCTTGTAACTAGTATACTAACATGCCTTACAGGTCAATACATAGGAATTAAGATCATGAATATAAAGACATCAAACACAAACTGAATTGGGATTCCGTTGTTTTCATTAAAATTTATCTGTGACTATACATTTGCAAAACAGAGAAACACAGAAAACAAAGACACCAATGCCTAGAAGCTGCTCTACAGCATAATTTTCAACATCTCTGTTACAATGAGAAGAAATCCAAGATATAGAAAATGGGGCAAACCATCACAGTCACTGACACCTGTAAGTTCTCAAAATATCTGCAACTGATTCCACCTTTACAAACCTTTTTCCCTCCAAACTTCCAATCTCTTTCTGCAATCACTTCTCAAATTGATTTGATCCTAATTCTAATTCTGACCCCTAGATTTCAAACCCAAACTACTCTCATCACCTGTACCGAAATTGAAAATAGACTCCTCCATCAAATTCATCATTCTGAGACCTTTCCGACGATATATAACACTTATATATTCTGGTAAAAATTGGATTTTGAAGCCCCTTCCCCATGAACAGCTTATGGCATTTAAAATTTTGAATTTGAATCATATAGTTCAGACTATATCAAATTTAAATCTTTTAAATCTGATAATTTTATTATTATTTTTTGCATTTATCTCAAAATGTACCAGATCTCACCACATGTCATTATACTATTGGGTGCACAGACAAACCTCAAGTTTAACCCACTGATTGGGAGAACTGGTGACCATGTGTATTCTCATGATCTCCAAGTGATGTCTTTAACTATGATTAACACTGGCGACTAAGTGAATAGCTCTATTCTTTGAACTGCGGAATCCAGCCTTGACCCTGAGTAACATCTGGAACACTAGTGACCATGTACATTCTCTTAATCGCGGAACATTAACTCACTAATTGTCAGGACTGGGGGACCTCACGACTGGCTTATCGCAAAATTGTAGAATGGTTTGGCTTAATGGCTAGCTATCTAGTGAACTGGTGACTAAGGCTCGTGTGATCTCCAGATTATTAGGTCCTAACTGCCAGCATTGAGGGAACTGGCGACTGGCAATGTTCTCCTAGTCGCCCAATCTTCCTCTGACTGTCAGCTTTCTCATGTGACCACGTGAGAACTGGACACGTCTTTTTCATCCTCATCATACTCCTACAAAATGACCTCCTCCTGAGTGTGGGCATGGAAACCGAGGTAGGCGACTTGGGGGTCACGTGCATAACCTCCACTGCTTCTATTTACCTTCATTGTTTGTGTTCTTTCTTTAATGCATTTGAAAGGACTGCTTCCGCACGAATGTGGGATCATTGTTTTCACTATATTAAAACTCTCTCAGCGTTTCCATTCAAAATCATGTGGGCCCACTGCCGCACTACAAGCTCCCGCTAAGAGGGCCTGCCAATAGCCTCCATGGCTTTCTCATTTACAATATGTTGTGAGTGTTGGGATATAAAAACATTCACAAGTGTTGTTTCCTACCGCATGTGGGACAATGCCTATTGCGCTAAAACACAAACAAAACCCTCTATGTATTGCGCGGGGCTCTACTTCACAACTGCTTGGTTTTCTTCATTGCTATGGTGTGCACACAACTCCTTAGTCAACAGCCCCTTCACCAAGCAAGGGCCCTTATAAAATGCCAAAAGCACATTTGTTATATTTGGTTCCCTGATTAACATGCGTAGGCCACCATCTACTTAGTGAATGGGTCTTTCTCAGTTGTTTACTGGCTGCTCACCTTTGCACTAGCATTCCATGTTAACTTGCAATGCCAATTTCAAATACAAACATGCTGGCCTCTTCCTTACTGCTATGGCGTGGAGTCCCCATTTGCATGAAACATGGCACAAGATAATTTTCATATTGCGCAAGGTTCCCAATCTTCTTACGCAGGTTCCCACACTTTTGGCATAGCATTTCAATGTATTGCGCTTCCTCTTTGCTAAGTATGAAGCCTGCCTTTAATACTCATGACTATTAGTGTTTTGTGCTACTGGCAACTCCCCCTTTCATATATATGTGAGCCGCCTAGTGATACTCTCTCTTGTCTTCCTGAATAATGTGACGCCATGGGAACAACATCTGGATTTGTAAGTGTATATTTAGGTAGACACGCACCATTGAAACCTTTACCAACACCATCGGTATCCTAAAAAGCTTTAGCCCTAAGCCTAGATGCAATTTGTACAAGAGCATCCCTGGCAAACTTGGTTTCTCCTGCAATCTGAACAAGTTCATCATTCTGAAAAGCACACTTTGGTAAATTCTCCTTAGGCAATACACGAATGTCAGCCTGAGTTGCCCTACGCATCTCAGATATTATGTTACCACCTTTCCCAATAAGGCAAGCAATTTGGTTGTTAGGAACCAGCTTTAAAATTGTAAGACCTATCTTTCTCCTTGTCTTCATAATCTGAAGCCCCACCACATTCTTCCTCAATAATCCTTTCATATACTCTAAAAAGTACATGCTACGCAGGGCACAAAGGCTCACTGTCACTTCCATCCTTACCCACATCATATTTGGCCAGTCCTCTCCTTTTAAAATTACGCAAGCATTAATATTGGCTACAAACACACAAACCTTGCATAAGGCACCATATATGCCCCTTCAAATCTTGTGCTGGCACTTCTATTATGCACTGGTCACACTTGTATTTGGCTTCCAAGACCCCGCACATCCAACTTCATGCACTGGTGTCTCTCATTTACATGTTGGTCTCCTTTATATTTGTGGCCATCCTTATACGCTTATGCTACCAGCCCATACTTGCGCAAGGCAAGCAATCAATCCTTATACCATACACTAGTGTCTTCATTGTTTTTAATGTTAGCAATCCTCCTACATAGGCAGTCCACCAAAAGAAATGCATTAACAGCTTTCTCAACTTTTGCATGAGGCAACTTTGACATAAAACTTCCTCCAATCTACTCGAGATACCAAGCTTGTTATGCATACTCTCAATACCTATATCTTGTGCTGGCCTTGCCATTTATTAATTTCTATTTGTGTGAACTCTTATGCATTCAATATGTGGGGCTCTTGGTTCCAAACTAGCATCTCCATTCTCATGCTAACGCTGGCTTTTTATGTTATTGGATGGGTTGAGGTGTGGCTGGCAGCCCCTCATACTTGTGTGAATAGCCTTCTCTAGTGTAGGCTTCAAAGTTGGGTCCTCCTTAATGTATGCCATGCATTCCTCCATCTGTTCTAATGCTCACATCTCTTTGCAATGTTTTCTTGGCAATAGTCAAAACAAACACCATGTATTGGTTTTATTTTAACCGCTGGCTGGAATCCTTCTCACTTGTGCCATTTTATTATGGTAATGTGCCAACTCGATAACATGCATTTGGGAGACATCATTTAGGTGGGAACACTTCTGGAACAAGATGTATAATCCCCTTTGCATCGGCTCAATGTTTCCACTCAAATGCAAGCCTCTTCCAACTTAGTTGCAAGACACAAAGTTGGTGGTCAAACTCAAAACCATCCAAATTGTGTTCAAGTCTTTCACGCAATAGTGGAAATATAATAAGTCCTTTCAAAGGACCCAAATCACAAATTTCATCAGATTCCATACTCATGTTTGCATGACATTCATTGTCTAGAAAACACTGACACCATACACAACTCCAGATTGGAGAGGCCCCAAGAAAAGGACCATTACAAGGTGCTTCACAACATGAGCAACATGCAGTTCTGTATAGAAAATCCTCTACTCTATCCATCTTTCAAACCCTTAACCAAAATATCATTCGTTCCACCCTAATCTTTTAGAAGTTCCTTATAATAAGATCTCTTTCCCATAAAAAGAATGTACTTAAACTTTTTTGGAGAACCACTTTGAAACCACCTTATGAAATATCAAACCCCGTATTTAAGAGATTTCAACCAAGGATATGTACTCTGTTTGGTGCAAAGAGCCAATGTTTAGAAAGGTACAATGCCCTTTGAAATTTGATGCAAGTTCTCACTGACTGGATTTGATCATTTTGGAACATTGGGGCATTTCCAGATGTAAAAACAACATACATATGTATTTGGATTAGACCTTTTAGAAATAGGAAATCACATCTTAAGGCTTCGTCACTACATGAAGGGAACCATTCACATATAGAAAATATAGATTCATAACTAGCCTCTGCACACAATTTTTTGATACAAAACTTCAATCCTCTGAAAAATGACCATTTATCAACTTAACTCTGTCAACCACTGTCAATCTACACAAACTACTCTTCATCTTTGGCTTTGAAGACCAATCAAAAGAAACCTGTAGAGTCTAATCCTTTGAGCATAGAATCACTTACACACAGGGATCATGAATTACCAACTTATTTTCTCTGATATTCAAGAGGTTAACCAAAATTAATCTGCAAAGTCAATCCCTTACTAACTTCTTTAAAACAAAATAACGAACATGCAGAAATTGACTTTGGAATTGGTTAAGAAAACTGAGAAGGCAGATTGGCACAAGCCTGAAAATCTTCATGGGACAACTTTGTCATGATTATAATATAGGGGAATACTCAATTATCTATGAGACTCAACCAGGTACAAAATACAAAACCTCAAAGTGGGTCACTTATAAAACTAGACAGTGCACATTCAGAGAATTTTAACAAATTGCAAACGGAATGACACTGGCAAATAGGTCAAACGGGCACATGGGGGGATGAAAATTGGTAGGATGAATCACTCCCATGCCTACAATATGATTCCACAACCAGCATGTCATGAACAATCATAGGACAAAATATATTCAACTGCAAACAGGGCTTGTTACAACAAATTGACACTTAGGCACAAATGCAAATTTAGACAAGTGCTCAAAACAAGACATCACCGAATGACTCAAAACTCAAATTTAATGACCTGGGATGTCTTATAATGATAAAAAAAGGGTGATGAACACTTGACATGCATGGGAAACTTTAGAAATGCATCCAGGAAAGTAGGCTCAAAAAGCACCTATAAGGCCTCGAACTGCAAAATTTTAACATAGTACTTTAAAAATCCTTACTATGTTTTTAGTCCCAACAGTGGCTCTGACTATGGACATGTGTGCCATGTGGGCATGCAGAGGACCTCAGAATCTCATGGTTGAAGTAGACCACCCTGAAGATAGGAATCAGACTTTTCTCCTATACCTTCTCCCTCTTCTCAAACTAGGAATCCTTTTATTGAAAGCAAAGATGACACACAACTGAAGGGAAATAAAGCAACTGTACAAACACGAAGCTTATTTACAAAGGCCCAAAGCGATCAAAACTGAAATCAACCCTTACCTCTGTTGAACATCTTATTTTCATCTCCATGTATCAGAGGTAAACTCAAATTATTGTTTCCATGTGCTTGATCAAAAACACTGTCATTCACCTTTAGCACATCAAACAAAAGACAATCCGAAAACTCGTCATTACTTGGCAAAAAAAAGTCATCAAAATACTATAAATCCTGATCATTATGTGACATCACATCATCACACCCTTCCCTATTGCTAACTTGCTGGAAAAAGAAACATTCTAGCTCACTCTCATGGCAGGAAACATCCACATTCTGAACATTAGTTTGCACTACAGGATTAGCTTCTTTTACATCAATTTGAAAACTAAAATAGAATGCCTCTAAACAAAAATCCGACTACACAAAATTAGAGAAAACTTGCTAATTACAACTCCTATCAGCATCTTGTAGGCATGGGAAAACACTATCAATTAATGGCTCATCATTTACTTGTAAATCTGAAAACACACATTTAGATTTGTCTTTCTCTTCAGCATCATGGTTCAAACAAGATTTAGTGAGACTAAGTTCAGGAAAATCTGAACCTATAGTAGCACATACATCTTCATACTCGTCATACATGACAGTAGAAAATTCATCACAACCATATGTACTCTTAACTTGTATGTCATGAACTTTAAAAATAGGAGAAAGGAACTCATCATGTTTTTCATATTTCATGCCCCCACTAATACTTTCTTTATCAAAACATATGTCTGTAGGGCATGAAACTTTGGAGCCAAATGTGTGCACATATTTCTGAAAATCAGCATCTAGGAGTTCTGAAATATTTTCACTACTTAGCGGGCGTTGAACCTCTTGTCCACTTTCTTTGATCTCTTGCTCAATGCTGAATACATCTTCCTTGCTGGACACAAGAGACAAGACCTCTTGATTTATATCATCTTGTGCAAAAGATTCGGTATCACTTTCATCTGCATCGTATTCAAGCCCTTGTTGCTCACATGAGTCATTTTCAAGCTGAAAAAAGAAGTCATTATCTACATGCTGAGAATACGGGAACTCTGCAAACTCAATGGAATCACTTTTAGTTACAGATTCTTCCTCATTGTCTTGTTGTTCATAGACTTCTCTGTTGGCATTATAATCAACATTACTAGCACAAGTAGATTCAGCATTACCACAACTAAGTTCAGATTCAGCATTTTCAATTTCATCTATCCATCTTCTAACACATTTAGTTGTTTCTTCTATACAAGAAGCTGACAAATCATAGGATTCTGGCACACAAAGTTGTACAAATAATTGAACCCACTCTAATTCTGGGAAATCAATATCCATTACAAGCTTATCAACTACACTAGAAAACCTTTCATAAAATGAATATGCTGACTCTTCTTTCCTCTCTCCTACCATTTTTCTTAAAATAAAAAGGGCTTTATCTTGGATTCTTTGCCAATTTGATGTAGAATCTTTTTCTATATTAGTATTTCCAAAATGCTGCTCATAAATTTCAGATCTAGAAAATAGATCTTGCTCCATGAATGCTGGAATTTCTATTTTAACCATTTATGTGATCAACACATCATATTTTATCAAAAAGATTTCTCTCTGACTTTATGCAACCATTATCATCACAAAACCATAGCATACTTCTGATTTCTTGAAACTGAAACTTTAACTAGAATGTATGACAAACTTTTAAAACTATTTTTCCCTTTTCTTAGTGCTTTGCTCACTTATTAAGGGACTTTGATTATCATATAAAACTTGGGATTACCTGGATAAGATTTGTAGTTGCTACTCTTTTAATTCTAGAGACTCATTCCAACCAGCAAAGTCACATAATCCTTTTCAAATTGCTGCAAATAAAAATACTTCCAAGCTATTCACACACAGAGATCTAAATAAATTTTAGATTCTTTTTCTGACTCTCTTTCATAAAACCATATTCAAATATGGATTTAGCCAAGAAAGGAAACAAACATCTTAAACTTGCTAATCTTAGACATCAAATAACAACTGATAATCACAAAATACACTGGCACAACACAACCAGGATTCTCCAATTTCAAACAGAGTCACCACCCACCACATGTATGGGATTAAATTTCATAAGCTAGTCTACAACAAGTACAATAGACAGTATTACACAAATATGCTATATACTCACATTATATCCCTAGTAGAGTCACCAATTTGTTAACCATTTTTCTTGTATCCCTCATCTCTAAAAGAAAAATATGAAAACCAGACTTGGGGATCTTTGTCTAGTAACACAAATCTACTTGTTCATGCAAACTGAGGGGCAAGAAAAAACTAATTAATGAGGATTTGATCCTCCTTCTACTTCGAGTTCCACACACTTAGGCGGGTACACCTAAAACATGATAAGATCTGCATACATAAACACTTACTCACTAGAACCTTTTATGCAGACATGAAAATCGGTGCATAGTTCTTAAACTTATAAAACATGGGAGTTCAACTCAACCAGTCTTATACAGGATCCCACCTGTATGATCTGCTAAGAACTAGAAAAATGGCCAATGTGATAATAAGGATAAACTCCTTCTTCTCTTCGAACTTTGAGCTCAGGCAGGCTAACTCATTGATTCTCTCTTCAAGGAATCACTAAAATGAATTGTACTCCCTGAATACAATTAGACATGGATATTCATAATAATAGGAAAGTAAAGATGAATTTGATTTTAATGGTTGATGATGAAAACTGCAAAGAAAACCAGGACTAGTGCATTATTCATTGGGCAACAGAGTCATACAAACGTATGTTCCTAGAAAACCTTAACCTCAAACTCAAAAAAAACCAAGTGAAATGCCTCGCAGATCACTCCTTTCACTCCAATTCATGGACATCAAGTTCATATACAAATCTAGAATTCTCAAAATTCGAAGTCAAGACTTACTCCCTCCTTGAGGAAAATTCAAACTCAAACCCACAGATACCTTGTAACTGGTATACTAACATGCCTTATAGGTCAATACATAGGAATTAAGATCATGAATACAAAGACATCAAACACAAACTGAATTGGGATTCCATTGTTTTCATTAAAATTTATCTGTGACTATACATTTGCAAAACAGAGAAACATAGAAAACAAAGACACCAATGCCTGGAAGCTGCTCTACAGCATAATTTTCAACATCTCTATTACAATGAGAAGAAATCCAAGATATAGCAAATGGGGCAAACCATCACAGTCACCAACACCTATCAGTTCTCAAAATATCTGCAACTAATTCCACCTTTACAAACCCTTTTCCCTCCAAATTTGCAACCTCTTTCTGCAATCACTTCTCAAATTGATTTGATCTTGATTCCAATTTTGACCCCCAGATTTCAAACCCAAACTGCTCTCATCAACTGCACCGAAACTGAAAATAGACTCCTCCATCAGATTCATCATTCCGAGACCTTTTCGACGATATATAACACTTATATATTTTGATAAAAATTGGATTTCCAGGCCCCTTCCCCGTGAACAGCTTATGGCATTTAAAATTTTGAATTTCAATCATATAGTTCAGACTATATCAAATTTCAATCTTTTAAATCTGACAATTTTATTATTATTTTCTACATTTATCTGAAAATGTACCAAATTTTGCCACATGTCATTATACTATTGGGTGCATAGACAAACCTCAAGTTTAACCCACTGATTGGGAGAACTGGTGACCATGTGTATTCTCGTGATCTCCAAGTGATGTCTTTAACTACGGTTAACACTAGTGACTAAGCTAATAGCTCTGTTCTCTGAATCACAGAATCCAGCCTTGACCCTGAGTAACATCTGGCGAACTAGCGACCATGTACATTCTCTTAATCAGGGAACATTAACTCACTAACTGTCAGGACTGGGCGACCTCACGACTGGCTTATTGTAGAATTACGAAATGGTTTGGCTTAACCACCAGCTATCTGGCGAACTGGTGACTAAGGCTCATGTGATCTCCAGATTATTAGGTCCTAACTGCCAGCATTGAGCGAACTAGCGACTGGTGGTGTTCTCCCAGTCGCCCAATCTTCCTCTGACTGTCGGCTTTCTCATGCGACCACGCGAGCACTTGACACGTGTATGTTTCATCCTCGTCATACTCCTACAAAATGAACTCCTCCTAAGTGCGGGCATGAAAACCAAGGTGGGTGACTTGGGGGTCACGTGCATAACCTCCATTGCTTCTATTTACCTTCATTGTTTGTGTTCTTGCTTTAATGCATTTGAAAGGTCTTCTTCCACGTGAATGTGGGATTATTATTTTCACTGTTTTAAAACTCTCTCGGCATTTCCGTTCAAAATCATGTGTGCCCACTGCCGCACCACAAGCTCCCACTAAGAGGGCCCGCCAATAGCCTCCATGGCTTTCTCATTTATAATATGGTGTGAGTATTGGGATATAAAAACATTCACAAGTCGTGTTTCCTGCCGCATGTGGGACAATGCCTATTGTGCTAAAACACAAACAAAACCCTCTTTGTATTGCACAGGGCTCTACTTCACAACTGCTTGGTTTTCTTCATTGCTATGGTGTGCACATGACTCCTTAGTCAACAGCCCCTTCACCAAGCAAGGGCCCTTATAAAATGCCAACAACACCTTTGTTATATTTGGTTCCCTGATTAACATGCGTAAGCCACCATGTACTTAGTGCATGGGTCTTTTTCAGTTGTTTACTGGCTACTCACCTTTGCACTAGCATTCCATGTTAACATGTAATGCCAATTTCAAATACAAACATCCTAGCATCTTCCTTACTGCTATGGTGTGGAGTCCATATTTGCATGAAACATGGCACAAGACAATTTTCATATTGCGCAAAGTTCGCAATCTTCCTACGCAAGTTCCCACACTTTTGGCATAGCATTTCAATGTCTTGCGCTTCCTCTTTGCAAAGTATGAAGCCTACCTTTAATACTCACTCCTGTTATTGTTTGGTGCTACTGGAAACTCCCCCTTTCATATATATGTGAGCCCCCTAGTGATACTCTCTCTTGTCTTCCTGAATAATGTGATGCCATGGGAACAACATCTGGATTTGTAAGTGTATATTTAGGTAGACGCGCACCAGTGAAACCTTTACCAGCACCATCGGTATCCTAAAAAGCTTTAGCCCTAAGCCTAGATGCAATTTGTACAAGAGCATCCCTGGGAAAGTTGGTTTCTCCTGCAATCTGCAAAAGTTCATCATTCTGAGAAGCACACTTTGGTAAATTCTCCTTAGGCAATACATGAATGTCAGCCCGAGTTGCCCTACACATCTTAGATATTATGTTACCACCCTTCCCAATAAGGCAACCAATTTGGTTGTTAGGAACTAGCTTTAACATTATGAGACCTATCTTTCTCCTCGTCTTCATAATCTGAAGCCCCACCATGTTCTTCCTCAATAATCCTATCGTATACTCTAAAAAGTGCATGTTGTGTAGGACACAAAGGCTCACTGTCACTTCCATCCTTACCCACATCATATTTGGCTAGTCCTCTCCTTTTAAAATTGTGCAAGCATTAATATTGGCTAGAAACACACAAACCTTGCATAAGGCACCATAGGAAAGTGCTAATTTTGAACAGCATATATGCCCCTTCAAATCTTGTGCTAGCACTTCTATTATGCACTGGTCACACTTGTATTTGGCTTCCAAGACCACACACATCTAACTTCATGCGCTGGTGTCTCTCATTTACATGCTGGTATCCTTTATATTTGTGGCCATCCTTATACACTTATGTTGCCTGCCCATAATTGTGCAAGGCAAGCAATCAATCCTTATACCATACACTAGTGTCTTCACTATTTTTAATGTCAGCAATCCTCCTACATAGGCAGTCCACCAAAAGAAATGCATTAACAGCTTTCTCAACTTTTGCATGATGCAACTTTGACATAAACCTTCCTCCAATCTATGCGAGATACCAGGCTTGTTATGCATACTCTCAATACCTATATCTTGTGCTGGCCTTGCCATTTATTAATTTCTATTTGTGTGAACTCTTATGCATTCAATATGTGGGTCTCTTGGTTCCAAACTAGCATCTCCATTCTCATGCTAACGCTGGCTTTTTATGTTATTGGATGGGTTGAGGTGTGGCTGGTAGCTCCTCATACTTGCATGAATAGTCTTCTCTAGTGTAGGCTTCAAAGTTGGGTCCTCCTTAATGTATGCCATGCGTTCCTCCATCTGTTCTAATGCTCACGTCTCTTTGAAATGTTTTCTTGGCAATAGTCAAAACAAACACCATGTATTGGTTTTATTTTAACCGCTGGCTGGAATCCTTCTCACTTGTGCCATTTTGTTATGGTAATGTGCTAGCTCGATAACATGCATTTGGGAGACATCATGTAGGTGGGAACACTTCTGGAACAAGATGTATAATCCCCTTTGCATCAGCTCAATGTTTCCACTCAAATGCAAGCCTCTTCCAACTTAGTTGCAAGACATGAAGTCAGTGGTCAAACTCAAAACCATCCCAATTGTGTTCAAGTCTTTCACACAATAGTGGAAATATAATAAGTCCTTTCAAAGGACCCAAATCACAAATTTCATCAGATTCCATACTCATGTTTGCATGACATTCATTGTCCAGAAAATGCTAACACCATACGCAACTCTAGATTGGAGAGGCCCCAAGAAAAGGACCATTACAAGGTGCTTCACAACATGAGCAACATGCAGTTCTGTATAGAAAATCCTCTCCTCTATCCATCTTTCAAACCCTTAACCAAAATATCCTTCTTTGCACCCTAATATTTTAGAAATTCCCTATAATAAGATCTCCTTCCCATAAAAAGAATGTACTTACACTTTTTTGGAGAACCACTTTGAAACCACCTTATGAAATATCAAACCCCATATTTAAGAGATTTCAACCAAGGATATGTACTCTGTTTGGTGCAAAGAGCCAATGTTTAGAAAGGTACAATGCCCTTTGAAATTTGATGCAAGTTCTCACTGACTGGATTTGATCATTTTGGAACATTGGGGCATTTCCAGATGTAAAAACAACATACATATGTATTTGGATTAGGCCTTCTAGAAATAGGAAATCACATCTTAAGGCTTCGTCACTACATGAAGGGAACCTTTCACATATAGAAAATATAGATCCATAACTGGCCTCTGCACATAATTGTTTGATACAAAACTTCAATCCTCTGAAAAATGACCATTTATCAACTTAACTCTGTCAACCACTGTCAATCTACACAAACTACTCTTCATCTTTGGCTTTGAAGACCAATCAAAAGAAACTTGCAGAGTCTAATCCTTTGAGCATAGAATCACTTACACACAAGGATCATGAATTACCAACTGATTTTGTCTGATAGTCAAGAGGTCAATCAAAATTAATCTTCAAAGTCAGTCCCTTACTAACTTCTTCAAAACAAAATAACGAACATGCAGAAACTGACTTTGGAATTGGTTAAGAAAACTGAGAAGGCAGATTGGCACAAGCCTAAAAATCTTCATGGGACAACTTTGTCATGATTATAATATAGGGGAATACTCAATTATCTGTGAGACTCAACCAGGTACAAAATACAAAACCTCAAAGTGGGTCACTTATAAAACTAGATAGTGCACATTCAGAGAATTTTAACAAATTGCAAACAGAATGACACTGGCAAACAGGTCAAACGGGCACATGGGGGGCTGAAAATTGGTAGGATGACTCACTCCCATGCCTACAATATGATTCCATAATGAGCATGTCATTACCAATCACAGGAAAAAATATATTCAACTACAAACAAGGCCTGTTACAACAAATGGAAACTTAGGCACAAATGCAAATTTAGACAAGTTCTCGAAACAAGTCATCACCGAATGACTCAAAACTCAAAGTTAACAACCTGGGATGTCTTCTAATTATAAAACAAGGGTGATGAACACTTGACATGCATGGGAAACTTCAGAAATGCACTCAAAAAACACCTATAAGGCCTTAGACTGCAAAATTTTAACATAGTACTTCAAAAACCCTTACTGTATTTTTAGTCCCAACATTATCAACATAAAAAAGTGAACATCACACCATTTGGGGACCACCCCGAGAAGTGATAAAGCATTTCACACTCATAGAATCACACAAAATTGTTAATTCGTGAATCAAGACTATGAACTTTCAACCTAGGATCATTTGTGTGTCATTTAAAAGTGCATTAACATTAAACTAGGCCTATGTACATCCTATGTTGATCTATTCCAATGCTTCTTTTCCTAATCTAAAATTTGATTGATCTCCATTGGTCAAGGCCTACTGGTTGATAGCATAAATTTTATGAGGGTCACTATATGCCCTTAAGTCAATGCATAATGACCTGGGGAAGTATGCATGTAGAATGTGACCACCTTTTGGTAAATGCCAAGAAGGGTGAGAAAGATGTTGCTTGGCATACGATGAGTTGGTACATAGTAGAGATAACCATTGAGCTTGAAAAATTTAAAATGCTTGTAAATATTAGGCCACCAAGAAGAGGTATAATTTTGTCACTTCTTCATTGTTCTTTCTTGGGATGATCTTAATTCATATGAATGTGATGCATTTTTCATTCAATCACATAATTGTCCAAGAGTTTGGCCTAGTCCAGTGTTCAAAATATTTCTAAAGATCTAAATGTTGACAAAAATATTTGTATTTATTGTTCTTTGATCATGGAGGATATAAATATGTTCATGTTTGTTTACTATATATCACAACCATGACTATATCTTTTATTGTATCTTCTTTTACCTCATTATACTTTAGTGAGATGCCATGCTACTACCAACCCAAAAAATTAGAGATCCATCACTTCCATTGACTGCTTTTATATGTATTAATTACCATTATCTTCATAGTATACCCTTTCACTTTGGTGACTATCTATCTCATTCCTAAGACTATCAACACATATCTATATTACCACTTTTTAGAATTAAGAACCACTAGTCTTCTTCACATCTACCATGTTGTCTTTTAGAAATGAAAATAAATTTTGTTACTGTGGTTTGTGAGACTAACTCCCATGCATTTGATTGTAGCATCAATGCTTTGATTTATTAGTCCTCATACCCATGTGCTTATGACATGTCTTAATCTTCATAATTGTTACTTTGACATTTACCTTAATTACTATCTTTGTGTAAAACCACTAATTATGTCTTTAGAAGCAAGTGTTTTAATCTTATAGTCTATATTCCTACTTATTTAATGCTCATGATAACTACCTCCAAATATTTTTTGAACTAAATGCATTATCCCTGGTGTCCTTTAGATCTTTCACTGTCTTGGACTATCATATGATGCTCAACTGATAGCACCATTCTATGCACAATTTGATATCATTGGTATGACCACTTTGTAGTCTTTATTCATGGCTTTATCCACACCTTTCATGTCATTGTTGTACTTTTCACTATTAGATCAATGTATATTACTACCCTAAGATTTCATCATAGTGATCGAGACTCATCTTGGATAGTTATAAATCCAAATTGTCCATGAGTTCATTGCTTAAACTGCTACATGACACATCCACTTCTACTCTTCACCATATCTACCCTTTCGACAAATTTTATATGTTATATTTTCTACTATGTTTTTGATGCATTTTGATCACTCTTATGATCTACTATGTTTTTGATGCATTTTGATCACTCTTATAATCTCCATAATCGCCGATCAAAGGAGAAGTATTGAGTTAATTGCGTGCAAAAGATAAGATGATGAAACAATGCATTAAGCACCAATTAACATAAAAGGTGTGAATCGTGATTTCCAAGAGTTAAATAATTAATTGCTAAGTGGTTTGATTTACTAAGGATTAGTGAAGAGTTGTAGTCTTTCATATTCACATCCTTTTGTAGCATATTAAAGAGACATTAATATCATTCCAAATGAAATCAACTCATTCAATCGGGTTATTTTATATACATTACAATTAGCATTGCAATGTCTATAACAAGCTGCCAAATCAGTTTTATAGGTTAATCAAAATTTGGTTCATTGGTGATAACTTGTTCATCAATCCACGATACTTGTAGTAAGCATTTCAGCAGGTCAACCATATTGAACTATCCTTGAACAATATCTTTGGAAGGGTGAGTTATTTGAGCATTGAAGCCATGACTTGTCATTGTTGGGTGAGTGCTTGTTGCGATGCCAACTTTAAGAGTATTTCAACTTTAAAAGCATTTTTTTCTAATTCATAATCCGGTTGTTCTGAGTTGATGAGGTTTAAATCTGCAGGTCTTGTCTGATGCTTGTTCATTGAGGTAGTGTCTTATCTTTTGTGCTTGTGGAGAAGGGAATTTACCACCCTCAAAATTGAAATCTCAAAGATGAATTGGCCCAACACCACCTCATTTCTACTAGCACTTTGGTGAGCTAAGGCAATCAATGACACTAATAGACTAAATATAATTTAAGACTTATGGGAAATGCCATGCAGAATAAAGAAACTGAATTAACTAAGCTATGCTAACTAAATTGTATGCAGTGGACTACAAATTTGTTGGAAGAACCACAAAAGTTGGTTGTTTGCTGATGGAGACTAAGCCCGGATTGAGACACCAGTCATTATGAAAGTGATTTGATCCATGGAAGTGGAGATTTGGTGATGGAATGTGTATGGGGGGATCATTTATGAAGTGTTTGAGCTATTTTTTTAATTTGGGAGTGAGTTTAGAGGTCCTATTGAACAGGCCCTAGATTAGTGACCCTAGAACCAAGGGTTTGGTGGAAAATGAGTTGGGTGAAGGGTAGAACCTTGTAAGTTTGGAATCCATTATTTCTCAACCTCTAGAAAGAGTTTTTTAGTATTTGGAGTCATGGGAGCAAGTGGAGTTAGGGGTTGCTTTGTAAAAGTGGAGAATTAGGCCTAGTGAGGATAGGCTAGGGGTATTGGATCTTGGGTATGGTCCAAAGGAGCATAGGCTAAAAATTTCAGAGGATTTAAAGATCCAAAAAGGCTATCGGAATCATGTATTATTTTCCTTAGTTGTTTGGGGAAAGTTGGAGGAAAAGTCAAATTAATGACTGGTGAGGGCTACTAGCTTCAAGGACTGATTGTGTGTGTTGGATAGAAGATGAGTGATCCAAACTTAATGGGTTGATGAAACATGATATATGGGCTATATGGAGGTGTTTCATGAAGTTAGAACAAAGGTTGGGGCTCTAGGTGAAGATATGGTGTCTAGGAGGAACTAGGTACACTTGGGAGACAAGTCATGGAGGGACATTGAGGTAAAGAAGTTATTGCAAAGTGGAATGGATTTGCTGTCTGATATGATGAAGATGGATACCACACACCACCTCTACATCAGAATGTTTCTTTACACTATAATAAAAAAAGAAAACTATTTCAAATCATGCATATTGAATCCTTTAATTGACTAGTATACATGGAAGCCTAATAATATTTAATTGATGATAGCTATTAAAATATGTTAAACGGTGATGAAATAATCAAATCCAAATAATAAAGAAGATTATTTTTGCAAGACAATAAATAAATGTCTTTAGAAGAGTAAAGAAACATTGAATATTTTAGTTGATTAGTTACTCAAAATAGTACACAACTCACCAGCATACTTTGTACAATAGTAAGATTCAAGTGAGCCAAATTATTCATAATCTTCAGAATACCAGTTGCCACTTCTTCAAAATTGACAGGAAGCATATACACTGCATGTAGCTTCAAATCAAATAATTAGAGTAACCCTAGTTGCTTCAATAGGTGAACAAAAATTATCTATCTTGACTCAAATCTAAGCAAGATGCTTCCAAAAGTGTATATGGCTTGAATAGATAAATCATAACATCAAGCTCAACATCAAAATATTAAAATGTCAAATGATAAATCATAACATCAAGTTCAAGTAAAGGAAATAGAGCCTATATAACCATATTTTTTTGTCATACCCTTTTTGCAAGGAACTCAAAAATTATTCAAATTAAACAAGTATGAATTGTAAGAGACTAAGAAAGAAGGCAAAGGTGTTACCTCACTAGGATGATAGTAATAATGAGAGAAAGAACCATGAAGACTAAATCCAAGGAGACCAGATCTAAACATCCGGGTTCGATCAAATTCAAAAATTAGTTTGCCTTCGTAGCACTATCAAGTCAACTACATGAGCATTATTTTGTGTCTAGAGTGTCATCAATGTTTTTAAATGTAGAATGAAATGGTTGTAAGTATGCATTTATGTCACATGCAAATGATTTTGAGATATAGACCTGTGCAATCCAATCTCCCAAGGAACAGACAGCACCACTTATCGCCATCTTTGCCAAAACAGGATTTGTCATAAAGCAATGTTAGAATAGTTACTAAAATGGTCATAAATTATGTTCTTATAGTAAAAGAATACTTTGACTTAAGAAAAAAACTACACAATATTAAAACATGACATTGTTCTTTAAAAACTAAAAAGGTACCTGTAATGAAGAACTTCATTTCGACTTGCTAATTGGTTGTCACTATTAACTCTAAGCTTGTCTTTAAAGTTTGAGCTTCACTTGGTTTCGAGAATAGTTTAATATTCTCTACTAAACAAGGCCAACCATGTGAAGGTGGAAGCTCATTTGGCCGCCCCCCCCCCCCCCCCCACATCACTCTAAATTCCCCATTAACATTTAATAACATTCATTCATTCATTCATTCATCCATTTTTGAAATATAACATTCAATCATTATAATCACATGATAACATTCATTAACACATAAAATTCATTAACACACAACATTCATAAATAATTCATTAACACACAACATTCATGAATAATTCATTAACACATACAATTCATTAACACACAACATTCATGAAGAATTCATTAACACATCATTCATCAACATTACTAGTACAAAATTACATCCATTAAGACAACGTTCTTTCATTAGCAAAAAATGTTAATTACAATCATTTCTTTTTGGGTTTCTTGCTATTTTTTTTAATCATGTAATTTCTAAGAGGAAGATCAATGTCCTCCTCATTCCCCTCCTCTACTGATTCTAATTCCAATGCGTGTCTCCTCCTCATTTGTTCAGGAACAGGAGGCCACTACGCCAAAGGGGGGTCTACTACAATAACAACTACTTCATGAGTTAAATTCACACCATTTTATATTAGTGAATTACAAGTATTTATTTAAGTAAAAGAACTATAAATCAAAAAATTAATTTAAAAGAACAAAACATTGATTTTCCTTACCTGAATGTGCCACATGATCTACATGGTGATCAGTCTGAACATCCTCCGGCACTCATTCAGCATGACATGATTTTGTATCCTCTAAAATATACACAAAAAGGTTACATCAAGTTCAATTTAAGATGTTAAATTGTATTAATAATTACATAATTAGTTTTAAATAGCAAATGAGCACCTCCATGGATAGTACGATGCACATCAGGGGCTTCATGATGCGGCGTATGATCTGTGTCACGATTAAGAGGTTGCATTGCAATGTCATGCACATTATTATCAAATAGATTGTTGCTCAAGTATTCAATTTCTAATATATTTTTTGGCATATTTACCTGTGCACATGATGTAGGAGACTCTTCGGTTGGGCTAGTGGAAGCTTGCCATAGGTGTTTAGCCATGGCTTGATAGCCTTCCTTGAAGGCAATTTTTTTGTGTTCTTCTGTGGCCTCTAAATTAAAATCAAAGCCCTGCATTTTTTTATTAAACAAAATTATTTGCATTTTATAAATAATTTCTCTGCAATTCATTTACTGCTACTTACAATTCGTGCTTTAATTTTTGAATATCCACCAGAGCCAAGTCTGTGCTGCCCAATCTTTTGTAGCCTGGCCTTTGTTGCCATTGATGTGTCCTGCAACCTATGAAAAGTTTGAAATATGTTAGATGATATAGATATAAAGATCACTAATTAGTGCATTATTACATTGTACTAGTAGTTAATACTATTGCATACCTTCTCATATTTGCTGGTGTAATTCCTCTTTGAGCATCCCCTTTCTCCTTTGCATCCAAAATGAACTCATTCCAATCCCTCACTAAAATAAAGGGAGGACGCTTGTACTTTGGGTTCCAGACGAGACTCTTTCTATATGAGTCCCTCACAGTCTTAAGATGTTTGCAAGATCTTTCTAAAATTTTCTTCTTGTCAAAAATATTATTACCAAACTCATGTTCTAAATCTTTAATGAGCTGATCTTTTAATTTTTTTTCTTGCAAGTTCCACCTTTTAAGAAAAAACACAAAATTGTTAGATATAGCTAGTAAAAGAAAAGACCCGAATGAAAGGAAAAATATTGTACCAATTAATGATATGAAAAAAAATAGTGGGATAAAGTTAGTTCACTTATGATGTTCCACCTTGTACGTATGGTGGGCCCGAATATATGTAGTGCGAGGTCATAAAGCTTCTTATAAAATGTATCATTTCTTGCAAAAAATGTCATGGGATAATCAATCCAAAACTTGTTATGAATAGGTAAATGTATATTACAATATAAAAAATAATTATTTAAAATACCTGGAAGCTTAGGACATTTTAAAGGCATCGATTCATTATTGTCAATCAACAAATTTTGACAATTTAGTCTTTGTCACGCCTTCCATCCAAGATTTTTCATAATGTCTCTGTTACATTCTTTCCAATATGCATAGGATCAAACAAATGCACGATTGGGAGTTTCTCGTAGTACGGCAACCTAGTAAATTGCGTAGGATAACTTTTTAGTCCTTTTGGAAGTTGGTCATTGATGCCTTGACGACCTTCACAAGCATCAATTACATCATCAGTAAAAAAAACACAATATCAAACTATAAATTTGAAACAAAAACCATCAAATGGAATGACATTACCTTGACGATTTATTTTCTTGTATGTCGACTTCCATAGGCGAGGTGTCATCCTCCGTGGCTTTGATGTAGTCTCTTCTTTCCCATTGAAAAGATGTTTTTCGGTAATTTGGTACTTATGATTTCTATGGAGAAAGTGTCTATTCTCATCGAACACCTGCTTTCTTAAATTTTTTCATTGTAACACCTATCCAAACTTAAAACTAAAAGATGAAACCAAAGAAGAATCAACCAAAAACCACATAAAACCATAGTAAATTTTTTTTTTTAAATTACAAATTGAAACATATAATCATAGTAACTGCTTCTAAGAGCTTTATAGTTTTCAACTGAATTACATCAGAGTAATAAGAATACTCTTTATTCAAAGACTTAGTTTCAAAAATAGAATTTCCTTCTTAACCAATTCTTTACATTCTACGAATAGTTCTGATAACTAATAACCAAGAAATGATCTGCTTCCCATAAATCTTAACAACTGCTATCCACTGTCCCATACTCATTGATTTATCCATCTAAAACCTAAAAATCAAAATGAACACAAATGCAAATTGCAAACAGGGCTTAGTCACAATAATTTAGATAACGAATCATCTCCAGAATTCTGCAACCATAAAAGTCAGTATAACATAACAATTATGCAGATTAAATACAGATGTTATTGAAATCTAATAACATAATTCCATTCTTGTTACACCAAAATCATGAAACACTGTATCTCTTTCTAACAGAAATAAACTCGTAAAGAAAATGACAAAGTAATGATCCAATAGTTCATGGGTGTCCACATAAGGACCTACGCTATGTATCCATAAGGAAACCTCGTAGTAATCCATTATGTCTGATGAAACCATAATGTTTTATCTTATTAATTGAAACCCATATCCCTTGAATTTATAATTATCACTTAATTAAAAAACTGACAGAAATTCTTTCCCATAAGGATATAGACTAGTGTTAGTCACAACTGACAGAAATTCTATCACCACAAGGTACTAGACTAGTGTCAGCCCCCAATCTAAGGATCATACTTGCATTATCTCAAAACACTTGATCTAGCAATTAATGATTGAAATGAAATGAACTACATTACACCATTTCACTAACACTCCATTTCTATTGCATCAATTTATAAAATTGAAACAGCAATCAAAAATCCATTTAGATCCATGTTTCCATTTTCCTTAACATACATTCTTAAACATGATGTTTCTCAAAAGAAGAAAAGATCACAATACTTTATCCATCACAAATCCAATCAAATAATAATCTCCACATTAACTTAGCATTATATCTGAAACTGTACAATAAAATGTCCATATTGAAATCACGATACCATTGAATAGAAAAGAACTAAAATAATCATATATCAACTAAATCAACACAACACCCATCGCTTTTAACAAACATACAAGCTTGTCATAAACCAATTTATTATAAACTAATTTGCTATACATCCAGCTCTGTTAATTACAAGTTCATACTTTTATATACATGTTGGCATATGTACATGTATACACCACGGCTTCTGTATACATCTACATATCCCAGCAGGTATATATATATAAATATAATTATATAAACTTGTAATTAATAGTTCTGAATGATAAACATAGCATCTTTTATATACATGTTGGCATATGTACATGTATACACCACGGCTTGTGTATACATATACATATCCCAGCAGGTATATATGAATATATATAACTATATAACGTAACACATCATTCGCAAAAGTTCAAGTCCATAAATACACATTGGAAAAAAAACCATACTAGTCATCTCAGTCCTATCAAAAACACATCTACCTTAATATACTACTGAATCTACCGATTACATAAAAGAATAACAGAATAATAAGAACCGTCATCTACATTTTAAACAAAATATCAAAGTGGTCTTCCTTACTCACTGAAAATGATAATAATTGACTTTCCTATATACTCCTTGCATTTCCTAATGTTGATACAAAACTATATTTCACACTGGTAATTATTTATGAAGAATCATCTAGCTTGCAGTCAAGATTTGGTACAATCAAAATATCTACATATTCACTATTGACTGAACCAAACAGTGACACACACCCATTAGACACAACAAACATCGATACCAGATTCGAATTATAACAGTGGTAAGAATACCCGATTTCACCTTATGACCAAAACTCTTACATATTATAAACATTTTGTTGCTACAGTGTTCCTAACAAAAGGTAACAGTATGAGAATACCGTTAAAGAAGCTTATAAACAAAACTCATTCTGTGTTTCAAACTACATTTATATGCCGATTCTCATTCCTGATTAACCCCCTTAATACTGACCAAAAATAAAATAAATATCGACACAAAATGTACTATGGAATAACCATATATCAACTGCAACAACTATATTCCCCACAGTTCGGCACAAGCTTAAAGAAAACACTGCCAACTTCATACTCAGAACAAAGAAACCCATCAACACAATATGCTCGAAACAGCATTTTAAGAACATGTATTTCAAATTCCTCCACTAATCATAACATCTATAAAATAAATAAACTTCTTAATCCATCCAAGAAGAAACCGGTTCATGACCGAACTCACAGAGAATACAATCACAAAACCTTCCATTCATCAACTAACTAATAGTGGTAATAAACATTCTAATATTTCATTTGTAGAAAATAAAATCGAAATAAAGAATAAGGTGAGAGAATGCCCCTGCCTGGTATTTGTGTGGGGAGGTATCCAAAGACCGAAATGCCAAAGCTATCCCCTACCTGGTGAGCTTCACAGTCGAACCCTAATCTCAACCACGAAGATCTCTTTCCACTGACAGCCAAAGTGTCGTGCAAAAGAAAATCCCACAACGCAAAAATAGAGATGACAGTATGAAACACAAAACTTCCCAAATGACCACGAACAGAAGGGTAAAACTTGCCATGAAAACCCCTTTCCATTCCAAGCAACTTATCATATAAGATATAATAGAGAGATGGATCCATTACTAACTATTTACCCAAACTATCGCAGAAATACATGGTGAAAAATGGAGTCATTATTCAACTGCAACTTTTTCACCAGAGCTAATGGAGGACATCAAACACAAAATGAATTACATCGATGAGTTCATTCAATACGAGCTTATCTCTTTCAGCAAACACAATACATTCCCTGCCAAATGTCCATCAATGTACAATCCCATAACCCGAAAATAGCTTAAACCCCACTAACTCCACTATGCAATGAAAGTGCAATTAAACCCTGCCGTGATAAGTCATGTCTTCGAGCTAGAACATAAATAGGAAGACTTAGGGATAGCTAATATACATCTATGTTAGATATCATTAGTCAATCTTAGGTTAAGAAAAACTAACTTAAGCATCAATGATAACAGCACATTAACAATGCCAAATTACTAACACTCACCAAACTAACCTCCTACTAACATACAAAATAGGGTATGCTAACTTAGATAATTCTTTAGTTTTAGTAAAGAAATACCACATAATTTCTAAAACAATCTCTCATAAATATATGTATAAATATACATATATACATATTTATTTATTTTGAACTCAAAATTTGATTAAAATTAAATAACAACAATCTCTATATACTATCTGCAACATCAAGATACATTTATCCATAATAATAAAACCAATTCTAATTATGTTTAACATATTATTTAGAATTCCAAAACAATGAACCAATTATAAGACAATTGACCAACCATTTTAGTTGTACTTATTTTCACAATCATACCAATACTCGAATCTCTACTAAACTATCCGGTACCATTAATTCAAAAGTCAGTCTATACCAATTCTGACATCAGAAAATCTCATTAAGCTATAGAAATAGACATAATTCTCTGAGTGTCTGGCAGAACCAAAATACCTATTACAGAGATAAACATATTTATTCCAAAAAACAAGGTTCAAATGAACGAAGTCAGAGTTCAAACTCATAGAAGTCTAATAAAAATATTGTTCCAGATAAAACGATGCTAATCAAACTAGAAATCCAACATAACATAACATTGAAAAGTAAAGCCTGAGACTGTCAGGGGCATGACATTTATTGACGAGATTTCATCTTTGGACCACAAACTAGACATGAAAATTTTCCCTTTGTCTGAAGACCTACAAGATCGTGTATAATTGGATTAAATGTGTTAACTTTGTGTTAGCACTATAACATACCAAAAAAGAGGTGTTAAGAAGAGAACATACCACAAAAATGTGTTAGCCTAGGGGCATCATGTATTGTCCATACAAGCATTGCATGGAATTGAAATTGTCTTTGTCCTATTGGTCTAGAGATGTCATACATAGTGACTCTGTTCCATAACACCATCAACTCATCGATAAGGGGCTCAATATATACATTGATATCTTTAACTTGGTGCTTACCTAGTTGAATGAACAAAAACATAACATAATTATTATGACCATTTTGATGGATTATTAATAATAAATTAATTTAGATGACCATTAAATCAAAAAATACCTAGAATAATCAGTGCCAACATTATGTGCTCCCTCTTTATGGACAACCAAGGAGGAATGTTATTGTTGATAACAAAAACAGGCCACACCGAGTAAGTAGATCTCATCTCTCCAAATGGATTAACACCGTCCGCTGTCAATGAAAGCTTGAGATTACGAGGTTCTTTAAAGTGTGGCCATTTTTCCTCTATTTCCTTAAATGTCGAACCATCCGCAGGCATTCGCATAATGTCATCTTGACTTCT
This sequence comes from Chamaecyparis obtusa, assembly GCA_027943335.1. NCBI lineage: Eukaryota > Viridiplantae > Streptophyta > Pinopsida > Cupressales > Cupressaceae > Chamaecyparis > Chamaecyparis obtusa. The sequence continues at coordinate 4,585,400 of BSBK01002075.1, read as the reverse complement.
ATTGTGTGCATGGTAATCCATAAATTGTGCCAAGCTATTGCACTTGAATAATCATTGCAAACGTGGAATAATGGGAATATTCCGAAGAACCTTGTGAGGCACCTTTTTTGTTATTCGATCTGATTGATATCTACTAATATGACATATAGGGCATTCTGTTGCAAATTCATGTTGTTTATGATATATAATATGATCATTCGGACATGCATGTATTGTTTGATACTCCATTCCAATATCTTTCATAATGGTAGATAATTCTTGGTACGAGCGAGGTAGAATGTTTTATGGTGGTAACAAACACTCACTTATCAACCTACGACCAAAAATATAATTTGTTAATTTAAAGAATATTAATTGCTACATGATTCACCCAATGTTAATTGTAAGGGAATTATGACCAAAATAATGAAAAAAGATGACATACCCTAACATACATGTCATTGCTACGTTGGATAAACCATTCATAACCTTTGAGTTCACCAACAACAATACAGCGGCAAGAAGAGTTGTTTCGAAGCCTTCACATAGGGGCTTGTGTGCCTTCTCAAGTATAGGTACATCAAGGTTTGCATCAACATCTTGATCATCATCATCATCTTGATCATCGTGATCTTCTTGATCATCGTGGTCTTCTTCCATGGTATCATTACCTTCTACTTCTATATTCACACCTCCATGTTCCCTCATTTGGAAATCCACATTCTCCGGATTGTCATGGTCCATAACATGAAACTCAAGGATATTGACCTATATGAAAATGATGACCTTATATTAACCATGACCATGATGTCATCATCAAATCATGTCTTATGTATTTTATAAATTATTAAAATACATACCATGGATGAAATTTGTTTCCCCCTTCAATCTGACCATGTTGCCTACAATGTTCCTCAGTTGTTTTGATTAGATATCTTCGAGTCTTTAAGCCCTTACAAATTTTTCAAGGACGATAACATTTTCCATCACCTTTTCTTTTTAAGTTAGACCACAGTCTAGCAATTGTCTCCCTATTTTTTTGTGCGTTGATATCGTCAGACATGGTCTTTCTTGAATGGAATGACTCATTGGTGGAAGAAGGATGATTTGTTTGCAACCTACAAATACAAATCGTTAATGAACAACCATTTCTCAACTATAATTTTCTCAATGCAAAGGGATATTTATCATACCAAATCAAAGTTTAGAAATGGACGGATCTAATGCTTTGCCATTACAATAGCAATAGAGGGTGTATAGATAGAAAAATAGTTGTAAAGAGTAGATTTAAATAAATAAAATCAGGTAAATAACTAGGGAAACTGAATAACATTGTAGGACTCCTTACCTCCATATATAAGCTGATCTTAAGTAATGAAAACACAAAGAAACCTCTCCTAATCATATGAATACAAGCATGGATTTTTTTATTTCATTGTTAACTTGAGCACCCTATTTCAAATAGAACATTATCATAAAATCTCGTAGGCCTTAATTTTTTGTATTTTTTTAATGACATTAACATGGTAACTTTCTAAAGTTAAGCACCTCCAATAATACTCCCGAGACCATTATTGTGGCTTACCATAATGACAACTCATTTCTTAGTTTCTTGAACTATTAAATTGCCTCTACAAGTCCATAGTACTTCCAATATTAGTAATCTATCTAGTTGTGAGATTTTCATATCTAATCTCTTAACATATTTGCTAGAAGCCCTCATATTTCTCTCAGTAAGAATAGTTGTGGCATAGGATCCTTCAACTATTTGTGGACCCTTTGTCTTGTAAACAATGACCAATCTTTCAATCAAATGCACCTTATGTTTGACGTGTTGTGGTAACTTTCTCATTGTAGTGACGAATCTATTGTTTAAATCAACTATTGTCTCATAGATGCCCTTTTTGATAGTGGTAAGTTCGTGTATAGAAAAATTGATATCAATCAGATCCCCATATTGTAATCTAAAAACACTCGTAAACTCCTCCCAAGAAATAGTACTACTGTCTAGGATATTTTTGTACCATTCTTTGGCACTTTCTTTTAAGGAATTCACAAACAATTTTATCATGGCATCCTCATTTCCTGTCTCATATTCATGTATAGTATTGATGAAATAATTTAGATGTTCTTCCCCAATTACTCCATTATTACCTTGAAACATATGAATCATTCCTTTTATTTCAACTATTGGTACAGTTTTATGGACATGGTATGACTGTCCCAGAATGACAGCATTTTGGTGAGTTAATTTGTTTGTGTAGAAGTATGAATGGATTGGAATGGATATGGGTAGAGTATAGAAGATTTTAGAATGATGTTAGAGTTTCTTTTGGATGAGAAGGCAAAGCCATAGTGCTTAGGGGAATAGTGTGATGACTATCCCAACTAGAGAATCCCTCATATTTCCCTCAGTAAGCTGAATAGTTGTGGCATAGGATCCTTCAACTGTTTGTGGACCCTTTGTCTTGTAAAAAAATGACCAATCTTTCAATCAAATGCACCTTATGTTTGATGTGTGGTGGTAACTTTCTCATTTTAGTGATGAATCTATTGTTTAAATCAACTACACATGAATATGAGACAGACAATCAGGATGCACAAACAGGAATGATTCATATGTTTCAAGGTACAAAAATCTCCTAGATAGACAAAGGGTCCACAAATAGTTGAAGTATCCTATGCCAAAACTATTCTTACTGAGAGAAATATGAGGGCTTCTAGTAAATATGTTAAGAGATCAGATATGAAAATCTCACAACTAGATACAGCTACCCTAGGCAAGCCAGTTTGCATAATTGGACAAGTTGAAAGGTGCCATGAAGAACCTATAATATAAAGTTGTGATTCTCTAGTTGGGACAGTCATCACACTATTTAGAAGAAATATGAAGAAATAGTACTACTGTCTAGGATATTTTTGTACCATTCTTTGGCACTTTCTTTTAAGTAATTCACAAACAATTTTATCATGGCATCCTCATTGTCTATCTCATATTCATGTGTAGTATTGATGAAATAACTTAGATGTTCTTCCCAATTATTGCATTATTACCTTGAAACATATGAATCATTCCTTTTATTTCAACTATTGGTACAGTTTTATGGACATGGTATGACTGTCCCAGAATGATAGCATTTTGGTGAGTTAATTTGTTTGTGTAGAAGTATGAATGGATTGGATCAATGGATTGGAATGGATATGGGCAGAGTATAGAAGAGTTTAGAATGATGTTAGAGTTTCTTGTGGATGAGAAGGCAAAGCCATAGTGTGCTTAGGGGAATAGTGTGATGATTGTCCCAATACAGCTATAACAGGACATATGGAACTTAGTCAAACATATTGAGCACTTTAAATAAAGAATACAATGGAAAAGAAAGAGGAAATAGCTTTAAATCAAATTTTTAATTCAGTATTTTTTAAATGCCAAGTTACTGGCTAATTCTTTTAACCAAAACCAAATTCAAATCCAAGTCCAAATCCAAGGGTCCACAAACAGTTGAAGTATCCTATGCCACAACTATTCTTACTAAGAGAAATATGAGGGCTTCTAGTAAATATGTTAAGAGATCAGATATGAAAATCTCACAACTAGATACAGCTGCCCCAGGCAAGCCAGTTTGCATAATTGGACAAGTTGAAAGGTGTTGTGAAGAACCTATAATACAAAGTTGTGATTCTCTAGTTGGGACAGTCATCACACTATTTAGAAGAAATATGAAGAAATATGAATATGAAGAAATAGTACTACTGTCTAGGATATTTTTGTACCATTCTTTGGCACTTTCTTTTAATCATGGCATCCTCATTGTTTGTCTCATATTCATGTGTAGTATTGATGAAATAACTTAGATGTTCTTCCCCAATTACTACATTATTACCTTGAAACATATGAATCATTCCTTTTATTTCACCAGGGATTGTGTTTAGGTAATTAGAAATTCCAAAGAAATCCAATTCATGTCTATATGTTTTTGCTCCTACAGGGTGTTTGAACTTTGAAAGAAACAAACCTTTGAGCTCGTATTCAAACTTGATGTCTAGGGTTTGGCACATTGCCAAACCATTGATTTCACTACTGAGTACTGAACTGCTACTGGCAACAGTTTTATGGAACTTGATCATTGTTATGGTTCCCATGTTGTTGTTGATTTCTATTTTATTGTTTTTTATTTTCTCTCCCTTCGATAGGATGCATTGGCTATCTATTTTATCAAGAATCTTGTATATGCTCTTGTGACCTAGCAGGTGAAACATGATATGTGCATTTGTGTTTAAGCATGCCAAAAATTCTCTTACGTGCGTCCCTTAAATCTGCAAATGCATTGGTTATACAAGATGTACAATGTCATGCTACATCCTAAAAAATGATATGTGTGTTTGTGTTTAAGCATGCCAAAAATTCTCTTACGTGTGTTCCTTAATCTGCAAATGCCTTAAATCTACAAATGCATTGGTTATACCAGATGTACAATGTCATGCTGCATCCTAAACCCTAGTCACAGCCTTCCTAATTCTTGGTCATAGCATTTACAAACCCTAGTCAAATCGTAGTCACCACTAAGAATACTCATTGATTCAATTGCCTACCAGCATATTACTAACAAAGATGACAAGGAAATGACAATCTAGTACGTAATGAAATATAGAAAACACAGAAGATACCTCAAACTCCACAGAAGATAAATGATGAAATGTGCTATTAACCTCGGGTGTAGGGCTCTTCATGACCTGGAATAAGCTCCGCTCCTTAGCTTAGAAATGAAAATGAGAATTGAAATGTTTTTTTTAAGTAATATGCCCATGCTGGTCAAAATTTTGACTGATATGGTATTGGTGGAAATTTTGACCAACACGGGCATGGTTTTTTAAAAAAAACAAATTTTTCTTTCTATACCCCGACCAACCTAAACCATTTTCATTAATGGTCGATAATTTTCATAGAAAAATGATGTCAAATGTACTAGTGTAAAGTATGACAAAGATAATTTCAACAAGAGATATGATTGTACTATAATGGAACTAACCAAGGAATTTTGGATGCTACTATATAGTTCATAAGTTCTCAAATTGGTGTTTGAATTGTTATTGTAAGTCAACAAGACTTCCTTAGGGTTGTAGCCCAAGGAAAATTGAGTAATGAACTCTAGGCAGTGTGCCTAAATGCATGTGAATTCCCCATATTGTATTAAGTATATACTTCTAATAAGGTATTAGTCTTATTGTGGGTTTCAACCCCACCATGGTTTTCACCCTAGTTTGGGTTTCTAGGATAAAAATCTTAGTGTTATGTGGTGTTGATGTTTTATCATTTGTATTTACATTCTTTAAATTTTGTAAATCAACTTAATATAAGTTTAAGTGATTAAGGGTTTCTAAGATTTAAGGATTTTAAGGATTAAGTGATTTGGGAGAAACTGATTCAACCCCCTCCCCCCCCTCATCAGTTATTTGTTTCCTCTTTCCAACAGATTATGCACTATAAGTTTCTCCATTCTCCTAGCTCTATAGCTCCAATTATTCCAAATGAGAGAGTGAAAATAAGCTCAAATCCCCTCTCCTATCCCTATTTATATAGTCCTTTTTCTTCCTAGATGGATGTGTAACCTTTGAGTTTTGTATTGGTCACGATGCTTTTTCCACTCTAGGATTCATAAATTTTGCATTTGACCTCTAATTTTTTATCCATTCATTGTTGTGGATTCACTTCACCATTGTCGACAAATTGACCTATGATTTGTAGTTTTTGATCAATTTATTGAGGGAACACCCATGTATCTTGTCATTAGCAGGGCATTTTTTATGTATTTTTTCTTCATTATTCTTTAAAACAACACTCATAATCACATTGTCTCAAAGAGGGGCAAAATATAGGATCTCAAAAATGGTTCACATTTGCGATGCTATGTGTTAACATTTTTGCATTACAATCGAAATGTTGTTTTGCATATTTTAACTATTCTCCTATGTTGCACATATGGTCTTTATTATATGTCTACATTGTGTCATTCTTCATTAATTATACATTGAAATTCGTTTAACTAATTACTAATGCTTCTCTTTGATTTGACCTAATTGGTCACTTTTAAAACCATTTAAAATCATCAAAATGGACTCAAATATCTATCAATTACATCAAAATCATTTACAATCTCATCAAATCAATTCAATTCATTTAAAAACACTTCAAATCACTTTCAAAATCAATTCAAGTCATTATCAAAGTTATCAAAGTTTTTTCAACTCCTTATCAAAGCATCCAAATTGATCCAATTCTTTATCAAAGTCATTTGAAAACCTTTTTGAAAGCATCAAAATAAGGCCAAGTCATCATCCAAATCATCAAAACCAACTCAATTTCATATCAATATCATTAGTTTGATCAAAATTCCTTAATTTTTTCTCCTTAAAGGCAAATAACCATTAAGTTAAATCCATAAGTCATAGTCTTGATAAATAAATATGCTTTATTTATCCCTTTTTTCCTAGCTCCTAGATAATTAATTAATTTTGCATTAATTAATTATCTATTTTTTTATTTTATGGATTTTAAATAATTGCTAAATCCTAATTTCCATTTGGTGGCAATAAATGAGTTTTTAAATTCAAAATTCTCTGACTCTTCCATTTCCCCTAATTGTGCTTTTAATTCCCAAAATCTAGCTTCTTAATTGCTTACACCTTCCCTTCCCATTTTCCACTAATTTAGCCACCACCTTTCCCCTCTACTTTTCCCCTAATTTGTGCATTGATTTCTTACTTCCATTTTGTGCAAGCAATCATGTCATAATTATGAGAAACTCCTATTTGCACATCAAATTACTAATTTTGCAATTTGCAATAATTTCTCTATAAATTGAGATCAATTCCATTGATTTGGTTGACCATCATCTTTAGATTCCTCTTGCCATTATTGTCATTTTTGTTTTCATGAATAAGTGAAATTGATCATGGGAGCTATATCAACATGATTTAGAGAGAAAGAAAGTAATTAGAGCACATTAAAGGGGGTATTTTCATTAAATTATGTTTCATGTTTTTGTGCATTTCTCTTTCATATCTTTAATGTTAGGATAGGATATTTTGTGTACTTATGAGGTTTGATGGTTTCCTTAGCATATATTATTCCCAATTTTCCTATTGTACAATGACAATACCAGTTCTATAAAACATTTCAAATAACTTGGTACTACACTTAAGGATAAAATATATTTTAATCTGATATCACTTCTTGAGAGAAAAGTTTTGGAGAATGAGGTGAAGCTTGACTACTTTCCTAAAAGGGAAAAAATTGCCAACATATTTAGAAAGGCATTACATAAGGATACTTTCTAGTACCTCATAAATAAATTGGAGGTAATTGCCCCTCCTTATCAAAATTAAATACATACGGATGTGCATTAGTTTAGAGTGAGATTTATGCATATTTTCAATTTGAACTAATGATGGTAGCTACCTCTTAGGGAGAGCTATGTTGATGTAGGAACATCCTGGGTGTAAGGGCAATCTTGTATCACCCAAAAATATTTCTAGTTTCTTTTCAATAAGGGCTATCTTGTGGAGAGCTTCTATTTTTAGAAATGTACTATTTTTAGTAAGTTTTTCATTTGAGCTCAGAATGGTCTATTTTCTTCTCTAGAGGTTCACTTTGGTCATATCAGCCTGCCAGTAAAGTTTCATTACCAGATCAAGTCTAGTTTTGAAGATATTGAAAATTTTTGGTATTAACAGCAAGGTACATAAACTTTGAACTTAATTTTGAAGGCTTTAGAGGCCCTGAATGAGGTTGAAACTTTGGCAGACTAGAGCTCACACAAGTTAGGCATTGTAAAGAACTTTGCACCCTTTCTAAAATGGGGTCATAATAGCCAATCAAGTCAACGAGTGATGAATTATGGTCTTCGGAAGTTGTGTCACCTAAAATGGAAGAAAATAAATTTCCTTCAAAATTTCTTTTATGAGTTTCAAAAGTTGTTTGAGCTAACTCTAATGTAATAAAAATGAAAATAAAATAATTCTAAGGTCGGTCGACGTTAAGGGCTAAAATTTATAGAACCTTCCCGGGCAGTGGAATATTGCCTATTTAAGGAAGGCCCTTTGTGTTGTCTAAGACAGTTTGGGGCAATTATGGGTAATGATTCGAGGCTTTGTTGTAGAGAATATTGTAAGGAAAATTCCCATGTGGCTTTGCATATTGTAATTCTAAAATTTTTAATTCCACACTTGTGGAGATAATAAGAAGCCCATTTCTGTTCTTGCAATTTGTTGTTTTTTCTCTATTTCTGTTATGTTTTTGTGGTATTAAGGGGAGCACCCTTCATCAAGTGGTATTAGAGAAGGAGTTGCTATGTGTGTAGATAGATTGTCAACTGTGAGGCAGTTTGTACTAGGACCATGTTTTAGGGTTTCGATGAAAAGCATAAAAATACCTCCACAAAGAGAACATGGTGGAAGCGCTGGTGGTGTGCCACCCAAGGTTAGAGCCCTCTAGAGATAAGTACAAGAATTATAGGAAGAGATTCACAAAGGAATGAATATTATAGTCTAAGATGAAAGTGATAAAGCTGAAGATGAAGGAAATTTTGATCAGGAAGGAGAAGGTGAAATTCTCAATCAAGAGGAAGAAAGAATTTTTTGAGCCATTTCCAAGATTGGAAAAAGACCTAAGATTGAGGTTCCTACATTTTCATGAAATCTTAACCCAAAGGAGTTGATTGACTGGATCAATTAATTAGAAGAATATTTTGAGTATGATGATATTGAGGATCCTAATAGGGTCAAGTTTGTGAAGGCCAAACTGAAGGGTCATGCGAAAATCTAGTGGCAGGAGATTCAATTGGAGCGAAATAAAAGAGGAAAGGTGAAAAACACAAGATGGTATCAAATGGTAAATAAATTAAAGTGACAATTCAATCTTGTTGATTATAAACTTGATCTACTGAAGAAAATGCAAGGATTGAAGCAAGCAGGGAAATCTATTCAGAAGTATATGGAGGAGTTCTATCAAATCCTCATCAGAACAGGCCATGTGGAAGTTGATAATGAGAAAGTTACCCATTACCTTAATGGGTTGAGGCCAAGCATTCAAGAGGATTTGAATTTGGTCTACATGAATAACATTTAATAGGCATACTAGTTTCCCTAAAAGTAGAGGAAAAGTTGAACAAGAAGTTTCAAATAAGACAAAGCGGAAGAGGTCATGGAAGAAGATCCAATGGACAGTCTTATGGAGGCTGGAATGAAGATCATAAAAAGAGGGACGAGGCCAGTAGCATTCAAAATCAAAGAGGAAACAATTTCAATCATTTCCAAGACCAGAATAATAGAGATTAGAGAAGAAGAGGAAGAGGACAAGGATCAAGAAGAGGAGGCTTCTGTGGAACAAATATATTCATTGTGGAGAAGAAGGTCATAGGGAATTTGAATGTCCTCAATGCCAAGGAAGGACAAATAAGAGAACCAAAGTCTAGGCCACATGTAGATGAAGATACCAACTCATCACATTCTGAAGATGCTGAAAGAGGAGAAGTTATAGTTAACAGAAGAGTCCTGCTAAGTGGTGAGAATGAACCTAAGCAAAGGAGGAGTTTATTTTGAACTAGGTGCAAGTGTGAGGATAAGTGTTGTGATATAATTATTGATAATGGAAGCACTAAAAATTTGGTGTCAGAAGAGATGGTCACAAAGTTGAAGCTCAAGAGGCAGAAACACCCATATCCATACCAGATTACCTGGGTGCAAGATCACCGCAAGGTCATGGTCAATGAACAATTCCTAATGAAGTGCAAGATTGGGGCTTACCATGATGGGGTACTATGTGATATCATACATGTGTATGCATGCTATATGTTGTTGGGTAGGCCGTGGAAGTTTGATAGGCATGTTGTACATGATGGTCATGTGAATACCTATTCCTTGAGAAAGGATGTAGTGTGACATAAGCTAAAGTCATTGAAGGACACATAAGAAAAGGTATGTAGTGTTACAATAATAAGTTTTGTTGATGGAAGAAAATTCCTAGAGGGTATGAGGCATGAGCATGTGTTTTTCTTTAATTCCAAAAGCTGCTAAAGAAGAGGTAGAAGATGTACCTATAGAAGTTGCAGATTTGTTGAATGAGTTTTAGGATATTGTGTCTGATAATGTACTTGATGGATTACCACCAGTAAGGAAGATAATTCATCAAATGGACTTGATCCCAAGAGCCAATTCTCCAAATAAGGCACCACACATAATGACACCAACAAAAAGTGAAGAGTTGAATAGATAAGTACATGGGTTGTTGCAGAAAGGGTTGATTAAAGAGAGCCTAAGTCCATGTGTTGTACCAAAAATATTAGCACCAAAGAATAATGAAGAATGAGGGATGTGTACAGATTCTAGAGCTATAAACAAGATCACAATCAAATATAAGTTTCTATTGTCATGAATGGATGATATTATGGATTGTTTGAGTGGAGTTGTGTATTTCTCAAAGATAGATCTGAAGAGTGGATATCATCAAATTCAGATCAGAGAAGGAGATAAATGGAAGACTTCCTTCAAGAAAAAGGAAGGGTTGTACGAGTGTTAGTCATGCCTTTTGGGCTAAACAATGCACCAAAGACTTTCATGCGGCTCATGAGTGAGGTCCTAAAAGAATTTCTGGGTAAGTTTGTCATTGTTTTCCTAGATGATATCTTGATCTTTAGTAAGAAATTGGAGGAGAATATCATGCATAATCGTAGGGTGTTTGAGAAGTTAAGGGAAGAGAAATTATTGATTAATTTGAAGAAGTGTAGTTTTGTGAAGGAGTTAGTGTATCTGGGATTTGTAGTTTTAGCAGAAGGTTTAAAAATGGACCCAAAGAAAGTGAAGGCTATCCTTGAATGACCTACTCTAAGGAGAGCTACTAAGGTAAGATCTCTCCATGGTTTGGCTAGATTTTTCAAAAAAAATATCAAGAGTTTTAGCAGTATTTGTGGATCCTTGAATGAAACAATGAGAGGGGATAGGAAAGAGTTTAAGTGGACTACATGGGCATATAAGAGTTTTAAATCGTTGAAAAAAAAATTTACAGAACAAGTATTTTAGCAATTCCATATTTTAATAAGGTGTTTCAAGTAGACTTTGATGCTAGTGGTACTACAATAGGAGCTATTTTGAGCCAAGAAGGTAAACCTGTTGCTTATTTTAGTGAGAAGTTAAATGATGCCAAGAGAAAATATTATGTTTATGATAAATAATTTTATGCTATAGTTCACGCATTGAAAAATTGGAGACATTATCTTTTTCCTAAAGAGTTTGTTTTGTATACTGATCATCAAGCTTTGCAATATTTGAATAGTCAAGGAAAGTTGAATCAAAGAAATTTGAAATGGGTTGAGTTTTTGTAGAGTTACACATTTGTTTTGAAACACGGGAGTGAAAAGTCTAACAGAGTTGCAGATGTGCTTATTAGAAGGAAAATTTTACTGACAGAGATGTAGATTGAGGTGGTTGGGTTCAAGAAACTCAAGAGTTTGTATCCAAAGGATCTTGATTTAGGTGAAACTTGGAAAGCTTGTATAGAACTGGTTACTCTAGATAGAATGAAGTGGTTGGATTTCATCATCCAAGATGGGATGCTATCAAAGGAAGTGATTTTTTCATTCCACAAAGTTCAATGAGGGAGAATCTCATCAAGGAGAAACATAGCGGAGGATTGGCTGGATATTTTGGTTGAGATAAAACCCTTGCTTTGGTTAGTGAGAATTATTACTAGCCATAGTTGCAACAAGATATCTTGAGAAGTTTGTACATAGTTACAGAGTATGTCAATTAATGGAAAAAAGAGTAAAGAAAAATACAGGGTTCTATCAGCCATTACCTGTACTAGAGAAGTCATCAGAGGATATCAATATGGACTTTGTTCTTGGTTTACCGAGGACTCAACAGGGACATAATTTAATTTTTTTGGTGGTTGACAGGTTTTCAAAGATGACACATTTCATTTCATGCAAGAAGACTAATGATGTTGTTCATGTAGCAGAATTTTTTTTCAAAGTGGTGAGACTACATGGTCTAGCAAAGAGCATAGTTTCAGATTGAGACACTAAGTTTGTTGGATATTTCTAGCATACATTATGGAAGAAATTAAAGATAGATTTGAAGTTTAGCTCATCACATCATCCATAGACAGACAGACATAAGTGGTGAATAGGAGTTTTAGATATTTGTTGAGATGTTTGGTTGGAGATAAGCCAACAAGATGGGATTTAATTTTACCAGAGGTAGAATTTGCATACAATAATTTTGTGAATAGGAGCATTGGAAAATCACCATTCCAGATTATATTATATATATGGAAGTAGTCCTAGAAATGCTTCTGAGTTGAGGAAGATAGACAAAAGAGAGATGAGTAGTGCCAAAGATGAGGATTTTGTAGAATATATAAAAAACATCCATGATGAGGTGAGGAAGCACATTACCAAGATGAATACCTAGTAGAAGGCCAAAGAAGATGAGAAAAGGAGGTATAAGGAATTTTAGGTTGGTGATGAATTCATGGTTCATTTGAGAAAGGAGAAATTTCTACTGGGTACATATAACAAGTTGAAAATGAAGAAGTTTGGGCTATGTAAGATACTGAAGAAGCATGATTCAGGAAATGCCTATGAGCTAGAGTTGCCTACTGAATTAAATGTTTCACCAGTATTTAAATTTTAGATCTGACAAAGTATCATAAAGGGGGTGTTGAAGATGAGATCACAGAAGCACAATGGAGTATTCCAACAACTACTTCAGCTAGCAAGGAGATTGAGGATATACTGGATAGTCATGTTTGCAGAAGCACACAAAACATGACATATGAAGAAGATCTGGTCAAATGGAAACGATGACCTGTAGAAGATTCACCATGGCTGACAAGGGAGGAGGTTAACCGTCTTGGTTTTCCTCTACACACCTGAGTCGTGACAGGGTCACTTCTCAAATTACCCTGGGTATCCAATGCAGGAGCATCCTGGGTGTAAGGGAAATCTTACATCACCCAAAAATATTTCTAGTTTCTTTTCAATAAGGGTTACCTTGTGCAGAGCTTCTATTTTTGGAAATTTACTATTTTTAGTAATTTTTTCATTTGAGCTCAAAATGGTCTATTTTCTTTCTTGGAGGTTCACTTTGGTCATATCAACATGCTAGTAAAGTTTCATTGCCAAATCAAGTCTTGTTTTGAAGATATTGAAAATATTCGGTATTGGCAGCAGGGTATAGAAACTTTGAACTTAGTTTTGAAGGATAAATAGAGGCCCTGAATGAGGTCAAAAATTCAGCTGACTAGATCTTGCACAATTCAAATGTCATAGAGAAATTTTCTCCCTTTCTAAAATGGGGTCATAATACCCAATTGGGTCAATGGGTGATGACTTATGGTCTCCAGAAGTTGGGTCACCTAAAATGGAAGAAAATGAATTTCCTTGAAAATTTATTTCTGAGTTCTAAGTGTTGTTTGAGCTGACTCTAATGTAATAAAAAATAAAAATAAAATAATTCTAATGTTGGTCGTCCTTAAGGGCTAAAATTTCTAGAACCTTCCTGGGCGGTGGAATATTGCCTATTTAAGAAAGGCCCATAGTGTTGTCTAAGGAAGTTCAAGGCAGTTCTGGATAATGATTTGAGGCTTTGTCCTATAAAATATTGTAAGAAAAATGCCCATGTGGCTTTGCATATTGTAATTCTAAAATTTCTAATTCCACACTTGTGGAGATAATAAGAAGCCCATTTTCTATTTTTGTTAGATTTTCTAATCTTTCCTTAGTTATTTTATTTAATGTGACGATAAACCAAGGTATCCTCCTTTTATTTTATTTAGAATATTCCTAGAGGAATCTCTACTTGTAATTTTATCCTCTGGTCCAAGTGGGAGGACAACTCATATTTTGTAATTTCTTTAATAAGGAAATTAGTTTATTCCTCCTTATGAGGATGCTCACACTTGGCACACACTTAGTATGAATGCGGCATTCATTCACATGGGAGTTACATGCAAACTCCTTCACTCATCTCTACTTAAGAGATGCTTCTCCACACACTTCATACAAGTTTTCACATTCCTTCACACAATTTTATCTCTTCTTCGCATATTAGTTCTCTTATTATTATATGGAGCTTCTTGCTCATATTCTATCTCTCTCTTTTGGCTTTTCTTGCCTCATTCATAATACACAAGGGGTTTTCTTTGCTTTCCCCTTTCAAAATATCTTGGCTCATTGTTTAGATTCTTGGAGCATTATTGTTTTGGTGATTGATCTTGAAAATTTATCTCATTCTTGGCTTACATGGTAAAATTCTTTCTTGCACTTCACTTTCTTGGATTTTTTCATTAACTTATTATCATTCTTTTAATACTTCTAACAGTTCTTGCAATTTGTTGTCGTTTCTCTATTTCTATTATGTGTTTGTGGTATTAAGGGGAGCACCCTTCATCATATGTACTATTGTGAGATGACTTGTATGTATCTGCAATGAGCTCCTACCATCTTTTGTAATCAGACTATATACATCAGTGAGTTATCTTTGTAGGCAAGTGCTCACTGTGGTTTTACCCAGTCTGCATTTTGTACATATAAAATCTTTGTGTTCACATATTGTCAGTTTTGTTCATTATTTTCTTAATATTTTGTGTGGTGAAGATTGAAGTTTTTTTTTTTACTCTTGTGTGATTTTGGTTTATTCTAGTTCACCCCCCAACATCTAGTGCGTGTTCAACAAAACTAAGATCTCACTAACTTGTCCTCTTGTTTTGTCTTAAAATTTAAAATCTCAAATGTCATCGTTGGGCCTTTAATGGACATAATATTGTTTCTAACCTCTCTCAATAGTTTATTTATGAAAAGGTTTTAGTTACATAGAATATCAAATCCCTCATTTTATTTCAAGAATCTCTCCCTCTCTAATACTAAAAGTTAAAGAGAAATAAAATTGAGATGTCTAAAGAGGATAAAGAGGATATAATGATATGTGATCAAGTTTCTAAAAGAACAAACCTATGCCACATTTTAGGAAAACTAAAATATTTTTTACTAGAATTGTTCCAATAAAAAAGGTTATGACTAAAACCATGTGGCTTTTATATTGCACACAAAGTTTTGGGTGAAAAGGTTTCACCTAGAAGCAAATTTGTAATTTTCTTGTTGTGGAATTTGTCCTCATGAATTTTTTTTCTTTATATAGTTTCACTTGAAACTAACCATGTGGCTAGTAATTGGAAACCACCATATTATTTTTTATATATTTTTTAAACTTTTCATTTCTACTAAATTTTTCTTTAGTGAAAATGAGTTTTTTTAAAAGACTAAAAATGACCCCTTTGTTGAGCTCAAAGTCAAGAATTGAAACATGTAATCCTTTTTATCTTTTGATTATTTTGATTATAAAAAAAAACATTACAAGTAGGCTACTAAAATTAAAAATGGGGCTGATTGAAAATTAAAAGGAAAATATTAAATCATATTGATATATTTTGCAAAATATATAGTGTGTTGAAGGAGATAATCTTCTCCCAAAGGGTATAATTATTTTTTTATAATGATATAATATTAGACATTAACTAATACCAAATGAAAACTATCACATTGAAGTATGCTTGACTTCAAAATGCTATTACAAAGAAAATATACATCAAACACTATTTTTTTCCATGCACTAGATATTGAAGTTATCTATTTAAAAATAATATACATAAGAGGAAAATGAGATTATTTTTCAATAATGTTAACTTTACCTCCAATTTTTCTAAGTTTTGCAATAATTAAAACTCTACCTTTAAATATATTTTTAAAAATATTTTTCTTTTAATGATTTTTTAAAAAATAAAAGACAAACTTCATGAATATTTTTGTATTTCATTTTTTTACATCATTTTGAAATTCAAAATAGAATTGCCACTTTATGACTTTGAATTTGATCAACTTTTGTTGTGTTTCATTTCCTTTATAAAAGTGTAGCATAGGATAGTGTACTTTTACCCAAGTATCACTTATTATTTATGAAACATCATTATCATCATGTTGTATTAAGCTTTTGAAAGATATTATGAGAGTGATTCAACATCTTCTTACTTGAGATTCAAGAAAAGGTTCCATGCTTAAGGTAATCATTTTAGTTTATGTTGTTTATTCACCTCTACTCTTGGGGGATTACACTGTGGTTTTTCAATCATCATTAATGTTATGGAGGTGGGAACACAAACATAGGGTTTGGGCCCTACACAAAACAATAATTTTCCCTTTGAAATTTGCACAAGTGTAAATCTAGAGGTTTTCAATTAAGACAATACTACATATAGATAAAGTAGATAGTGAAAAACATTCGTTGAATTTGAACCTCAAAAATCCTCAAACACTAGATTTGGGTGCTAGTGTCTATACACTAGAGTTGCTTGAACTAGTGTCCAAACACCTTTTCTTGTAATTTAGATGGTTTCCTTTGTAGACACTAAAAATGTTACATGACTATGGTGCCCCTTTTTAACATGTCTATATTGTGTGTTTTATTTTCACCATTCATCAATATTGTGTCATTCTTCTATTAATTAAATAATAAAAATTATTTAATTAATTACTAAAGTTCATCCTTTAATTTGCATCATGTCTCGTTCGATTAAATAATCATGTCAATTAATTCATCCTTCTAGGGGTATATAACCATTAAGTTATCCCCTATTACTAAGTCCTAAGCTTTGATAAATAAATTTAATTTATTTACCCCTTTTACCCATGGTCTCACCATTAATTAATTGGCTAATTGTTCCCGATTTGAGTATTAATAATTCTCTTATAATTAATTTGCGAATTGTTCCTAATTTGAAAAATTAATAATTCTCTTACTTTTCCTAATTCCTAAATGCGAAAATTATTTTATTTTAAAAATTAAATATTCTCTCATTTTCCAAATGAGATTTTATCCCTTGATTTGTTCTTCATTTCCTATTTTATAGCTTACACCTCCTATTGATTATTTTCTAACTCCCTCATCTCTTACACTTTCCTCTTTTGAACTCTTACACTCTCCTAGTTAACTACTCATTCATTTTTCAAGTTTCCAAATGAACTTTCGCTCAATTTGGCAGATTTCTAAAATAAAATTCAAATCTTGTCATAAATAATACCATTTTCCCAATTTCTCTCAATTTGTCAATTTTGAGAATTTGCCCTCAAACTCTATAATTGGGCTCAATTTCTCTTCATTTATTAACCATATCTTTTGAATATTCTCATTGTCATGCCATTTGGCTGTCATGGTTAAGTGCATTTTGTCATGGGAGCTACATATCAAATTTTGGAGAAGCAAGAAAGGACATTGTAGTTCGATTGAGGGAGTTTTTATTATGTTTTGCATATTTTCTAAAATCTTTCTCAATTGCTTTAATATTAGGATGAATTTGTTTATTTTGTATGCTTTTGAATTTTTGTGGTTGCCTTAGCATACATGATTCCTCTTTTGCCTCTCCTACATAATGGTGAACTCGATGTGAACTTAGAGATCTAACTTAATTTTGTGTTTTGGTGTTTTGCAAGTGTTTTGGATTGCCCCTTTTGATTGCTTCATATCATGTTAACAATCCTCGGTTTAAAAAAAAATGATGTTCTTTGAGGCTTTTTGTCAAAAGTTTTACACACATAATTTGTCTCACGATTTATGCATCTTTTATGGGATTCCACATTTTGGATTGTGTTTTTAATGATTTATCTTTTGGACATTTAAATCTGTATGCATTAACTGCCAATTTAACAATCTTCTATTTGAAACATTATGATTATAAAGACCACCGTGCCTTTTTCAATATTTTATGAAACAAATCAACGTATCTAAGTATTTGTGATGTAGGAGCATCCTGGGTGTAAGAGCAATCTTGCATCACCCAAAAATATTTCTATTTTTGTCAACTGGTGATGACTTATGGTCTTCGGAAGTTGGGCCACCCGAAATGGTGGAAAATAATTTTCTTCAAAATTTATGTTTGGGTTTCAAAGGTTATCTTGAGCCGACTATGATGTAATAAAATGTAAAATAAAATAATTCTAAGTTTGGTCGGCCTTATTGGCTAAAATTCTGGAACCTTCCCAGGTGGTGGAAAATTGCCTATATAAGGAAGGTTGTATTATTGTCTTAGGAGTTTAGAATAGTTCTGGGTAGTAGATCTGGGTATTGATTCGAGGCTTTGTCCTACAAAATATTGTAAGGGAATGCCCATGTGGCTTTGCATATTGTAATTCTGAAAGTTTGTAATTCCACATTTGTGGAGATAATAAGAAGCCAATTTTCTATTCTTGCATATTATTGTTGTTGTTTCTCTATTTCTCTTATGTGGTTGTGGTATTAAGGGGAGCACCCTTCATCAAGTGGTATTAGAGTAGGAGTTCTTGAGTGTGTAAATAGATCACCGACTGTGAGGCAGTTTGCACCAGGACCGTGGCTAGGGTTTCAGCGCGCATCGCAAAAATGCCTCCACGAAGGGAACATGGTGGAAGAGCTGGTGTTGTAACACCTGAGGTTAGAGAGCTGCAGAGACAAGTGCGAGTATTACAAGAAGAGATTCGTAGAGGAATGAATCTTAATGTCAGAGACGAAAGCGAGGATGAAGCCGAAGAAGAATATCAAGAAGGAGAAGCTGAAATTGTGAACCAGGAGGAAGAAAGACTTTTTCAGGTGATTTCCAAGATTGGGAAAAGACCTAAGATTGAGGTTCCTACATTTTCTGGAAATCTTAACCCAGAGGAATTGATCGACTGGATCAATGAATGTGAGGAATATTTTGAGTATGAAGA
This sequence comes from Chamaecyparis obtusa, assembly GCA_027943335.1. NCBI lineage: Eukaryota > Viridiplantae > Streptophyta > Pinopsida > Cupressales > Cupressaceae > Chamaecyparis > Chamaecyparis obtusa. Next base: position 4,566,633 of record BSBK01002075.1, on the reverse strand, counting down.
TGTTGAGGATCCTGATAGGGTCAAATTTGCGAAGGCCAGACTGAAAGGTCATGTGAAGAACTGGTGGCAAGAAATTCAATTGGAGCGAAATAGAAGAGGGAAAGATAAAATCACAAGATGAGATCGGATGGTGGATAAATTGAAGCGACAGTTCATTCCTGTTGATTATGGGCTTGATCTACTAAAGAAAATGCAAAGTTTGAAGCAAGCAGGAAGATCTGTTCAGGAGTATACAAAGGAGTTCTATCGACTCCTCATCAGAACAGGCCATGCAGAAGCTGATAAGGAGAAAGTTGCCTGATACCTTAATGGGTTAAGGCCAAGCATTCAGGAGGAGTTGAATCTGGTTTGAATGAACAGTATTGAGGAGGCATACCAATTTGCCCTAAAAGTAGAGGAAAAGCTGAACAAGAAGTTCGAGAGCAGACAAAATGGAAGAGGTCGCGGTGGACGATCTGGTGGACGGTCATATGGTGGCCGAAATGAAGATCCTAAAAAGAAGGATGAGGCCAGTAGCAGTCAGAATCAGCATGGAAATAATTTCAATCACTTCCAGGATCAGAATAATAGAGATCAGAGAGGAAGAGGAAGAGGACAAGGATCTGGAAGAGGAGGCTTCCATGGAACATGTTTTCACTATGGAGAAGGTCATAGGGCATTTGAATGTCCTCAGTTCCAAGGTAGAACAGACAAGAGAAATGAAGGCCAGGCCAGAGTTGCACATGTAGATGAAGATGCCAGATCATCAAATTCTGAAGATGCTGAAAGAGGAGAAACGTTGATTAACAGAAGAGTCCTGTTGAGTGGTGAAAATGAACCTGAGCAAAGGAGGAGCCTGTTTCACACCAGGTGCAAGTGTGAAGGTAAATGTTGTGATGTGATCATTGATAGTGGAAGCACTGACAATTTGGTGTCAGAAGAGATGGTGAAAAAGTTGAAGCTCAAGAGACAGAAACACCCACATCCATATCGGATTGCCTGGGTACAGGATGACCACAAGGTCATGGTCAATGAACAATGCCTAGTAAAGTTCAAGGTTGGCGGATACCAAGATGAGGTATTGTGTGATATCATATCTATGGATGCATGTCATATGTTTTTGGGTAGACCATGGCAGTTTGACAGATGTGCTGTACATGATGGTCGTGCGAATACCTATTCCCTGACAAAGGATGGAGTGCGACATAAGCTAAAACCATTGAAGGAGACCGAAGAAAAGGTATGTGTTAATGCAAGGATAACATTTGTTGATGGAAGAAATTTCCTAGATGGTATGAGGCATGAGCATGTATGTTTTTCTTTAATTCCAAAAGCTGGTAAAGAGGAAGTAGAAGATGTTCTTGTAGAAGTTGCAAATTTGTTGAATGAGTTTCAGGATATTGTATCCGATAATGTGCCTGATGGATTACCACCAGTCAGGAAGATCAGTCATCAGGTGGACTTGATCCCAGGAGTGAGTTTGCCGAATAAGGCAGCACACAGAATGACACCTGCAGAAAGTGAGGAGTTGAACAGACAAGTACATGAACTGTTACAGAAAGGATTCATCTGTGAGAGTCTGAGTCCCTGTGCTGTACCAGCGGTATTAGCACCAAAGAAAAATGGAGAATGGAGGATGTGTACAGATTCTAGGGCATTAAACAAGATCACAATCAAGTACAAGTTTCCATTGCCACGAATGGATGATATTATGGACTGTTTGAGTGGAGCTGTGTATTTCTCAAAGATAGATCTGAAGAGTGGATATCATCAGATTCGGATCAGAGAAGGAGATGAATGGAAGATTTCCTTCAAGACAAAGGAAGGACTATATGAGTGGTTAGTCATGCCTTTTGGGCTAACCAATGCACCGAGCACTTTCATGCGGCTCATGAACGAGGTTCTGAAAGAATTTCTGGGTAAGTTTGTCATTGTTTACCTAGATGATATTTTGATTTTTAGCAAGACATTGGAGGAACATATGATGCATATTCGTATGGTGTTTGAGAAGTTGAGAGATGAGAAATTTTTGATTAATTTGAAGAAGTGCAGTTTTGTGAAGAAAGAGTTAGTGTATTTGGGATTTGTAGTTTCAGCAGAAGGTCTAAAAATGGACCCAGAGAAGGTACAGGCTATCCTTGAATGGCCTACTCCAAGGAGTGCTACTGAGGTAAGATCTTTTCATGGTCTAGCTAGCTTTTACAGAAAGTTTATCAAAAATTTTAGCAGTATTTGTGGACCCTTGACTGAAACAATGAGAGGGGATAGAAAAGAGTTTAAGTGGACTAATGGGGCAGAAAAGAGTTTTCAATTGTTGAAACAAAAAGTTATAGAACAACCTGTTTTAGCACTTCCAGATTTTAATAAGGTGTTTCAAGTAGATTGTGATGCTAGTGGTACTGCAATAGGAGCTGTTATGAGCCAAGAAGGTAAACCTGTTGCTTATTTTAGTGAGAAATTAAATGATGCCAAGAGAAAATATTCTATTTATGATCAGGAATTTTATGCTATAGTTCAGGCATTGAAAAAGTGGAGGCACTATCTGCTTCCTAAGGAGTTTGTTTTGTATACTGATCATCAAGCTTTGCAATATTTGAATAGTCAAGGAAAATTGAATCAAAGGCATTTGAAGTGGGTTGAGTTTTTGCAGAGTTATACATTTGTTTTGAAACATAGGAGTGGAAAGTCTAATAGGGTTGTAGATGCTCTTAGCAGAAGGCAACTATTGCTGACAGAAATATAGATTGAAGTGGTTGGGTTCAAGGAACTCAAGAATTTATATCCAGAGGATCCTGATTTTGGTGAAGCTTGGAAAGCTTGTATAGAACCTGTTACTCTAGACAGGATGAAATGGTTGGATTTCATCATCCAGGATGATATGCTTTTCAGAGGGAGTCAATTGTGCATTCCACGAAGTTCTATGAGGGAGAATCTCATCAAGGAGAAGCATAGCGGAGGATTGGCTGGACATTTTGGTCGTGATAAAACCCTTGGTTTAGTTAGTGAGAATTATTATTGGCCACAGTTGCAGCAAGATGTGAAGAATTTTGTACAGAGTTGCCGAGTATGTCAGATGGCGAAGGGAGTGAAGTAGAATATAGGGTTGTATCAGCCATTACCTGTACCAGAGAAGCCTTGAGAGGATATCAGCATGGACTTTGTTCTTGGTTTACCGAGGACACAGTGGGGACATGATTCAATTTTTGTGGTAGTTGACAGATTTTCAAAGATGGCACATTTTATTCCCTACAAGAAGACTAATGATGTTGTTCATGTAGCAGAATTATTTTTCAGAGAAGTAGTGAGACTTCATGGTTTGCCAAAGACCATAGTTTGTTGGATATTTTTGGCATACATTATGGAAGAAGTTGAAGACAGATTTGAAGTTTAGTTCATCACATCATCCATAGACTGATGGACAGACAGAGGTGGTGAATAGGAGTTTGGGAAATTTGCTGAGATGTTTGGTTGGAGATAAGCCAACAGGATGGGATTTGATTTTACCACAGGCAGAATTTGCATACAATAATTTTGTCAACAAGAGCACTGGTAAATCACCATTCCAGATTGTATATGGAAGTAGTCCAAGAAATGCATCTGAATTGAGGAAGATAGATAAAGGAGAAATAAGTAGTGCTGAAGCTAAGGATTTTGCAGAACACTTGAAGAACATCCATGAGGAGGTGAGGAAGCATATTACCAAGATGAATGCACAGTATAAGGCTAAGGTAGATGAGAAAAGGAGGTATAAGGAATTTCAGGTTGGTGATGAAGTCATGGTTCATTTGCGGAAGGAGCGGTTTCCAATTGGTACATATAACAAGCTGAAAATGAAGAAGTTTGGACCATGTAGGATACTGAAGAAACATGATTCAGGAAATGCATATGAGGTAGAATTGCCTACTGAGCTAAATATTTCACCAATGTTTAACATTTCAAATCTGACAGAGTATCATGAAGGAGGTGTTGAAGATGAGATCACAGTAGCACAGTGGAGTATTACAGCAACTAGTTCAAACACTAAGGAGATCGAAGATATACTAGACAGTCGTGTTGGCAGAAGCACAAGGAACAGGACATATGAAGAATATCTGGTCAAGTGGAAAGGATGACCTGTTGAAGATTCATCATGGCTGACAAAGGAGGAGGTTAGCCGTCTTGGTTTTCCTTTGCACACCTGAGTCGTGACAGGGTCACTTCTCAAATTAGCCCGAGTGTCTGATGCAGGAGCATCCTGGGTGTAAGAGCAATCTTGCATCACCCAAAAATATTTCTATTTTTGTCAACTGGTGATGACTTATGGTCTTCAGAAGTTGGGCCACCCGAAATGGCGGAAAATAATTTTCTTCAAAATTTTTGTTCGGGTTTCAAAGGTTATCTTGAGCCGACTATGATGTAATAAAATGTAAAATAAAATAATTCTAAGTTTGGTCAGCCTTATTGGCTAAAATTTTGGAACCTTCCCAGGTGGTGGAAAATTGCCTATATAAGGAAGGCTGTATTATTGTCTTAGGAGTTCAGAATAGTTCTGGGTAGTAGATCTGGGTATTGATTCGAGGCTTTGTCCTACAGAATATTGTAAGGGAATGCCCATGTGGCTTTGCATATTGTAATTCTGAAAGTTTGTAATTCCACATTTGTGGAGATAATAAGAAGCCAATGTTTTGTTCTTGCATATTATTGTTGTTGCTTCTCTATTTCTCTTATGTGGTTGTGGTATTAAGGGGAGCACCCTTCATCAATTTGAATCATTTCCATGGGTTACCAACGAATCATTTTCATTTCTTGAACTACATTAAAATTGGGTTGTGTTTAATTCAATAAGGTTGCATTCCCACTCTCTCGTAGGTTGTGTTTCCATCATAAAAATAGTGGGCTGATATGAGAATTCAATGAATATTGTCTCAGCCAGCCTAGGTTGTGATGTGCTTGTGCATTTAGATTAAAATACATTATGTGAGTGTTCAAACAAATTGCATTCAAAACATTTCAAAAGGTTTCAAAACACTCAAGACCCTTTCAAAAAATTTCAAGAAGCTTGCAAAACAGTGCCAAAACACTCAAAATAATTTCCAAACCATTTCAAAGTGTTCAAAATTTCTTCAAAAGAATTTCAAAATGATCAAAATTATCTCAAAACATCTTTATAGACCTTTTCAAAATGTATGGATATACAAAACATACGCCTTGGAGACTTATTGCAATCTTAGGATAGCCTTTGCATTTATCTTTTGCAGTTAGCCTCCATATTCAAACATTACATATTTTCCTTTGTCATTTTGCATAATAGCATTTCACTTTTCATATTGAATTCTATCATTACCCCTTTTTCATATTGCATGGTAGCATTACCTGGACCCTTTTGTCATATTTCATATTGCATCTTCAAATCTCTGCATAAGTACAATACCCAACCTCATTATCAACCCCCTATCAAGCCATCATCATAATTTTTAAATTACATTTTCATATTATCCTCATTTTTCATTTAGAACCCTTAAAAACGTTGCAAAATCCCAAAAATTGAAGTCTTAGAGTTTCATCTTATATTGTTGAAAAATGGGTCTTGACTTTGTCTCAAATCTTATCTCTTTTGCCACGCTTATCATTTAGTCATTATCCTATCTTGTCATGATGGATTTGACTTAGTCATTTTATTTCCATTTTTGTTCCTTTTGGTTATTCTAAAGTCAATATCCTTATTCAATTTTCTAAGGTCCCACTCTTTGATTTACATTTCTAAGATTTTCCAAAGTCAAAAATTTCAAAAACATAGTTGCATGATCATAGCCCTTAGTTTACATTATCATATTTGCATTTCCATAATCAAAAAATTTCAAAGGTAGATTTGCATTATCATAATCATCCTCATTTCCAAATTCCAAAAAATTCAAAAAATATACAATTTTATTTTCATTCTCTTTAAGATTGCATAATCATACCTCAACTCAAATTTTTAAAATTCCAAAAATCTAAAAAACAAAAATTGCATTTAATAAAATCCTTAGTCTTCATTCTTGTTTAATCATCCTTTAGCTTGAATTTTTCAAAAATCAAAATCCAGAAAAAAAAACTAGCATTGCACATACCATAGTCTGTTGCATTTTCTAAAATCTAAAGTCCAAAACCCAAGTTTGCATTCATTTCAAACCCTCATAATCCAAAGTCAAATTGCATTTTGCATACCCTTAATTGCATAATCATTTTAAACCTTTTAAAATTTCAAAAACATAGTTACAATTCATAAACCTAAGTTTGTATCAATTTCTTTTTTGCATATCCCATTTTACATGATCATTAAATAAAAACATCAAAATCTAAGAAAATTGCACTTTGCATAATCATTACATAATTCCAAAATCATAGTCATTCTCTTGCATATTTTAAGTTTCATTAATCCTTGCATTTCAAAACCTCTCAAAATATCCAAAAATAAATTGTATTTTTTCATGTCCTAAGTTGCACTTATCCAAAAGTTTTTCAAAAATCCAAACATATATCTCTCATATCCTTAGGTGCATTTGGACATCATGCCGATTGTAAAAATATCCCAAAGGAAACATTCATATCAACCCATGTACATATCAAGTGAAGGAACACAAGCATCATTTGACATTAGACAGGCATCATATACACTTCAAGTGAGGAAACCCAAACACTTTTTGACCCAAGACAAAAGGAATTCTCAAAATCAAACAATCAATCACATCAATCCCACTCATACATGACAGACATTAAAAGGACTAACATAGAGATGTCCAAGCTCTTTAATTGTCCAAAATAAAGTTTTGGTGAAGTTGACATACAATCCCTCATTTTGAAATAAAAAATACCAAAACTTCAACCAAGTCCAATTCAATCATGTTCAAGATAAAAAAATATTTAATCAAGTTCCAAATCAATCTTCATTCAATCAAATATCATTCAACCAAGTTATGAATCAAACCTTTCAACCAGAGCATGACATAATTAAAGTAGGACTACCACCCGATTTTCAACCAATCTTCATTCCAATGCAACCAAGTGATCCTAAAATAATTTCACAACCTCTTGTGCCAATCATGAAAATAGGTCAATCAATATCAAGGTCACACACAAATTTTCCTGAACAAGAGTATCATGTGTCAATGACCATGTCCTTTTGTATCCTCAAATTCACCGCCAAGATTTTATCAAACAAACACAACTTCAAATATGTCATCTTTTGGACATCATCAATCAAACAAACTATCAACTTTAACAACTAGATCATAATGGTTGTTGACTTGCTTTCTTTAGTGACTCTTATCTTCCATTGATTTATCATTATTCATGTTCCTATTATACTCAAGGATATCACTGAGTGATGATAGTGGTCGAGATGGTTCATGGTCCTTTATTTTTGTTTTTGTCTTTTCTTTGCAGGGTTTTTTTCCATTAAGTTATTGGGAAAACATGTCATATGCTTCAAGATGGAAGGAAACATTCCTTGTTTGCAATGTGTCTATTTTTATGAAAAGTGATTGTATTATCGTTCTAGCTTTCTATGTCATGGTGCAATGCATCTATTTTTCCATATTAACTAAAGCTCAAGATTATGACAAAAGTGCACTTATGAAAATAATATTTCATCATTACTAACTCTTCTCCATCTAATTTATTCTTTTCCCAAACATTTCTTCCATCACTCTTAGCAATCATTTTTGAAAAAATATCCTCTTGTCAATTTCCACCCAATTTTTTGAGGGGGCATCCTATCTCCATTCTTTCAATCCACTCGGGCATGATCTTTTATTTTTCTTTGAAACAATGCTCACAATCGCATTGTCTCAAAGATGGGAAAAATATTGTGTAGGAGAGGAAAATGAGGAATCATGCATGCTAAGGCAACCATAAAACCTCAAAAGCATAAAAAATAAATAAACCTACCCTAACATTAAAGCAATTGAGAAAAAGTATAACAAATATACAATTTACAATAAAAACTCCCTCAATTGGACTTCAATGTCCTTTCTTGCTTCTCCAAAATTTGATATTTAGCTCCCATGACAAAATGCACTTAACCATGAAAGAAAAATGGCATGATAATGATAATATTTGAAAGATGTCGTTAATAAATAAACAGAAATTGAGCCCAAATTATAGAGTTTGAGGGCAAATTATCAAAATTGGCAAATTGAAAACAGTTGAGAAAATGCTATTAATTATGACACGATTTGAAGTTCATTTTAGAAATATGCCAAAATGAGCGAAATCTCATTTGGAAACTTGAAAAATGGATGAGTAGTTAACTAGGAGAGTGTAAGAGTTTGAAAGAGGAAAGTGTAAGAGACGAGGGAGTTAGAAACTAATTAATAGGAGGTGTAAGCTAGAAAAAAAAAAGAAATGAAGCACAAATTAAGGGATAAAATCCCATTTGAAAAATGAGAGAATATTTAATTAGTAAAATCAAATAATTATCACATTTAGGAAATTTAGGAAAATTAATATAATTATTAATTCTCAAATTAGGAACAATTAGCCAATTAATTAATGTAAAATTAATTAATTGTGAGAATATGAGTAAAAGGGATAAATAAATAAAATTTATTTATCAAATCTTAGGACTTACGAATAGGGGATAAATTAATGGTTATTTACCCCTATAAGGATGAATTAATTGACATGGTCATTTAATTGGACAAGATGTGATGCAAATTAAAGGATGAACATTAGTAATTAATTAAATAATTTTTATTATTTAATTAATAGAAGAATGACACAATTTTGATGAATCATAAATATCAAAAACACAATATAGAGGACATGTTAAAAAGGGGGGCCATAGGCATTGACTATTTTTTAGTGTCTACAACCTCTTGACTCCATTGTCAAGATTAGCTTGTGACAAAACAACTTTGAGGATGAATTTTCCCAACACATAAATTTGACACAATCATCACCAAATTGCACCAATACAATTTTCTATTATCCCATTTCCAAATATGTAACTCTCTTTTGTAATTTTTTTTGTATTCTATTAATCTTATTCAATTTATCCTTCTTTAGCCTAGTCTAACACATGCAAAATCAACTGAATCCTAATCACATGTAATCAATAGAATGAGTGAATCTAGGAAGGTACAAATATTCCTTGTGAATAGAAATCCAAGCCTACTCACATCTCTAATGTTGTATGGTAGAAATATTGACTTGGGATTTATATGCATAGGGTAGTCTAGGATCACTTTTCCTACATAATATTTTGGTGAACCCAACTTAGCTTACAACACTATTAGATAACTTATTTATAATACATTCAAATGGAATTACATAAATATTATTTATTGATAAATTTATTAGATAGTTGCATTGGTTATTTGATTAGAAATTCCTATTCCATATGTTGCATATGTTTTAGGTTTAATAGAATAGTATAAATATCTAAAAGAAGTTTTTTTTGTTTTTTTTAGATTTGAAAACCAAACTTTAAATAAGATTTCTTTATCCCTTATCCATCTTGTAATCACCTTTCTTCTACTTCTCTTATCTCTTTTCCTTATATATTTGTATTTTTGGGGAGGAAGTAATTATTTGGTCATGTCAAATCACTTTTGAAAAAAATTATGTACATGATGAATAATCTAGTAGTGATATTTTGATACATTTTAGATGAAGCCTTTGATGAATTCATCTCCATAGAATCATCCTCTACAACTCCTAAAACATCTCTTTTTCTAAAGGTTGGTTAACACAATTTATGTTTCCATGTATAAAAATGAAATTATCCTCTTTTATTGTAAGTAATACTTTACTACCACTCATTTGACATATATTTTTTCATGCCTTAATTTCTCTTCATCTTACACTTGGTAGACTACTCTTTTTCACAACATCATACAATGGATGCAATCAAGGATGTTTTGATTCATATTCTTTTGAGGCTTGTGTTGACAATTGGGTGGTGATTCCTCTTGTAATGCTGCCTCGAGATCCTATTGTTTCATCTTCCCTTATGTTAATGAATAGTGTGAATGTGTGTGTCCTCCTATTAGTACATTGTGTATTCTACTTGTGATGCAGGAACTTTTGAGGGTCATAATTTTTTACCCGAAGGTCCATTTGTGTTGAAATTTTACAAGTAGCTTCATTACGGGGAGTTGTCTGGATTGATGCCTGAGCTCATCTTAGTAGGTGGCCATTTCGACACTTTTTCAAGAGCTGGAAATTTCATTTGGGCCTCCAAAATTAGCTTTTAGTATTTTTGGGGGGTTTTTAGAAAGTAATTTTTTTTAAATTAATGTTGAAATTATGTTTCTAATTTTGAATGTTATTTGGAATTTCATCTCACCTTAGTCTTAGGAAGTTTTAGGGAAAAATATGGGCTCTTAGGATTTGTTTTGAAAATCACCAAAAATGGCAAAAAACTATTTTTTGGAAAATTTGCCAAAAAGGGTAAATTTGACTTGTAGTTAAATTATTGTTTTTCTCTTTGTAATGGCAGAGTAGTTTTGAGAATAATGAAGAAGAATTGGAGTTCTATAAATCTAGTATTTTTTTCTTTCTCTTATGTTTTATGTTAATGCTTAAAGAAATCTAGTTACATCAACTTGGAATTTCAATTCCCAAATTAGGCATTCCTCTTCTCATGCATTGTGCCTACTTGTATCCTCAAGGAGGGTTCTCTCTTCTCCCTCTCCTACCTCAATAAATTTGAATGCTGATTTTTCATGGAATGTAGTTAAAAATAGAAAGGCATATCTTACAATACATGTATTTATATCCTACACGCAAGGAGGTGTATGAATTGTTAGGTCTACTTATGGTAATAGTCATCTTTATGATATATTTTTAGAAACATTATTTCAACTATATGCATGTAGCAATAATTTTTGCTAGCAACCTTTTAAAAATATTAGAACCCTTTTTAAAATCCCTTTCCTACAATTTTTAAGTAATATGGGTTTGAGACCTCTCTTCCATCTTCATATATCAAATAGAACATTAAAATTTACAATTACTAGTGCAATATTATTAAAAATAATACTTTACAAATTTACAAATACTATTTCAATTATTAGAGTTAAATAATTTTTCATAGTTATTTATTCAAGATTTACTAAATACTTGTATCCTCAAGGAGGGTCTCTCTCTCTCTCTCTCTCTCTAAATTTGGATGACAATTATTCATAGAATGTAGTTAAAAAGAGAAATGCATACCTTACAAAACATGTATTTATATCCTACACCCAAAAGGGGTGTATGACTTGCTAGATCTACTTATGGTAATAGTCATTTTCATGATATTTTTTTAGAAAATTTGTTACAACTATGCTTGTGGCAATTATTTTTTGCTAACAACTTTTAAAAAATATTAGAACTCCTTTGAAAATTCCTTTCTTACTATTTCTAAGTTGTAAGGGTTTGAGACCTCTCTCCCATCTTCATATATCAAACAGAATATTGAAGTTTACAATTACTGGTACGATATTATTAAAAATAATAGTTTACAAATTTACAAATACTATATCAATTATTAGAGTTAAATAATTTTCCTGAGTTATTTATTCAAGATTTGGTAAAGGAAATCAAATAACCAAACTATTTAAGATATAGATTCATTCTTGATAGCTTAGGTTGTATGTACACCATCCTATACATGAGTTGGTGGAATCACTTTACTCAATTCTTACTAGTAAAGGCTAATATATTTATCTCTATAAACCACCCATTTATGTTTGGATGATAATATAATCAATTAAAAAAAAAAAATTCTAATATATAATTAATCTATTTATACCAAAAAATAATAAATAATTATTCTTAAAAAGAAAGTTATCGAAATATGTGAGCATATATAGATGTCAGCATCTCTGTTTTTATATAGTCACATACAGATTTTGTCAAATTCACTCAAGGATTGAATCTGACACAAATGAACTTCTGAGGTTTTGAAACTAGTAAGATAGTTTCTATATTTCATATCACCATCACCACCAATCATACTCAATCAATTGAACTAAAACTGTTTAACTATTATCCTGTAATTTTTGAACAATGTTTATCGTGAAAACTAAACAGATAAATATTCATCTAAACTGAACTTATCTATCAAACGATTGGGAAATATCAAGCAGATTAGTGTTGTTGATATTGATCACTTAGGGAGATATTTAAACAGAAAGGAGAATGAGCAATAACCCGAGTTACTAGCTCAATTCTCTCAATGGTTTCACGAGATGATCTCCATTACAATGGCCATTTTTGTTATGTGATTAATCGTCCAAAAATGATGTAGTGACTTTAACGTTTTGAACATGTTCTGTTCCCTTTATGCAAATTGACCAACAAACAATAGATCATTTACAGCTACGATTGAAACATAGATCATTATCCCAGAATATCTGAACTAGACAGTTGCAACTTGAAATCGTACAGATTTATCGTTCACATGGAACATTGAATACGTTGCGTTCAAGTCTTCAGTGACAAAACCGCAGAGATTAGGTAATAGGTAATAGGGATGCTCAATTGCACCCACCGAAGTAGATAAAGTTTGTTACAAAGACGTATGCACCCAACAAAGCTGTAGTTGGTATGTCCTGTTCTGAATTAATTGAATTAGAACAGACGTATGTGGTTTGTCATTGTCGTAGCATCCTTGCAAATGACGAAAGAGCAATGTGTACCAATCTTTGGCGAAGCTTGTAACTGCTAAAAGGACCATTCGGAAACCACTTCCTGTCCTCCCACTATAGTTTTGTACCGAGAGATTGTAATCTTGTGAACCACTTCAAAGCGAATTGAATCTAGATAGTTTGATAAGACTTCACATCTCTATTATCAAGCTTCCATTTGGTTTTGAAATCTACTATTAGTTTTGAAATCTAGACAAGAAACTTACATATGAAGAAAAGCAAAGAGTACAACCTCGTTTTAAGGCTATCTTTGTAGGGCCTTAGATATAAACCTAGGGAACTTTAGTAAGAGGTATATTCTAGGAAGTAATCATAAGATGATTGATGAAGCCGTTCTCATTTCAAATAAGTCATGGCTTGATTGTTTCTTGTAGACATCAAATGCTCTTCACAATCAAGGTGTCTTGAGTGAAAACAATCTCTTTCATGGCAAGGATGGTTTGAAAACCTAGGCCACTCTAAGCACTAAAAATAGTGTAGAGGGAACACTATAAGAAATTCAATGTCAAAGAAGAATTTTCTAGGCTTCATGATGCTCCAAGACATAGATTATCTATTTGGCACAAAAACCTAATCCTTAGCTATACGTATTGATTAAGCCAAGACAACCAAATCCCTTGGGAGATAACAAAATTCTCAAATAACTCTATAGAAGCCTTTGTCACATTCTAATCATTCCAAAGGAAGTCCTCATCATATTCTATGAGACCATGACATATGATTAGCAAGTAATATTAATATAGAAAAGCACCCCTAATTTTAACTTATTTTTTAAAAGTAGTAGGGGACCTAAGTAATTAATGATAGATTACTTAATTATTAAGGTGATTACCTAATTAGTCCAACATGAATCTCTAGCATCAACTTCATTATAGACCTATAAATAGCTAGATCCAACCATGTCTCATAGCATTTTATAAATATCAGAAGAGAATGCATTATAGATATTTTACTTTTTGTTAGCCATAAAAATGTCATTTCACAAAGTTTTTCAATGTTAGGTATTCCTCAAAAAAGGTCTGCTACAAAGCAAATTACCTAGCGGGAACAATGCTCACATAATAATAAAGAGATCTATTATAAAAAAAAATGGGGAACACAAGCCAAAGTTTAGAGTCCAAGTAGTTTTTGTGTATTGTAATTATCTGAGCAATGAGTTAATCTAGATAGTGAACTAAGTAGTTAACTCAACCTTAAAGCATATAACATAACATAACATATATTAATTTTTTGTATTATTTTCAAGAACTTAGATTGAATGAGTAGTACGGTAAGACCTTATAATGTGTTTTACCCTTGTTTACTATCAAATTTTATTTAGAAGGCTTATGCTCTACATACAAAGTATTTATTTCTAACTATTTTTTTTTTATCATATGGTTCAATAAATGTGTGGGACTTCCTTGCTTGGATACGAAGGGGAAATATTTTGTCAATGCCTTTTTTGTTATTTGTTGTCTTCTGCAATATCTTTTTCCCTATTTTACATAGTTTGTAGAGAGTTTGTGAACCAAATATGTATCATTACTTCTCTTAGAACCCATATACTTCATAGTAATTTAAATCCTTCTCAGCTTGCATCCATGCCTCAAGGACTTCCCCACTATTCATGTTAGCATTATCACTTTCCAATTACATCTCATTAGAGCTATTTGGATCTTATTCTTTTGTGGTGGGTAACTTAGATATTGAATAAATTATTCTTGTGTCTTCTACATCCCTTTATTCTTATACATATGATCAATCTTCCCCCTTCTTATAAAAGGAAGGTGTACCATTCTATTTTCATCCGCAAAGGATATCTCCTCCTTCCTTGAATCTACAATTTCATTGGAATTTGTAAACCATTTGAGACATAATAATGCCTTAAAAGTATTGAATGACTCATTTATTTTTTACTATTTGAAAGTCTACTAGTTGCTTAACGCCTTGAATGCTTACTTTCATGTATCTCCACATTCCTAGTATTTTCACACTGAATCCATATGGAAAAATTAATTTTATTGGATTTTTTACAAACTTGGATTGACCTAGTCTTTCCCAAGTGGTTGTTGGAATAATATTAAAATATGAACACAAATTTACTATTACATGTTTTATTTTGACATTGTTGAGGTGTGCAATAATCAAGATAGTTCCATTCTTTCAGTTATGGTCATTTCCTATCTTATGGACCTTTTATTTTATTGATTTAAAAATTTCCCCAATCATTTCAACTTAACCATCAAATCATTTTTTTTAACCAAGGATTGTCTAGCAATTGTGGATCAAAAAATTGTAGATGAATAAAAATTCTAAGTGGCCAAAACAATTTGGCACACACCATCTGGCACAAGGAGAGACATGAATTACCAAAGCCAAAGGCACACCTAACTATCTAGCCACCTTGCAGAGTAAACTCAATGAAAGACAAGAACACAAAGAACAACACCAATGAGAGAAGGAACTACAAATACTTTATTAATTCATCCAATTATCTGCATACATACCCAACTATGAGGCCTTCCGAGTTATGGCCAACAAGATTTATGAAAATTCTGACTTAGGTTCTCTCTTCTACCTTCTTACCCCTTTTGTCTACTTACCCCTCACTTTTCTATACCTAGACATCCCTATTTATACTTGCCAAAATGACTTACAAAAGATTCTAGATCATTACATAATAGAAGGTTGACCACAAAATGGTCTGCATACATCCCAAGATAAGATCCTAACATTAAATTTATGATCTAAATTAAATACAGTAGTCGGCTCCAACTAAGAACTAAACACAGATAAAATCAGTCAAAGAAGAACTGTGCATCAACAAATAACAAGTTCACTCAACATTGGAAGGAACATTCAACCAACACTGGACAACTCAACACATATAGAAACACTCGGCCAACACTGGACAACTCGACACACATGAACGCTCAGAAAAAACTACAACTTGGCAAAGACTGCAACTCAACACTTGCTCGCAGAATGAACAAAATGAGCAGGATAGCAAGGCAACCTAGGATTCTCCTGCATCAGATAACTGGGGTTGAAAGAAATGATTATCTTGAATCATTGAGATGTCACAACCCAAGATGAATCCAACTCAGATTGAGAAATCCATGTAGCATATTCAATTGTTCTATTCTTCCACTTCACCAAATATTCATATTAATCTCTTTCTCTTGTGCTTTTACCAATCCTCTGATCCAATATCTATTCAACCTCTTCAACCTACTTCTTAAGATAATCATCTAAGATAACAACTTTATCATCTGACTCATGATACTTATGCAAATCAATAATATTAAATATAGGAGATATATCCATGTCATCAGGTAACTCAACTTCATAAGCATTACCACTGTCAAACTTCCTCAAAATTCTACAAGGACCAAACTTCTTCATTTTCAGCTTATTCTATGTTCCAACAAGATGTCTACTCTTCTTCAAATAAACCATCACCTCATCACCAACTTCAAAAACATGATGTCTCCTAGAGTTGTCAGCATTTTCCTTATATTTCTGATTACTTTGTTCCAACTTGAACTTCACTTCCTCATGTAAAGAATTCATAAAATCAACAAATACTTCTCCTTCAACACTTCTCTTTTCTTCACCAACAATATCCCTCAAATCGGATAATCCTCTAGGTTAAATTCTAGTAACAATCTCAAAAGGTTTTTTTCATGTACTCCTATTCACAAAATTATTATATGCAAACTCAGCCTATGCCAATATCATATCCCAATTACTCAACTTATCTCCAACTAAACATCTCAACAAATTAACCAAGCTTCTATGTACAACCTATGTCTATCCATCTGTTTGTGGATGGAATGTAGAACTAAACCTCAACTCAGTATCCATCTTCCACAAAGTCCTCCAAAAATAACCAACAAACTTGCTATCTCGGTTAGAGATAATACTTCTAGGTAATCCATGCAATCTAACAATCTCTTTGAAGAAAATCTTAGCAACATGCATTGCATCTAATGTCTTCTTACATGGTATAAAATGTGTCATCTTATAAAATCTATCCAAAATAACAAATATGGAATCATACCCTCTTGTTTTCTTAGGTAATCCAAGAACAAAATCCATACTGATGTCACTCCAAGGTTTCTCAAGAACAGAGATAGGTGTATACAATCAAGTATTCTGACTTACTCCTTTTACAACTTGAAAAATTCTACAACTCCATACAAACTTCTAAACATAGTTATACATATGTGGCCAATAATACTTTTCCTTAAGAAAACTCAATGTCTTATCAATTCCAAAATCTCCAGCCAATCCACCACAATTCTTTTCCTTAATCAAAGTAATCCTCATGGAAATTTTTGGTATGTACACAACTGAATTCCTTTGAACAACATACCTTCTTGAATGAAATATTCCACAAAATTACTCAGTTGTTTTGATATATTTGGTGCTCTGCACTCTCTCCACGCCTCACAAAAATTAGGGTCAGTATCATACAACTCCTTCATCTCATCAAAACCAAGATCTACAACCTTCATCTTGGTCAACAAAGAATGTCTTCTTCTTAGTGCATCTACAACTCAATTAGTAACTCCACTCTTATGCTTGATAACAAATGTGAAACTTTGTAAATATTCAACCCACTTCATATGTCTCTGATTCAACTTATGTTGACTTCCCAAATACTACAAATCGTTATGATCAGTATACAACACAAACTCCTTATGAATCAAATAATGTCTCCACTTTTTCAAAGCTTGAACAATAGCATAAAACTCTTGATCATACATAGAGTACTTCCTTTTAGCATCATTCAACTTCTCACTAAATAAAGCAACGGGTTTATCTTCTTGACTCAACACAACTCCTATTGCACTACCACTTTCATCACACTCAACTTGAAATACCTTATTGAAATCAAGAAAAGCTAATACAGGTAACTTGACAACCTTTTGTTTCAACGTCTCAAAACTCTTGTCAGCTCCATGTGTCCATTTAAAATCATTTTTATCTCCTCTCATAGTCTCATTCATAGCATTACAAACAGAACTAAAATTCTTGAACTTTCTATAGAAACTAGCCAAACAATGAAATGATCTTACCTCACCCACATTCTCAGGTGTAGGCCACTCTAAAATTTCTTTAACCTTCTTAGGGTCCATTTTCAAACCATTAGCTGAAATCACAAATCCTAAATACACAATCTCCTCTTTCATAAAGGAACACTTCTTCAAATTAATTAGTAGCTTCTCTTCTTTCATTTTTTGCAACACTTGTCGAATATGCTCAAGATGTTCTTCCTTAGTCTTACTAAATATCAGAATATCATCCAAATAAACAATCACAAACTTACCCAAAAATATCTTGATAATTTCATCCATCAACCTCATGAAAATACTAGGTGCATTAGTCAAACCAAAAGGCATAACCAACCACTCATACAAGCCATCTTTTATCTTGAAAGTATTCTTCCATTCATCACCTTCTCTGATTCTTATGTGCTGATAACCACTCTTCAAATCAATCTTGGTAAAATATTTTTCTCCACTCAAACAATCCATTATGTAATCCATCCTCATCATAGGAAACCTATATTTCAATGTTATCTTGTTGATAGCTCCGGAATCAGTACACATTCTCCATTCTCCATTCTTATTAGGTTCCAACACAACAGGTATAGAACATGGACTCAAGCTTTCTCTGATTAAACATTTCTGCAACAACTCCTGCACTTGTCGGTTAAGTTCCTCATTCTCAGTAGGTGTCAATCTATGTGGTGCTTTATTCAAAAAACTAGCTTCAAGAATCTAATCCATACAATGACTTATACTTCTTACCAATGGTAAACCATCAAGAATATCCTCTACAACAATATCCTTGTATTTATTCAGCAAGTTTTCAATTTCTACTAGTACTTGGTCTTTACTGTCTTATGTTGCTCGGTCATTACTATTTTTTGTCACTCGGTCATTACTACCACAACTCGGCCTTTTAGGAATTATAGAAAAATTGACTTGGTTTTTCTTCATGTCTTTCTCAAATTGCTTTCCATTAACCATGCAAATTTTCACAGTAGTACAATTTATCTCATCTGGAACCTCAATCAAAGGTAACAATGTTTTCTTTCTCCTATTCACCCAAAGCGTATATTGATTCAATCTACCATCATGCACAACATATCTATCATATTGCCAAGGTCTACCCAACAGAATATGACAACAATCCATAGGAATAATATCACACACAACTTCATCAAAGTAATTTCCAATCTTGAATTTAACAATACATTGCTCACTTACCAATAATTTATGCTCATCCTTGATCCATGAAATATGATATGGTTTAGGGTGTCTCAACCTCTGAGATTTCAACATTGTAACCAACTCCTCAGATGCTAAATCTTTTGAACTACCACTGTCAACAATCACTTTGCAACATTTTCCTACGATCTTACATCTGGTTTTGAAAATACTTCTCCTCGGGGTAAGTTCTTCCTCAACTCTTTTATTGCACAAAGTTCTCCTTACCATCAGGTTTTCTCCAGCCTTGGGTTTACTTGATGAACCCTCAAGATCCTCTTGTACCATAGTATTTTGATGACTTTTTTCATTTCCATCTGAGTGTCTACAGTCAAAGGATCTATGTCCTTCTTTCCCATATCTGAAACAATTACCACTAAAGTCACCTCTAGAATAAGAATTACCTCTTCCTCGGTATGAACTAGTACCTCCTCAATAAGAACTACCTCCTTTCCACTCGGTCTTGCTTTTATCTTTAAGTTTCAACTCATATTTTCCCTTATCTTGCGTATAATTATCAGATCTTCCACCTTCACCATAGGATCTACCTCTGCCTCTCTAGAATCTACCACCTCTACCTCTCTATCTTTGTTCATGCTTCTTTGTCAAGATTTCCTCAGCTTTCAAGGCATATTGATATGCTTCTTCCACACTATCCAATTGCACAAAAAATATTTCATCTTGAATTCATAATCTCAATCCATTTAGGTATCTTGCAACTTTCTCAACCTCATCGTTCACATGTCTAGATTCGATGTCCAATCTATAGAATTTCTCATTGTGTACACACTAAAATGGTGCACTTCTATGGATCATTACATGCAAGGAAACTCAAGAATGAGCCCTCACAAATCGATCCATAGCTCCCTAGGCATGGAGTGCAAGGGCTTTTAAGAATGCTCTCAGCTAGAGCTATTTAGCCTATAACCTTGCTAGTAAACCATGCAATGGGAGATTCAATGAAGACAAGGGCAAGAATGCCAATATCCTCAAGAATCAAGAATGAAAATGCAATGCAATGCTATGCTAGAAATGGAAATGCAAGCTAAGCTATGAAAGGAAATATGCAAGTGTTACAACCCAAGCTAATTAATCTATGTGAGCTAATCTAGAGCATAGAAATGAAGCTAATCTAAGAAAGCATAAATATGAAGCTAAGCTAAGAATGCAAGAATGAGATGTAGAATGCAAGAATGAGATGTAGATGCTAAGAATGCTCCAAATCTTCAAAAGCTCCAAAGTGTACCTAGAAAACCTGCAGCATAATATTAGCATAAAAAGTTGGGGATCTAGAATGAAGAAGAGAGCTCTCCTTTTAAAGGAAATGAGAAGAAATGGACCATGGAGATTAAGAGGCAAAACATTTAATCAATGGTGGAGCTTGAAAGAGGAGCAATCCATGTGCACACATATCCTCCAATGGGAAAATAAGAGTTGACTCTTGTGTCCATATGAGACAAAAAGTGCTTTTTCCCTTTTTATAAATAAGAATAAATGCTTTATTTGTGCAACTTAGGATAAGAGGAAAAGTGGGGCCTTTTATTTATTAAAAGGGGAGGAAATATTCCTTTTAAATAAATAAAGACTTAGAATAAGATGGTTAGCCCATAGAAAATAATCGAATAAATGATAGAACTAGGATTTGATCAAGAACAAGCAATTTATGATTTAGCAAAAGGGGCTAATAGTCTAGGTGACCATTTTTAGGTGTATACACATTGTATTCTTTCACATTCATATCCCTTTGTCTTAGGTTTTGCATCTTCCTTAATAAGATAACTTGGTAATCAATAGGGAGGAACTTCTTCTTCACCTTGTTCACCATTTTCAACCAAGTTCTGATATTTTCCTTTCCTCTTCTTTGTCTATCAATTTGAAAATGCTCCTACCACAATGAGGCATGACCTTTCAACCTAGTGACTGCAATTTTCATCTTCCTATTATCACAAGTGCTTTCAAACTCAAAGAAATTTTCCATATCAAAGATCCAATCCAACACAACATTAGTATCTAGCTTTCCATCATAAGGAATAACTTCAACAACCACCTTTGAATGCGCCCTATTCAAAAGTCTCAAAAATATTTCCTCATCTTGATCTTCCTTAGGTTCTGGATTAGGGTTTGGTGCCTCTACTTCATCATCACTCACACCATCAAGATGTGATCCTCTCCACTGGTCTATCTCCATAGAATATAATCTAGCTGCAATTTGTCTTAACATTTCCATCATGACATTATCAACATTTCATCTCCCTCGAACCATCTTGACAAATAGGTTCCTACAAGATCATAACCCTCTGCAAGTTATAAGTCAAATCCATAGATCTTCCACCCTATAACCAAATCCAATTTAGGTAACTGCACGATCCAATCTCCTCAAGGAAAAAATTTCTCTCTAATACCACTTGGCATAAGGAGAGACATGAATAACCAGGGCCAGAGGCACACCTAACTATCCAGCCACCTTGCAGAGTAAACTCAACCAAATAAAACAACACATAAAACAACACCAAGGAGAGAAGGAACTGTGAATACTTGATTAATTCATCCAATTATCCACATACATTCCAGGTTGTGAGGCCTTCTGGGTTACAACTAATAAGATTTATGATAATTCAAACTTAAACTCTCTCTTCTACCTTCTTACCCCTTTTGTCTACTTACTCCTCACTTTTCTATACCTAGACATCCCTATATATACTTGCCAAAATGACTTACAAAAGGTTATAGATCATTACATAATAGAAGGTTGACCATAAAATGGTTAGCACACATCCCAATATTGTCAAGGGAAAAACCACCTAGGACCGGTAACCCAAAATAATTTTCACTCTTCTGAAGTGAGCTCGGTGAAGAGCCAACCCTGTTAAAGATTACAAACACACTATTAGGTGTGACCTTGTTAGAGGATTTAAGACTAACAATTATTGTTCAACTAGCATTCACTATGGGGTCGATAGGATAACAATGTACATTCATTGAATGACATAGGGGCATAACATAAGACAGTTAAGTCCACTCGGTTAAGAGATTTTTCTGTATCAATGGTTAAACTAAAATAGTAGTTGATCTAACTACAATACAACTCAATTTGTAGATGTTCGGATCTATTCTAAGCCCATAAAAATCCTTTGATCAATATATCAATTTACTTCCTCAACTTACTTTTACTCGGTAATAGCTCTCTAACACTCGGTACTGTTCTACAGTTTGGTTCTTCTTCAACTAGTCTGATCATGCATGCATGAAACTATGTTCACGTGAAATCTCTGCAGTCTTCTTTCTTCTGGCATAGTTTCTATTGTGAAACTCATATCTCTTATATAGATAGATAAACCTTTTTCATATCAAGCATCAGATTTTGGGCCGCTTGTTCTCCTTCGTTGATTTTGCCTCTTAAACCTTCCTTGGTAGATGTGTCAATAACAAGTTTCAATTCCATCCTTTAGATCTTATCCGAATTTTTTCAGCCATGGATCTCATAACAAACTTTATCCTCAATATCAAAATCATAACAAATTCTAGCTCATCAATTTCTATCAGCTAAACTTAAGCATTTAATACTTTCATCCATACTTAGTTACAAAGAAATGCATCGGTGAACACAAGATCGGTTAATACTGTCGCTCAGTATACACTACACTAGCTCAGTGTATATTGAAGTTCTTCATTTACCGACCACATTGCCTTGTACATTTTACTTCCTCCTTCATAATAGATTAATGCAACATAATCAAGTCAACAATATAATGTCATAGACTCATCAATAAGTTACCCAAAGTATTCCTGATCCTCATCTGTCATATCCATCTTTCTCCATGTAGATATCTCAGTTCTTCATCTTTTCTCTCCTCTTTATAGATGTTTATATGTTTGCAACCAACATGATAAGTATTGCCAACAACTTCAGGTTTGGTGGGGGTAGTGTTAATATTTGATGTCTCATCAATTGTCAGATAATCTTTTACTTGTAAAAGTACAATATTGCTACTTGGAAAAGATGTGTCTTTTGCTTCCTTGGCCTGTATATCCTCCTTGGTCAATACCTGAGTCTTTATTGGGGTATCCTCTGTTATATCAACAATTTTCAATTCTGATACCTTCTGAATTTCCTCCACCTTAGGAGCTTCAGTCTCCGGATTAGGTAATTCCATTGCATTTTGTTATGTGTCAGGCTCAACATCCTTAGATGTACTAGCATCTTTATCTGCATCCTTGTCACTTAATAATCCAAACACTATCTTCCACATCCTTAGACTTTCCTGTACAACATCCTCAACCTTGTGTTGAAGGATTAAATAAGCTCTAAGCTTAGGATCAAATTTTTATCTGTATTGTTCCACAATTTGTCTAATGTTTGCAGGGGTTAAACTTGATTAAACTTATGCTAGGGTGCTCTCCCTTATTTGTTTCTCTGTATTAAGAACATATTCCCATTTATGTGCTACCCTGTTGCTCAACTCCTTAGGAATTCGGTTCTCCAACTAAATAGGTAACATCTTGAAAATGCAAAGCATTTCAAGAATAGCATCTTCAAATTTTTCCTTATCTCCTATACTCATGCTTCCAAATTTTAATCCCTTCAATTCTTCTACTCTTGTAGTGCTTGTGATTTTGTGGCATATTTCATCCACAGTAGGTTTTACATTCTACAATTCAACTTTCTTCTTCACCTCTTCATCACTTTCAGTTTCCTCATCATCTTCTTATTCCAAAACAAGTTTCCTCCTAGGCCTTTTGTTAGCCTTGCTCGGCACTGCCTTAGGCTGAAAAAAATTTCGTTTACTTGATGCAACGGATTTCTTTGGTGTCTCGGCAATTGCTCCCCTTGTTCTAGGCCTAAGCACAGGTGTCGATGACACTTTAGGTTTCAGTATCCTTCTTTTGGTTGGGGGCTCGGCAAGTATTGGCTTCTTACCTTTCTTCTTTTCTACTTGAACTTCTTCTTCTTCTTCACTATCACTAGAGTCACTTGGTTCATCCTCTCCTAGTCCTTGGGTTAATGTGAGTGGTGCATTTTTCTTTATTTCTTCCACATATTTCTCCAGGTTCTTTACTATTTCCTTCCTCTTTCTCTCTATAGTTGCAACCATCAAACCCATAGTGATTTTAGATTTGGCTTCATTGTATGTTCCAAAATATGGTGTTTTATCATCAATTTCTTTAGCTAAGAGGGCTATAATAGCAGCAGTGGTTTCATCTATGTTTACTTCATATGGTAATGGCATTAGCCATGAAACCCTAGGAAAGACTTCTTGTGCATAAATAAAGTCCGTGTCAACTAGAAAACATATATCCTTACTATACTTCTCAATTAATGACACAGGGACTCTACTCCTCTTCCTCATTTTCTTCTTGAAATCAACAAAATAGTTCTCCATCACACTGTGAAAACTATCTTCTATCTAACCTATGAACTCACTTATTTGAATAGTAATGGGTTTCTTCTTATCCCATATCACACCTCCAACAGTAGAAAAACACTTCTATATATAAAAGAATAGATAGACTAGCAAAGAACCAAACTTACACATGGAATTCTTTGCAGTCCAGATTGAGTTGAGGTTCTCGACAAGCTGAGTCAGATGGAGCTCGGCAAGATCATACGTGTGTTTCTTCTTGATGATTTTCCATCCCTGGTCCACTGCCATACAGGGGACATTGTCCAACTGACTGGATTGGTAGAGTTTGTGTGAGATAACCCTAACAGCAAAGTCAATTTCCAGATATGTGATGGTGGAAATTGTCATACCACGCTTGTTCCATATTGTCTGTGTGTTTGCCTGAATTTCTTCTTTACTTGAATACTTCATTGTTCTTTTTCCTGAAATTATAGGGTATCCAGTTACTCAGTGGATCATTTCCTTCATTATTTTCATGGGTCCATCTTCCAACCATAATTGCATATCATGCACTCGAATCAACACTATTTTTATCCATTCAACCTTAAAATTTTGCAGGAAATCTAGGGCATGCACTAACCCTTGTTTGACAACCGATTTATACTCCGGCTTCAATACTCCATTATCGCAAAATTTGTCATATGCCTCCTTGATCTTGTAATCTCTAATTTCTCCGATCTTGCACATGTAACAAGACCTAATGTCATTCATTATCAACACATTCTCCAGAATTGAGGATAGGGCGCCGGTAAGATCTCCTTTAATTGTGGTTTTCGTAATTGCCCTAAATTTTTGCGGCTTGCAAACTTCATTCCTTACCAATTGTGCATTGAAAACTTACATCCCTTGTTTCTTCATTGTAGCAGACGATGATCATGCCATTTTAATTTAAAATTTCTGAAAAGAAATGTTTGCTCGGTAGTGTACCTTTCTTGTAAGTGCCCTATAGATGATATTTTCTAACAGCACGCTGAAAAGATTTGGAATCACCTTTGACAATCTGGTTGCTCGCACTCTGAATCACTCAAAGAAATCTCAATTCACTTGGTGAAATGAAATGGGCGGCAACTTTCCACTTTATAGATTCCAAAAAGTCAAATTAGGGCCTCATCAATGCTCTGTACAAAATTCTAAGTGGAATACAGTTGTCTCGGCAAACTCATGTTAACCTCAGCTAACACAAGCTCGGTCAATCTAACCGTTAAGACACAGCTCGGTGTATATAGAATCTCGGCCACAATAGGTGCTCAGCATACATTGACAACTCGGTCAAGACACTGACGCTTGGCATAAAAATGAAATTCTCCACTTTTCTCAGATATGTCCTAATGCATCTTTATCTATGCAGATATGGACTTTTACTGAAGTTTATGTTAGGAACTGATGTAAGATAAAGCATTGTAAGATTCAGTTCCAAACATACCTTCTATACTTAGTTAGAAGAAGTGTGCTCACCTGATCCATCGGATTGGGTGACCTCAAATGTGCTAGCTTCACTTGTGTTTGTGTGTGTGAATTTTGTACCTGATCTATAGACACAACACTTCAGTAAAACATTAGAGGTTAGCAAAAACAAAATCATGCAATGAATTGAAAGCTAAACTAACCAGGTGATTTACTGCCTTCTAATAGGTGTGAGTATGATGTTCTCAGATTGTTATCGAGATCAGTGACCTTGACGACACCTAAACAAAGGATTTGAATGCAAAACTGATATGAAATATAAATGCAATTAATCTATTTTTTTTTATTTTCTATGCAATGATATGATGCAAACTGATATGAATCTATGATATGTAAAAATGGATATGCTATGATATGCTAAATGATCTAACAAATGAAAACTAATATGATATGAAAAACTATGCAATATTGATCTCACAAAGCTTGGATTTGCAAAGATGATTCTTCAGTCTCCAATTCGGCAGCGTGATTATGCAATTCTTGTGGATGATTTGTGAAGAGATGAGCCTTGATTTTATAAAAATCCAAGGCTTTGAGGATGCATGAAAGAAAGCCATAAATCACTCAAATAACTCAAGTTGATTTTTGAGTTATTTTTAAATAAAAGATAATTAACTCACAAAAACATGCAAAAGCAAAGTCTAACTCAAAATAGAGTTTATCTTTAATTGATAATTGATAGTTGTCTTCTTTTCTAATTGTGCATGTTTTATTTATGAATTAATTTAATAATAAAGTGATTTATTTCCACCTTAACTGATTTTAAAAAATAAAACAATTGATTTATGGGTTAATCAATTATTTTTCAAACTTTTATTCAAAAACAATATCATTAAAAATTAACAACTTGCTTTAATTAATTAAATAAGAATTTAATCAATTATTCATAGGATTTTGGATTTATTGTCAAAATTAAATAATACAATTTAGGAATAAATATAATTAACTTCAATTAAATAATTAAGTGGCAAAATTAAATCTAATTAATTAAATATTGAGAATATTCAATTAATCAAACTTTAGGATAAATTGGATTTATCGCCAAATAATCATTAAATTAAAGATAATTAGGACGATTAGGAATATTACTAGGAATATTTCCCCAATGCAGAATTTATGATAATCAATTAGGATTCGATGATGTTCAGATGTGCCTTTGGTTAGGACTTTGATGTCGATTTTGTTCGATGTGTCAATACAGGAGGGTTAATGAACCTATAGCCCATTTTGGGGTATTACAGTGCTTTATTCTTCTTTCTTCTTCCATGTCTTATTCATCTGATTTCTCAATTTCTCACGGATATCTTCATTTTGATTCTGATCATTGCTCAACATAGGTGATCTACAATCTTTCTTTAGGTGACCTATCTTATTACACTTGTAACATACCATGCTTCCATTCATCCAGCTTTTGGATTTGCCTTTGAAATGAGTCTTCATATAATTTTCTCCAATGTGTCCATATTTTCCACAGTAATGACAATTGTACCAAGTGTTATAATCCCAATTGTATGATTTATTCTTCACAGGTGACTTAGTCTGTTCATTTGATGACCATCTAGGTTTAGATCTGCATCCAAATGCTCTATGCCCATACTTATGGCAGTTAAAACATTGACCTTGAAACTTAGGTAAGGTAGGTGGATTGTTGACCTTAGACCTACAATCATGTGCCTGATGTCCATGTTTCTTACAGTTAAAGAAATGCCCATTGAGCTTAGGTTTAGGATCAGACTTACCATGTTTTTTCCTACATATGTTGGTTGTATGCCCTGGTTTTCCACGTGATGGCATGTGGGTTTATTGTTCTTTGGTTTTGCATTCTTCTGCTCTCCATTCTTTGATGATTCTCCTTCTTAAGTAGATGATGAATGCTCATTTAGTCCAAGTCTAGATCTATCACCAGATCTTCTAGGTGACCTTAACAACTCTTCAAAATATTTTGCAGCTTCATTAGGTTTGTTCATCCTTTCATTGATTTCCTTCTCAAATCTTAGTTCATTCCTTAATTGGTCATTTTCAGACCTCAATTGGTTGATTTCCATATCTTTCCTACCCAGCTCTTGATTAACCACCAACAGTTGATTTACCATGTCTAGTTGATTGTTAGTCAACCTTTGCATGTCTCTTGTCCTTTCATCTAGTCTCATTGCTATTTGTCTTTTATCTTCTTCAGCCATTGTCTTGTCATCTTCAATGTTCTTTTTCTGTTCAACTACTTCACAGAGTCTGACAGATTGAATTTCTTATTCTCTTCTTAGATTTATGATGTCATCATTTAGTATAGTATTTTTCTCCAGTAGCTCTTTTATGGCTTTGTCACTTTCTGCAGATTTTGCATTATCAAATAGTCCAGTGGTATCTTCTTCTTGATAGAGTGAATCATTTTTGTGAATAGCAATTTCTCTCCTTCTGCTCAAGGATTTCTTTAGTTCACCTCTAGATGCTTCCAGTTGTTGTAATGCCAACTGTACATCAATCTTTTGATTCTCTATGACCTTTCCCAGCTTATAGACTTCGATCTCAAGATCTTTTTCTCCAAGTGGTTAGACTTTCTATGAGAAACCTTGCAAGTCTGATACCAATTGTTGGAAATATAGTTGGGAAATGTGATACTGAGAGGAGGGGGTGAATCAGATATCACCTACTTAACTTTTGACATTGTATAAAACTTTTGCATAGCATCAACAATACTTCCTCAAAACAAAGTAACTAACATACTAAGCAGCATTCATGAAAGTACTCATAACACAGTAATTTTGGTTACCCAGAAACCCTTGAAAGGTAAAACTGGGGTAGGGATGACACCCACAAATCTTCACTACTGCATTAATAAGTTTTCTTGTTAGGGCTTACAAAATTTGATCAAAATGTGATCTACCCTGTGAGGGGTCTGCCCTATTAAGAGCTCAAAGACTTATACAGTCTACTTTGCTAAAGGATTTAAAACTTACAACAAAGTAAGCACTCATTTAAGAGATTACAATAGGTCTGTTAGGACCACTCAATTAAGAGATTTACCCTTATACACTTGTTAGAATGTCTCAATACCTGATCCTTTGGTTTGCACTTTATGCAGATTATAGATCTTCTCTTTACAATATTGTATTGATCTCTTCTATCAGATTTATCTCTATTTTGTCCTTTCACTGCTTAACTTGATCACTGAACTCTGTCTAAATGCTTCACCAAAACTGAATGTGCATCTCTGCTCATTCCTTCATACGCTTTGCATACTCTCTTTTCACACTCTTATGTTTTATGGTTCAAATCTTATGCTTATATAAACAACAAAACATCTTCATGATTCAAAATCTATGGTTCAGATTAACTCCTTTTGCCACTTAAGCCTTACTAATGTCTGATTGGCTCTAAGTATTACATAGGGATCACTGATTGCAAAATAGATGCGTAATCACCTCTGTAATTACCTCAACAAACAAAATATAAAACATGAATGTCGACCAAAATGATTTACCTTGATCACTGTGCCATAAGAAATTCATATGTCATTTCTGGCTAACTTGACAAATGATGTTCCTAATACTCGGCATTCACTGTACTCGACATATGTTGATATCTCTGTCGCTCGATAATCATTGCATACATGGCTCAGCAAAACTTGACTCAACTAATACAAAAATACATAATGACCATAAGTTTACTCGGCAGTACTACTGCTTGGTAAGTATACATTACATAACTCAGCCTTTACATAATGACTCGGTCGTAGTGATGACCGACCATCATTGCCTAGATAAATGACTAAGTGTGAGTCACTAATAGTCAACAAAAATATAGAGATCTACAATAACTACAAATTGATTTCCCATACATTGGTGTGTTCATAATAGGTTGAGAATTGCATTTGGGATAGGTGGTATATGGTCTTTGACCAAGCACCCTATAATAATTGGGAGGTGCCTTTATATTTTTTAAGAAATCTATATTGTGAGTTTATCCTCGGTGAGAAGCTGAATTACTTTGACATCCAACAGTTCTAGGGTAGAGGGAGAGGCTTTGTGCAAGATAGATTTGGGGCCCATAGGGTGGTAGAGCCGCAACATAGGAGGCATCTAGCTAAAAAATGATAGTTCATGCTATGGTCTTGGTAGTAGGGAAGGAGTGTATGTATTTACAAACCCTTCAAGCAACTACATCATTGACTGATGTCATTATTGAGCATGGCACACAATTAGTCAAGGACGAGGGTGGATCAACACCTGCACCACCTCCATCATCATCAAATGCTCCATTTGGCTCAACCCAACCCATTGAGCATATGTGCCCCATTTGTCAAGGTATATGTGTTGGGGTAGATACCGATGCGAATGATGATGGTTTGGCATCCCATTCATGTACACATTGTATGAGTAGATACCAGGCATTCGCTACTTAGGATGTGGCCCTCACAAACAACCTATTGATGATGGTGTTTTCTATGAGATAGATGCAGATATGTTTATTTGTTTTTTGACATGACATTAATTAATCACCTAAATATTATAAAAGTAAATAAATTTTTATTTAGAGAACAAATTAAATTGATATATGAATAATATGCATTGTAGGGTGCAACAGGTGATACTACAAGAATGTACCACAAAGTGTTCTTATATTCTGAATTTAAAAAGAATTATGAAGTCTATTTATTTTTATTTTACATGTTGAATCAATAATAGAAAAAGTCTAATCTTTTCTAAAGATATGTTTTATTTGATGTTTTAAAAAATTACACTTTAGAACTCTCATGGACTTAGAATAGTATGCTATAGTGGAACTTTCATATTGATGGTGTTGTAGTTGATTGTAGTAGCCATATATGAACATATCTTAGTTTTGTGATATTTGTAATTTGATCTTTGTTATTTCTAAATTATAATTCTACTTCTTCAAATGCTATTCATTTATATAAGGGGAGTGTAGAAGTAGTTGTTATAGCTAACTTCGTATATTTGTAGAGCTTAAAATATAAATTGGATTTTGACTATTTTTTTTAGTTGTCTCCTTATATGACCTGACTACTTAAAAAGATTTTTTTGGCTTCTAGGCATTAGCAAAGCTCCTTATAGAATTCGTTAAGCATCGAAGGGTCAAAATGTGGCCATTTCAAAGTGTCACTCATTACCTACTTAAAGATGTGCCAATAATCGTGCACTCTAAATTGCTAGTATTAATGGACAAATGTCCTAGTGTTTGTGCACAAATGTCCCACTAGTGGTGGACAAATAGGCCAATTATGAGCCTAAAAACTAAAAAATGATCAACTATTAATGGATATTTAGTTATCTTTTTTAGGCTCCTTTAAAATTAGTAATTAGGAGGTTGGGTCTACAAGAAATGGTATCCAAACATAATAACCCAACCAAAATAACCTTGGACACAATAACTTTGTCATAATAATCCAAGGACAAAATAACCCTAGGTCATAATTTAACCCATGGACAAAATAACCCATGGTCAAAATAACTTATGGATAGAATAGCCCGTGGTCATTTTAGATCAAGCTAGTAAACTAGAAATGACTTAAAATCAATAAGAACATTAGAATTTAGATCATGTAGAACGAATTAAACCAAGTTGAGAGAACATTTTGAATGGAGGCCATAGAAACTGCAAAAGTGAAATAATATTAAAAGCCACCATGCATATCATGCATATGGTTCTATCTAGAAGGGATTATTGTGAATAATTTCATTCCTAATGTTTGAAGGGTGGATATTTTTCCAATTCGTATGCCAATGTTTTTGCTCCAATTTTCAATGTTATATCTTCATGTGTCCAAATGACCATAAATAGTCACAAAAACTATTTATTAAACTAAATTATAAATGTGATTACAAGGAACATAAACAAGCATGAAAAAAGATTAAGTAACATTAATCTTTAAGATAAAAAAAGGTATTGTGAAAAATTTTCAAATGTCACTATTTGGAGATGTTTTTCCATTTCTCACAATGCTTGTGTTGGAAAGTTGAAGAATAAGGTCTACAAACATAGTACGGTGTCGATGAAGTATTTGCATTTGAGATCAAGAAACTTTCTTCATTAGCTTTCGTGTCTCAGATAGACGTAATTGATGCATTTGAAACATTTATACAATCTCATTATTATACAGAACATTAGGAGACTCTGCAACCCATAATTGATTATTTTGAAGATGGATAGATTGGAAAAATAACCAAAAGAGGCAACAAATGATCACCCAAGTTTTCAATTACAATGTGGAATTATTATTTAGCTATTCAAGATGATCTTCCCAAAACTGATAATACTATTGAGGCATGACATAGAAGATTTAGTGAATTGCTTCAAGCATCACACAAATCAGTCTAGAAATTCATCAAAGTAGTGAAAAAGAACAAGGCCTCCAAGAGAATAAAAAAGAGAAATATGCGTCTAGATACACTAGGCAACCAAGTAGGAAAAAATACCATGAACTCAAAGAAAGACTAAATCCATAACATTTTAGATTATATAAGAGGCATCACTCATAATTTGACACTTTGATTGAAAATTCGAATAATAAAAATTTTTAGCAACATACGTGCAATTTATAAATTTTGTTTCCCTTTCTCTATATTCTCACGGGGATATTTTGTCCATGGATTGTGGTGACCACAGGCCATTTTGGCTTGGGTTATTATGAGCCTGAGTTATTGTGACTAGGTTATTTTGTTCAGGATTATTTTGTCCAAGATTATTTTGACCGAGTTATTATATCAAGGATTATTTTGGCCGGACTATTATGCTCTACAACCACAAGAAATACTTGACCAATACAACATGCTCCCCTAGTAATACTCTTCCTCTATTTATTTTCAACTTTATCTAATATTTTAAAAAAATTAACTAAACTTATGACTATTATATCATATCCTTACGTGTACAACACAAGCTTGGTTAGATCAACACCTTTGATTTAAAAAATCCTATGCAATTTGACCCCTCTCCGTCGGGTTGTCCATTTGTCGGGCCTAAAATGAGTTCATTATTGAAACATATTAAGAGACTATCGCTCTAATGTTTAGTTGCTTCTCTTTTCTCTAACATGAACCAACCCCGACAACCCATTTCCACGATGAATTTCACAATAAACCTTATCAATGCAATTTTGTTGGCTAATATGTTAAACGTAATCACTGCTGAAGGATTGAGGAAAATTGTAGTTTACCAATTGTAAACTCAGGACACTAAGATTTTAGTTGTGAATCAATGCCTTAATACTATTGGCATATACTTTTCTTGGGCAAATTTATTCTGGTTTATTTCCTTGGAAACTTCAATTCCCAAGATAAGAATCACTTTTCCTCGCGTGTCTTTAAGTGCCTTAAAACGACAAATCATATTAATTGTACTTAAAATGTTGCTTTAAACACCATGACGGCGACTCATAGAGTGGGCCAAGGCATTTATAGCTCTTAAACTAATTCTATCCATTCCCTTCCACCGAAAATAATATAAAATGAAATCTCTTTAATGGATCAATTGGTCAATAGTCAATTTTTTATCTTTTCAATTATATGTTAATATTAATTTGGAGAAATCTCCAGCTCGTACCTTTATGTCTTTCCGCGTGGTATTTAATATGTAGTTGGACAATGCCGGGTTTAATTTTGTTCCATGTGTGTAGTTGGATCACATTTGACAGCCATGAGATTCTGCTGTTTGGTCTACGTTGTCATTATTAAGCCGCCTACAATTGTACTCGGTAAGGTATCGTGAGGCTTACGGTCCGCGATATTCACCTAGCGGGCCCTAAGGCGGAACATTTAAAAAAAATATTATTTCAAAGTCCACAGATCGCATGTCGGTGTAGTACTTACTTGATTGAGTTTGCGGCCGAGTGTTTGGTGCTCATTTCTTCTGTACTTCAAATCATCCCGTTCTTATCCTTCACGTCACTTTTCTGGACTGGGTTATTTCGATAAAATAATCTAACCTAAGCTTTAGGAATGAATGAATAAGTGATTTTAAAGACGGTCATGAGATTAAATAGTTTACGGAATAAAAATATATATATATTTTAATTTTATTAAGATATCAGATTCTTAGTTGGTCATTTAGTTAATTTATTCTTTATCAAATAATTGGCGTATGTTGTCAATTTTTAAGCTATTTCTGTACTGGATATGGATATCCTCGTAAGTTAAGTATTGTATGATAAAGTGTCATTTCATTTCTACTCCTTCATTATTGTAGAATATACAATCTCATTCTTCCCAAGTTTTATTGGTTATCTTCCACTTACCTCTCACTTGTAAAATGATCGGACTCATCTTCAATTGTGCAACTAATGGTCTCATTTTCCCTTTTTGATAGCCCCAAAAATATTTTTTCAACATGATCCTCAGTTGACCTAAACTTTTTGAATTAACAAGTTTTTTTCACCTCATTTGTTTTGAGAAGCGTCTATCCAACAATCAAAATGCCCATTCACATATTTGAAGGTATTTATTTATTAATTTAAAAAATTAGAACAACATTTTTTATTTTTAATTAGTTAATAAATAAGGTGAAACTTGCATTTTGATTGTTGGATAGACAATTGTTCTCTTTTACTCAAATGGCAATTCTAAAATTTTCAGTCACATGATTTTTAATTTCTTCATTGGTGTAAGGACTTTTTGCAAATTGATGTTTTGCTTGTTTAGTTATTCCGACCAAGGAGAGGAGGACCAATAGCTGTTAAGCCTGTTATAACTAACTGTGTGCATCTTAAACTCCAAAAAAGTACTGTTGTCACAAAAGTTTGCACCCTTGTCTGACGTGCTACCCTCGGACAACCTTGTGAAACATGGAAACAACCTCCAAGTGTGGGACTTGCACATGTGAGGTTGAATGTCCGGAAAATGTCGACTTTCTTACAATCAAGATGTACCTTAACTAAAACTTTTGAGGAAAAGGGGCAGAAGGGATGTTGAAAGGGAAATGGGTGATTTACCAAATTGAATCTTGATCTCTTCTTGCATGAACTGTATTAGACATCAACAAAATAACTACACTTACACAATCTCTTGTGTTCTATTAGCTCTAAAAATAGCATGAAAGTTAGGTATTAGACATCAACAAAATGACTACACTTACACAATCTCTTGTGTTCTATTAGCTCTAAAAATAGCATGAAAGTTAGAGTTTAATTGACTCAAAAGGAACTGAGTATTTATAATAGAATACGTCGAACAAGGCAACACAACTTAGAACTTAGAACACAAATAAAGCCCACTCAAATAGAAGATGAAAATCACAATGAATGGTTGAGCATGGAAAGAGGTAAAACAAATAATTTTATTAATATAAAAAAAGGAGAAGTTTGCAATTGTAGAAGAACATAAAACTCTATAAGAGAAACCAGAAGGAGAGAGATCCCAGAAAATATGCACAAACTTGCCTTTATAGATCAAACATAACTCTGATTGATCATCAAGGTACATACCCTAACCAAGGTTAGGTTGCAGAAGGAAGAAGGAAACAAATCAGACTAAAGGTTTGATTTCTATGTGCAAATTTTTATTCAAAAGTGATAGAAAGAGGCCACATAAATGCCCCTATAGTTGAGAATGTCCTTTATGGCATTAAAAAAATGGACCTGAGAGCCATCTGCAAAAATAAATGAGCATGGGATGATTGAAAGAACCAACCAAAAGCACACAACTGTAATGGCGCCGCTTGAACAAAAAGGTTGTTGGGGCAAAAGTTGATGGATAATTGAGTAATCAATATGATCAATCCTCTGCATGATCTTTATTGTTGAGAGTGCCCTCGATGACCTCAACTCGTGCTCAATCGACACCTATAATGATCTCTATGTTTATTGATAAGTAGGAGATATTTTCCACATCAAGTCAAATTGCAATATTGCTATCATGATTCAACTGTGTAATTGTTTTAGTCAAATTCATTGACCCATGTTTGATGAGTAATGGTTCACATGAACCCATCTCTCATGAGAGTGAATAGAACATTACCATGTCTACCATGGCAGTCGATAAGATCACACCATATTATATTGAAATGGCCTTGTCGATGAAAGTAAGCATATCAATAAGACCCCTTTGAATTACATAAACCACTCAACCACATCAATAAGACACACATCGACAAAATGGAAACCTATCTCATCGAAATCCATCGTCGATGCTTCTTACTTTTGAAATTCCATCACTCCTATCGAACTTCGACAAGAGTTTTGGAACTGAACACAAGGCCCGCCTACCTCTTTTAGCAAGAGATGAACTCTTTTTCTTTGATGTCCACAAGTTCCACTTAGGTTGTTGGGCTCCGACAACACTTCTAGAACTAACTACAGTGCTCACCAAGAGTTCCTGAACTATAGAGAATTTTTTATGGTTCCTGAACTTAACCCATTTTTCTGACTAACCTTCATTTGTCGATACCAGTCTTGGAACTTAGAAAATTTTCTCTGCCTTTCAACTTACACTTATTTCTTTTCTCGTTGAGAGTATTGTGAGGTTTCAGACCCTACGTCGGAACCTGATGCATGTTCAAGAACCCATGCCAAATGCTAATAAAACATGACATTTGAAACGACCAATTGTTAATGATAATTGTATGCTTCCTCCAACATATAAATGCAAACATGGTGAACCAAGGGTTGAAGTACAAATATAAGTTAAACCCATGAAGGATTTCTTAGATCGAATATCTGTAATAGGCTAGTTCTGGCAAAATAGCCAACAAGTACAACAAAATTTAACAAATTTTATTTGTTATCTTCATATATGACTCAACTATTTATAACTATAACTATTATTTTTACTTTTAGATAGTAAAATCAGATATTGTACTATTTATTATGCATACAAAAATTAAAAAGTGATCATTTCTAATTCACTTTGATAGAAAAAAGGCACAATTGAATTCCTCAATAGTCACGTGAAATTGACACTAACAAAGTTGAACAATTGATTGTTAACGCCTCCTCCACAACAATTCTATATCAATGATAACTATTCATACTTTCGACCTATATAGTTTTCAACAAGCAATTGATGCGCCTCGGTTATAACCTCACTAGCTGCGTCATTGCCTCAAGCGCAAAGATTACATTTTCGACCTATAACTTACCAACCCGGTTACTTTTGGTGCCTATTACTTCAAATCATTCAGCTCGAATCATTTCGTTCTTCTCCTTCACGTCACTTCCTGGACTGGGTTATACTTCGATAAAATAATCGAGACTTTCGGAGGAGCATATCCAATGGGTTGATAATTCTCGGCGTGGGTGTTCGTAATTTCTTATTCTGTTTCCACGTCACAGTAAAAAAGGACGATGAATAATTTGCTTTCTTTTTGCGTCTTAAGCCCGTCTAAGGAAGGCATAAAGACGCCAAGCTGATACCTACACACGCGGCATCGGAAATCTCATGTGCATGACACCTGACCTATTTCCAGGTTTCCCTCTCTACTGTGGCCCGACCGACTTTCTACTTAACTCCCGACTCCTCCCCAAACTCTCATTCACTGTCAGCAAGCTTTTTTGCATAATTTTTCATCACACATTTCTACCTCTATAATGTCAGGAAAAGCTGAAGATCGGCGGAGAGTGATAATAATGGCTGCCACTGTGATCATGGTGGTGGCAGCTGTGGTCGTGTGTGTGACCGTCGGATTCGTCCCATCGAGCGGCCTTCATTCCAGAATCGTCATTAGAAACTCGGTGAAGAAAACTCGAAGCTTGTATGAATTCAGAACTGCGGCATGCAAGAGCGCGGCGGATCCTCGGCTGTGCGTTTCCACAATTGCAAGGTTACCCGGATGGCCGGAAGCACTTCCTTCCCAGCTCGTGAATATTGCAGTAAAAGCTTCCATTGGCTTGGTTGAAAGAACTTCTGCAACGGCTTTGGGTTTGGCCGGCTCTGTTTCCGGCGGTGTAGAACAGAGCGCTCTTGAAGACTGCATAGAACTGTTGGATGACACCGTTGACCAGCTCACCGAAGCCCTCGAAGACGTAGTCACCATGGATTTCAATGGTGAGAGCTTTGTGGGCAGCAATGTGAGGACTTTACTCAGCGCCGGCCTTACAAATCAGGACACCTGCATTGAAGGAATGGCGGCGACAAATGGAGAAGTGAGGTCCCAGCTTGAGAGCAACGTCGACCAAATCTCCGATCTGTTGAGCACTTCTCTCGCCATGGCCAAGAGAATCTCAGATCTCACTGCTACCATTGACGATTTTAAGTCGCCTTTCCACAACCGCCGTCTTATGGGGGACGACGATTTCCCGGCATGGCTATCGGCGGCGGATCGCCGGCTTCTGCAAGCTCCTCCGGGAGTTCTTCAAGTGGACGCGTGGGTCGCCCAGGACGGTAGCGGAAATTACACGACGATCACTGAGGCCATCAATGCTTGTCCAGATAAAAGCAGTAGGAGATTTGTGATCCGTGTCAAGGCAGGGACATACCATGAATTGATTGAGATTAAGAAAAAGAAGGCAAATGTGACCTTGATTGGCGACGGAATGGATTCCACCATCATTTCAGGCAACAGAAGTGTGTCTGATAATGTGACCACTTTCCGTTCTGCAACCTTCGGTTCGTGTCGTAAATTTTACTGTTCTTTTAGTTGCATTGTTAGTTGTTGTTTTGTTAGAAAACATGCTAAAGTGCTCTTTTCTTGTAGTTTTTGGAGCTTCGTAATGTTTGTTTTTAAGATTTGTTTTAGCACTTTCGCTAATCGACGTCTGGCTGTGCTTTTGCTTTACAATAATATTTTGACTTTTCCTTTTCTACCTACTCAAACATTCCCCTCCTCAATTGCTATTAACTTATTCTACGGCATAGATATAGTTAAATAATTATTCCCTTTGGCTTATTATTAACGAATTGCTAACCGAACGGGTTTTGCTTTGTCTATAAGTGGTGTCGTATACTGGTGAAGACATATTGCTAACGAAAAGGGTTTTGTTTGGTCTCTAAGTGGTGTAGTATAGGGGTGAAATCAAAAAATTGTTGAATTAGTAGTGAAGTTTGAATTTCCACCATTGCCGATTTTGGAAGTCATTTGTCTCCTTTTTACTAACTATTGAATGACTATTTCATAGACTATAGTCTATTATTAAAGTATTGAATTCGTAGATTTGAACAGTCTAAGGATTGAGGCCTTCTGCTAATAGTGGGTGGTAAAACGATTGAAATGATGGTAGACTAAAAACTCAAGTACTAGACTACTATGTTTATAAATAATGGGCTTTCATTGGAACATTGAACTAGTGGATGAATTGACACTCTTTCTAATAGTCTTTGAAAATAAAGTCATTAAAATGATACTAGACTAGTGACCCAAGTACTAGACTACTATGGTAATAACTATGGGCCTTCTTGGACCATTGAACTAGCAAATTTGAACATTCTAGGGATTGAGACTCTGCTAATAGTATTGATGATAAATCCATTGAAATGATATTAGACTAGAAATCCAAGTTATGCTTATAGACTATGGGCCCTTATTTGACTATTGAACTAGTTGATTTGAACACTCCTCTCCTCTAATATTCTTTGATGATAAAGACATTGAAATGACACAAACCTAGAAACCTAAATAATAGATTACTATGCTTATAGACTAAAGATCTTGCTTGAACTTCTCTTGATAATAGTCTTGATGGTAAACTATTGAAATATTCTAGACTAGAAACAAGAGGACTAGATTACTATACTTATAAACTATTGAACTTCGTTAAACTATTGACGATAAAGCCATTGAAATAATGGAAACTAGACTACCATGCTTATGAGCATATATTAGACCATTGAACTAGTAGTTTTAAGCACATAAGATTGAGAGTCTCCGCCAATGGTCTGACCATAACGCCATCGAAAAGAGATCCTCGTTAATGATATCTTTACACTCATACTTGCCTTAAAAACCATCCCCAAATAAAAAATAAGAGTTCTGTTATCGCTTTGCAAAATGCTTTTTAGAATTTAAGTTTGCCAAATACATCTGTAAAAGCAAGTAGCTCTAAACTGTTCTTGTTTGGCAAATGCAGCTGTTAAAGGCCCGGGGTTCATTGCTCGTGACATCGGCTTCGAGAACACAGCCGGGCCCTACAGAAACCAGGCCGTGGCCCTTCGAGTGGATTCCGATCAATCTGTATTCTTCCGGTGCACTATGAAAGGATATCAAGACACTCTCTACGCTCATTCCCTTCGCCAATTCTACAGAGAATGCAAAATTTTCGGCACAGTAGATTTCATCTTCGGCAATGCCGCTGCGGTTTTCCAAGGCTGCGAAATCAGCCCAAGGAAACCCTTGCCAAACCAGATGATTACTCTTACAGCTCAAAGCAGAAAGGACCCCAACCAGAACACTGGCTTTTCCATCCACGACTGCAATATTACGGCTGCTCCCGACTACAGCCTTGTGAAATCTTCATTCCGAACATTTCTGGGCAGGCCATGGAAACCGTTCTCTCGGACTGTGTTCATGCAATCTTTTCTGGATGACATTGTTCAGCCAGAGGGTTGGGTACCATGGAATCAATCTAACCTTTTCCTGGATACTCTCTACTATGGTGAGTATATGAATTATGGACCCAGCGCAGGACTTGTAGGACGGGTCAAATGGCCAGGTTATCACGTATTGAATGTTTCCGACGCAAATAAATTTACAGTTGCTCAGTTCATTGATGGCAATAGGTGGTTGCCTTCCACGGGAATTTCATATATATCCGGACTGAAGGTCTGATTCTCGTAAACGTATGGCGGCACTGCTAATTGTTAGTTTTTTTTAACTCTAGGCCAGAAATCTTAATTTTTTGTGGGGGGATTTCAATTTGTAATAATGGGGATCGTTTTCGGTCAATTTGTAATTTGTAATATGTGGGTCGTTTTGGGTTTTGGGGGGCGGCGGATTTCAATAGTCAATTTTATCTTTTCAATTATATGTTAATATTAATTTGGAGAAATCTCCAGTTCGTCGTTTAATCATTCACAATCTTTATATGTTTCCGCGTGGTATTTAATATGTGGTTGGACAATGCCCGGCTTAATTTTGTTTCATGTGTCTGGTTGGAACGCATTTGACAACCCATTACAGCCTAAAATTGTACTCGGCAAGATATCGAGAGCCTTACCTAGCGGGCCCTTACGCGAAACATTTAAATTTTTTTTATCTCAATGTCCACAGACTGTATGTCGGTGTAGTATTTACTTGATTGACTTTGCGGCTAAGTGTTTGGTGCCCATTTCTTCTAGTTCAAATCACCTCGTTCTTATCCTTCACGTCACTTTTCTGGACTGGGTTATTTCGATAAAATAATCTAGCCTAAGCTTTAGGAATGAATGAATAAGTGATTTTAAAGAGGGTTGTGAGATTAAATAGTTTATGGAATTAATTTCGATAAAAATGATCTAAGTTTTAAGAATGAATGAATAAGTGATTTTAAAGACAGCTGCGATATTAAATACTTTATGGAATTAATTTCAATAAAATGATTTAAGTTTCAGGAATGAACAAATAAATGATTTTAAAGATGGTCGTGACATTAAATAGTTTATGGAATTAATTTCGATAAAATGATCTAAACTTTAGGAATGAATGAATAAGTGATTTTAAAGATGGTCGTGACATTAAATAGTTTATGGAATTAATAAATAAATATATATAAATATATATATATATATATATATATATATATATATATATATATATATATATATATATATATATATATATATTTAAGATATCAGATTTTGTTTGATTAAAAGGTTGGTCATTTAATTAATTTTTCCTTTATCAAATAATTAGTGTATGTTGTTAATCTTGAAGCTATTTTGGGACATGGTTATTTTCATAAGTTGTGTATTCTATGATGAAGTGTCATTCCATTTCTACCATTCCATTATTATAGAATATACAATCACATCCTTCCCAAGTCTACTTAAATGTTTGTTTCGATGCAAACAAGATTCGATAGAAGAAGAAAAGACTGTATGTAAGGGCCCGAGGGGACAAGAACTTATATTGCCCAGAGGTAGCCCTTGAACCAATTTCTTCCCCATTCTCATGAGTTTTGGTTTACCCAAATATCAGGGAGGGTTCAACAGAGAGAGAAAGAAAGCTTTTTATTGGCCATCTTGCACCAACCTCTCATGTGTAAAATGCCCTGATTCATCTTCAATTTTGTAACTAATAGCCTCATTTTCCCTTTTTGATGGCACCAAATATTTTTTTTCAACATGATCCTTAGTTGATCTAAACTTTTTGAGTTAACAAGTTCTTTTCACCCCATTTATTTTGAGAAGAGTCTATCCAACAAAATGCTCATTCACATATTTGAAAGTATTTATTATTAATAAATTTAAAAATCAAAACAACAATTTTTTATTTTTTATTAGTTAATAAATATGGTGAAACCTGCATTTTGATTGCAGGATAGACAATTGTTCTCTTTTGTTTAGATGGCAATTCTAAAATTTTCAGTCACATGAGTTTTAATTTCTTCATTAGTGTATGGGCATTTTTGTAAATTGATGTTCCACTTGTTTAGTTATTACGACCCAGGGAAGGAGCACTAGCCGCTGTTATAGCTAAATTTGTGCATCTTAAACTCCAAAATAGTACAATAACTTTCAAAAAAATTTATTTGTTATCTTTATATGCGACTCAACTACTTATAGCTATTATTTTACTTCTAGGTAGTAAAGACAAAAGCTGCAAGAGTCAAAAAGTGATCATTTCTAATTGCATTTTATCTATTCACTTTGATAACCAAAAAATGTACAATTGAATTCCTCAATAGTCAATGCCCAATTGACACTAATAAAGTTAACAACCATTCTCAAACATTTTATATCAATGATAACTCTTCATATTTTCGACCTATAACTTACAAAACCGGTTACTTTTGGTGCCTACTACTTCAAATCATTGAACTCGAATCATTTCGTTCTTCCCCTTCACTTCACTTCACT
The DNA here is from genome assembly GCA_027943335.1 of Chamaecyparis obtusa. NCBI lineage: Eukaryota > Viridiplantae > Streptophyta > Pinopsida > Cupressales > Cupressaceae > Chamaecyparis > Chamaecyparis obtusa. The sequence continues at coordinate 4,523,932 of BSBK01002075.1, read as the reverse complement.
TCACTTCACTTCCTGTACTGGGTTACTTCGATAAAATAATCGAAACTTACGGAAGAGCATATCCAATGGGTTGATAATTCTCGGCGTGGGTGTTCGTAATTTGCGTTCCTTTTTTCTTATTTTGTTTCCATTTAACACGACACGTTTTCACGTCATAGTAAAAAGGACGATGAATAATTTACATTCTTTTTTCGTCTTAAGCCCCTCTAAGGAATGCATAATGACGCCAAGCTGATATCTAAACACGCGGCATCGGGAAACCTATCTGCATGACAGCTGTCATACTTACAGCGGCCCTCGCTACTGTAAGCCGACCGACCTTCTACTTAACTCCCGACTCCTCCCCAAACTCTCATTAGTGTCAGCAAGAATGATTTTTCAGCACACTTTTCTAGGTCCATAATGTCAGGGAAAGTTGAAGATCGGCGGAGAGTGATCATCATGGCGACCACTGTGATCATAGTGGTGGCGGCGGTGGTGATGTGCGTGGCCGTCGGATTCATCCCATCGAACGGCCTTGATTCCAGAATCGTCATTAGAAGCTCGGGGAAGAAAACTCGAAGCTTGCATGAATTCAGGACTGCGGCATGCAAGAGCGCGGCGGATCCTCAGCTTTGCGTATCGACAATTGCAAGGTTACCCGGATGGCCGGAAGCACTTCCTTCCCAGCTCGTGAACATTGCAGTAAAAGCTTCCATTGGCTTGGTTGAAAGAACTTCTGTAACGGCTTTGAGTTTGGCGGGCTCTGTTTCCGGCGGTGTAGAACAGAGCGCTCTTGAAGACTGCATAGAATTGTTGGATGACACTGTAGACCAGCTCACTGAAGCCCTCGAACACGTAGTCACCATGGATTTCGATTTCATTGGTGAGAGCCTTGTGGGCAGCAATGTGAGGACTTTACTCAGTGCTGGCCTTACAAATCAGGACACCTGCATTGAAGGATTGGCGGCGACAAATGGACTAGTCAGGTTGCAGCTGGAGAGAAACGTCGAGCGAATCTCAGATCTGGTGAGCACTTCTCTCGCCATGGCCAAGAGAATCTCAGATCTCACTCCTAGCATCGACGATTTTAACTCGTCTTTCCACAACCGCCGTCTTATGGCCGACGGGGAGGATGAAGATTTTCCGGCATGGCTGTCGGCGGCGGATCGCCGGCTTCTGCAAGCTCCTCCGGGGGTTTTACAAGTGGACGCGTGGGTCGCCCAGGACGGTAGCGGAAATTACACCACGATTACTGAGGCCATCAAAGCTTGTCCAGATAAGAGCAGCAGGAGGTTTGTCATACGTGTCAAGGCAGGGACATACCATGAATTGATTGAGATAAAGAAAAAAAAGGCAAATGTGACCTTGATTGGCGACGGAATGGATTCCACCATCATTTCAGGCAACAGAAGTGTGTTTGATAATGTCACCACTTTCCGTTCTGCAACCTTCGGTTCGTGTCGTAAATTTTACTATTCTTTTAGTTGCATTATTAGTATCTGTTTCATTAGAAAAAAATTAAATTGCTTTTTTCTTGTAGTTTTGGAGCTCCGCTATCTTAGTTTTAAGATTTGCGTGATAACTTTCCCTAATCGACGTCTGGCAGGCTTTTGTTTTACAAATAATATTTTAACTTATCCTTTCCCCTATTCAAACATTCCCCTCCTCAATTGCTATTAATTTATTCTATTGCAAAGATATCATTATTATGTCCTTGGCTTATTATACGAATCGCTAACCGAAAGGGTTTTGCTTTGTCTATAAGTGGTGTAGTATAGGGGTGAAGTCACATTGCTAACCAAAAGGGTTTTGTTTTGTCTATAAGTGGTGTAGTATAGGGGTGAAGTTACAAAATCGTTGTATTATTATGAAAGTTTGACTTTTCACCATTGCTGAATTTGGAAGTTGTTTGTTTTCTTTTTATTAACTGTTCATAGCATGTGTATATGCTAGACTATTATGTTTATAGATTATAGGCCATCGTTAACCATTAAATTAGTGAATTTGGACATTCTAAAGATTGAGGCTCTTTGTTAGTAGTTGGTAGTAAAATCATTAAAATGATGGTAGACTAAAAACTAGAGTACTAAATTACTTGTGCTTATAAACTACGGATCTCTCATTGAACCATTGAACTAGTAGATTTGAACACTTTAAAACTTGAGATGTCTTGGTAATAATGATGGTAAACCATTGAAATATTCTAGACTAGAAACATTGAGTACTAAGCTTATAAACTATTGGCCTTCGTTGAACTATTGAATTAATGATTTGAACATAAAAATGAAAACTTTTTAATAATAATCTCGACGATAAAGCCATTCAAATCATTCAATTAGTAAATTTAAACACAAAAGATTGAGACTGACTGCCAATGGTTTGACTATAACGCCAATGAAAAGAGATCCTCGTAAATGTTCTCTTTACACTCATACTTGCCTAAAAACCCTTTCCCAAATAAAAAATAAGAGTTCTGTTATCACTATGCGAAATGCTTTTTAGAAAATATTATTAGTTTCCTAAGTACAGCTGTAAAAGCAAGTCACTCTGAATTGTTGTTGTTTGGCAAATGCAGCTGTTAAAGGCCCTGGGTTTATTGCTCGTGACATTGGCTTCGAGAACACAGCTGGGCCCTACAGAAACCAGGCGGTGGCCATTCGAGTGGATTCCGATCAATCTGTCTTCTTCCGCTGCAGTATGAAAGGATATCAAGATACTCTCTACGCTCACTCTCTGCGCCAATTCTACAGAGAATGCAAGATTTTCGGCACAGTGGATTTCATATTCGGCAATGGCGCCGCTGTTTTCCAAGGCTGCGAAATCAGCGCGAGAAAACCCCTTCCAAATCAGATCATTACTTTGACGGCTCAGAGCAGGAAGGACCCCAATCAGAACACTGGCTTTTCTATCCACGGCTGCAATATTACGGCTACTCCAGACTACAGGCTTGTGAAATCCTCATTCAGAACATTTTTGGGCAGGCCATGGAAACCGTTCTCGCGGACTGTGTTCATGCAATCTTTTCTGGATGACATTGTTCAGCCAGAGGGTTGGGTACCATGGAATCAATCTAACTTTTTCCTGGATACTCTCTACTATGGCGAGTATATGAATTATGGACCCAGCGCAGCACTTGTAGGAAGGGTCAAATGGCCAGGTTATCACGTATTGACTGTTAAACAGGCAAAGAAGTTTACAGTTGCTCATTTCATTCATGGCAACAAGTGGTTGCCTTCCACAGGGATTTCATATCTCTCCGGACTGAACGTCTGATTCTCGTAAACGTATGGTAGCCATTGGTAATTGTTTGTATTAATTAATTGTAGGCCAGAAATCTGATATGCAATTTCAATTTGTAAATTGGTGATCGTATTTGGTCAAGGATTGTGTTGTCATTCTGAATTTGTTACTGAAATCCTGCTTGACTGAAATTTATCCGGGTAAACGAATAGTTCAGTAAAATTGTTGTAAGCATTCCACTTGTATTACTATATTTATCTCGTTTTTCTAATAAAGCCATCGTGGCACCGTCGTCTTTGTAAAAACGGCGGTGGGAGAGGCGGCTGGTAGTGGTACTCATGCTTTACCTACTTATCATGTCTCATCATTCGCTGTGACGTCATGCTTGTTTTCATTATTGTCCTTTTCTCTTTACGATTACTATTTTGACACGTCATAAAAGTTTGGTTCTTCTTTATGCAAACTTTAATTACTGAAAATTTTGAATTAGCGTATAATCCTTTCGAATTTTGTGTAACTTGCTAATAATTCGGGGATGTAAAAGTAAGTCTTCTGGCCGAATAACATTTTGTCTTTTTGGTCTGCTTTTGCTCTTTGTTATCTGTTTTCAACGTTAGAATCTGTGATCTTTTCCCTCAATGGAAGTCTGGTTTCTGCTTAAAGTTGTGCATATTTTCGAAATGTATAAATTGCAGAGTTAATACATAGAGATTGGAGAGCAAATTTGCGCAACTTTCGGCAATTCTTATTCTTCAGAAAAATAAAAATGGTAAAAGTGAAAAAAAAATCTTATTCTAGAGGGCGGTGAGAAGTTAAGTAGCAATGTCATTTTCATGGAGGAATCTGGAAGCACGATTTTGAAGCTTATGAAGTCTCCGTCGAGTACAATGTAAAGCAGATTGAAGTTAAATAAATTACTTCCACGCTCTGAGGTCCACGGGAGAATTTTTTTTTAATTTATTGGATGAGTATTTCTCTCATAAGATAAGAGAAATTATTACAGAATGACGTTTTATACTAATGATTGATCTTTCTTATCGTCGTGGCATAGAATGGTGGATGCACGTTTATTCTAAATAATAATTGATGAAAATTGGAAAGCATATTGAAATGGATTGCTTATATTATATTAATTATTGCTTGCTTTTATTTTAAATAATAATCAATAAAAAAATTAAAAGCATTTTGAAATGGACTGAAAGTATCAATTATTGCTTTCGAGAGTGTTCATCATGTTGAATTGACGTTGTAATATAATGGGTAGTACTGTCATAACAATAATAATTTGGTTCATTATGATCTTGCATTCGTCATTTTCTTAATCTTTTGGAAAAAAGTAATCTTCAAAATTAGAAATTTATATTAATTTATTTTTTAAAGTTACGATTAAGATGCAATAAATAAAATCATTATAAGTTTTTAAAAAAGATATCATGAAATTAATAATATATATCAATAAAAGTCAATTATAAAATATTAAGAATAACAATATAGAATTCTACATTAGAAATAACTTAGCGAATTTGAAATAGAGTTTCCTCAATAAGAACCCAACAATTTAGCTAATTGAATATCTTAGTCACTTTTTATATTTAAAAAAACTAATACTTAAAATTCATAATTAATTATTTATTTACAAAAAGAATCACAAAAACATGTGTCACATCCACTCATGTCTTTTATCTATATCCAATGTTTAATATTGTTCTTTTGCCCATATTTAGTTAGAGTAAAATGATAAAAGTACTTTTTAATTATTTCTTAAAAAAGTAGTAGCATCTCATTGAAATATCTAGAGAAAGAAATCTCCATCTTCAACAAAGCAATAAAGATGAACAAAGAATTTCATCAATGGCTCCAACATCATCTCAATAAAGAAAATCTTCTATCTTGTGCATAAATATGTAAAGAAAGAAAATCCTTTCTTAGCTTAATCTCCTAGAAAAATCAAATCAAAAAGCCTCTTCATTTTATTTTGTTCACAAAACTTGACTCCCAAGTCTTCATAGAAAGTTGTCAAATCAATTTTTTAAATCTCCTAAAAGAGGTATAAATAAATATGCACTAGAAATAATTAATAAAATTAATTATTAGTGTGAGGACTCAAAGGTTGAGACACCTTAATCTCAACATTTTTCTACTTGTCGAAAACCTGTCAAGATTCATTTGAACTGCTAAGATTTACATTGCTAATAGTCACCTGATAAAAAATACATCATCACCACCATCCATGAAATCACATAGATCTAAAAATGTGCTCTTCTGCTCCATCAAGACACTTGCAACAACATCCAGGATGTTTACCATCTCAGGCAACAATCCCTATCATCCTCTAACATGCCACTTATGGAAGAAAGGAAACAAGCCAAGGTGAATATGCACTTGCCCAAAGAGCACAACCGTAAGATCCTAGTGACATCAAAGGCTATAGGATACTCTCACCACTCCACCATGTTCACAAGCCATATAGAAGCATGAACAACATTAACTTCAAAGCTTGTACCAAAACACAACTATGAACTAATCCTTTAGAAAACAAGATAAAACACCAAGTAGAATAATAATCAAAATTAATTCCTCCCATCCAATTGATAAACCCACATGACTTAAAATAAAACTTCACAACAAATGCTAATCCATCCAATCAACCATATCTCAAAGGTATTAAATATAAAAAAACTCATGCCACCAACACAACCATCCATAAACTGTAACCTCAAGCTTCCTATGCAAACCAGTTGATGAAGACTAAACACATACGTGATCTCTCACTGTGTGGGTAATGTTGAATTTGAAAGATAAAAAACATATTGAGTTTATCAATTACAAAAAATAGAAAGTGTACGAGTATGTACAGGATCATGGTATGCCAAACTAGGCCCTTAAGTGGCAATGAAAATTCAAAAAATCAGGGTTAGGCAAGTTGACGTAAAAATTTGAACAAGTTATCAATATTGTATAAAAAATATGTAAGAAGAGAATCCATAGAAAATTGAATAAAGTTTCTAATCTACTAGCCCTTTTTTGAAAAAAAAATTACTCTATATGGTGAAATTTTTTAATTTCAATGTAGTACTATGGAAATTTTTTTAAAAATATAAGACGTAGGTGTATGTCTGATTGCCTTAAACACAATTAAATGATAATATTTTTTTACAATATTATAGATATAAGTAGTAGACTCATGTCCGGATGTGACACATTTTTTTTTGTAATTTTTTCCAAGGAAATAATAAATTATTATTTTTTTACTACAACTTTTCTAGAATATAAAAACTCTCATGTTTGACCACCTTAACTTACTCTAAACTTCATCAAATTGAAATGATTTTTTTATTTTCTTGTAGTAGGTGAAGCATAGAATGTGACGCATATTTCAGATTTCAAAAATGTTATACCATTTGAAAGTTATAGCTATTTTTCAACTAGTCTATCAATCAAGACTTTAGAGGTAATTCAAATAGAAAATAAATAATAATTACTTATTCAACTCAAAATTTTACAGCAACTATATTGATGGAAAGATGAGAACCTCCTTAAGAAACCCTTTTCCTTTCATAAAATTTGGGTGAAGAAAAATTCATTAGCTACATGGTTGAAGTCTAAAGATTAGAGGAAATATGGAAAACACATTTTTTGGGTTAACCATCTAGGTTTGGCATCCCAAAGCCAAAACTTGAGGCAAATCCTGAAGTAAATTCTCATTTATGTCAAACGTATAGGGTACCCGATATGTATCAGGTATATGATCCAAATCAGATACCCATTACAAATCTAATACCCAATCCAAATTGGATACCCATTTTGAAAAATTAAAAAATAGAATTTAGTAAAATGGGCATAACTTTTGCGTTTCTTATCAAAAAATTTAATTTTTTACAAGCGTTGTTAGAAAAGTGATTACGAGACATACAATATAGATAAGTTAATTTTATTATATTATATACCAAAAATTAATTATAATCATTTGAAGTGAATACTTAATTTTGAAACTTGTAATAATCACAACTTATGTATAAAAAATCATTCTTTTTTAGTTTTAATATTTCTCCCAAAAGAATTGAAATAGTTAAAAAGTAGTAAATAATGAAAAACTTACATTTTATGTACTAATGAGATCAAGAATTTTCATAAATCATCATATAGGTTTTCCTTTTTTTCTTTGATCCTTTGTATGCAATTGCCCAAGATGACCTAAGAGAAGATGTCTCTCTTTATCTCTACCCCTCTCTTGATATATATATATATATATATATATATATATATATATATATATATATATATATATGTTGTATGTATATATATACATATATGTGTGTATATATATATATATACACACACACACACACATATATATATAGATACATGTGTGTGTGTGTGTATCATCTTAAATGGAAGCACTTCCATGATAAGAGTGTTTAGCCTTCTGAGTAGGTGGTTTGGGGTCATGTTAAGCGCCTTGATTGGGTCTTTGCATGTATTTGGCTTTTCTCCCCGCTTTCCACTTCTTCCCTGCACTTGATTTCTTCATTCTAGGTGAAATTAAAGTTAGGATCTTAAGGATTCTCATAAATTTCCCTCTTCCACGGCTCTATTTTCTAGGTAGGATTTAGAAATGGATCCTCCTGGCCTTCATCACAATAATCATAGGATTTTATGTCTATCACTGACATTCTATCATGTTCTGGCATCAGTTCTAGGTTTCTGGGCATCCCTGGGACCTCCTAACTTGGTTCTGAGTCAACCTGGGACCAAGGTCAAGGTCGAGTTAGAACCTGACTAGGTCAGGGTCAAGTTTGAACCTGACTAGGTTAGGGTCGAGCTCGACCCTAACTAGGTCAAGTCCAACCTTGACTTTGACCCCTTCCTTCAAAATTTCAATTTCTAGAATTTTTGGGCTTCGGACTTTCGGGAGATTTATTTTCCCGCCTCCGAGTCAGGCATTTCGGGTTTCGGGATGGTAAATCCTTTAATTTCATTTAATCTAAGTATATTTTCTAAAGGTGAGGACCTAATTGTGATTTAATTCTCCAAGGTAGCCCATTTGAGGAGTGTGTCCTAGATCACTATAAAAGGAGGCCTTCCTCTCTCATTTTCACATCAAGTTTTCATATCTCATAATCAAGTTTTGCAATCAAGCATCTAGAGCTCTCAAGTGCAAGCAAGTCTTCAAGCATTCAAGTGTTCAAGCATCCATTCATCAATGAGATCCATTGTTAGCCATTGAAGGATTCAATCTCTTTGGAGCCCCCTTGAAGATCCATCCTTCTCCATTCATTCAAGCCTTCACATATGCAAAGATCAAGTCAAGATTGGTGTTGAAGATCAAATACCATTGATTGGAGACATCCTACATCCATTGAAGTATTCCTACTTATGGATTTGAGGATTCGAATTCTCTACAAGGACTTCAACATAAGCAAGGTGATTTGTTTCAATTACTTTGTTTATGCACAATATATTTCAATTCAATTTTAAGGTTAATTCCTAAACTGGGGTTTGACCAAGGCAAACCCCCCATACAACAAAAACCCTCATTTTCTTAGAGGTACAAGTGCAAAATTTTAGATTTGAGAGCGAATTTGGATACCCTTTTCGGCAAACTTTCAAGATCTGCGAACAGAATCAGAATCGGACTTCAAATAAAGAATGTGGTATTTGAACTTTTATGAGGGTCAAACCCGAGCTGAGCCATCTTGAGGAAAGATTTCTGGGTTTTCTCTGTCCAAGCATTTCCAGTCCAAGACAAGTTTTAGATTTTTTCAAAAGTGTACACAAACATCAAAATTCAACATTTTCCAGATCTACCCTAATTTGAGGTTAGTACTTGTATTTCAATTATTCTATATTCCAAATATAATATCCATCCACAAGGGAAATATTATATTTACTTTCTCTCTTCCATATTCATCCACAAATTGATTCGATTGTGTATTAACCTCTAGGTTGATCAAATCGGATCTCTTCCTTGGGGAATTTGGGTTTTAAGAATAGATCTCATATTTCCCCCTCTACATTTGAAATGGTGGTGAATCCATTTTACCATCATTCAAAATATATATATATATATATATATATATATATATATATATATACACACACACACACATATATATATATACACATATATATATATATACATATATATATATATATACATATATATATATACATATATATATATACACACACACATATATATATATACACACATATATACACACACACACACACACACACACACACACACATATATATATATATACATATACATATATATATATATATGGGCACACAGACAAAAAAAAAAAAACATCCCTTCTCTCTATTTATGTCCCTTGCTCTAACTCCCTCTACCCATACCCATTTCTTACTTGTCTCTATGACCTCCTTTATATCTCACTATTTCCCCATCTATCTATATCTCTCTATCGATATATCTTCATGTCTACCTATATCCCGTTATCTCCATATAACTCTTATTTTCTTCATCTCTCCCTTCACCTATCATAATAAATAAATTAGATAGAGAGGGCAAGGGATGAGATGGTGGGTCGGGGGAGGGGGGAGAAGAGCTGGGATGGTGAGATTATGGAGGGAGAAAGGAGAAGGGGATAAGTGTAATGGGAGAGAGAGAGAGAGAGGTGATGGTTGGGGAAGGTATGGGATGATGATATTAAGGAGGGGAGACAGTGAGGTATAGGGGGTAATTAGGGGGAGAGAGATGAGATGGATACAGTCTTAATATGTCTTAAGGGATCCTTGGTGTCTTAAGTGGTCATAAGGGGTTGTCATATGTATTAATGGGTCATGGGATATATAAATGGGTCTTAGGATATATTAATAGGTCATAAGGGGTCCTAAAATACATTAATGGGTGTGAATGAGTCATAGGACACATTGATGGGTCAAAACTAAGTGTAGGATATATTAAGGGGTCTTAGAATGTATTAAGGGGAAATAGGTGTCCTAAGAGGTCCTAAAGGTTCATAAGATGTCCTAGGACACACTAATGTGTCCTAGGACCCATTATGATATCTTATGACCCCTTAGAACCCCTTACCATACACTAATATATAGTAAGGGGTCCTAACAGGTCCTATGACACATTAATACATTTGGGTTAGATTTTGGATGACTCTTTGTCAAAATTCAGACAACAATACATCAGAATTATGACAAACATCAAGGAGAATCCTTGTCATAGTTTTTTTGTCAGAACTTCTGAAAATGAAGTAAATGTCAAATTTATGAAAAAACCGCGTTAGAAATATATTTGTAACACAGGGAGGTTTTTCGAAGAAGGATCATCAGAAGTTTGACTACTATCTCATCAGTCCTCTCTTTTTTTTGTCAGAATTTTGACACGTACGACGATGATTATGCTGCCATACCTGTGACATTTTTGTTAGATTTCCAACAACTTTGTCAGAATTCAGACAACAATATGTCGTAGGTATTCCTTCCAGAATACGGATACAAGGTATTTTTTTGAAAAAGGTTCTTCGGAGGTCCGAGTACTTTGTCATCGGTTCTCTTCTATTGTTCATCAGAATTTTGATGAGAATGTTGATGACTATGCTCCCATAACTATGACGTTTGTGTCATTACAGGTCTGGCAACCAAAGTCCTTTCGTCACTTCTCGATCCACATAATTACTACTAATAATTATATCAAGTATTGGGATAGATCATTTTTTATTATTAATTATATAGGGTGGAGTCATTAAGGCCTTTGAGAGTACATCCAACTCAAAAATATGTCATTTGATGTAATGCAATAATTGCAATATCTTTAAAAAATTGATTTGTTGAAAAGGCTTTAGACACTTTAAAACTAATGCAATTGGCAAGGATAAAGCCATATTCTTTTCTAGTGTCCTCCCTACCTGTGCCAAAATGGGAGCTTTAGAATAGGGTATGCACATGCATCAAATCATGCCCTACCTATGCCAACATATATAGCATGGTGGGAAGTGCACAAACTAGTGTGGTTGATAGATCTAGGACATAATGCTGATGATGAGTAGCATGAGGAGGGTGAGAAGATCGAGGAGTAGGGAGAGATGATGATGATGGGGGTGATGGGTGTGATATTGGAGGGGATTCCTCAATGGAAATGGAATCTAGGGTATGGAGACAAAGGGCTCCTCGGGCCAAGATAGATAGGATAGTTGCAACAACATAGGTACATGGATATGAACATGGATAGGTATTGGCATTGAGATAGGAAATGAAATTACAAGTATCAAGGGTAAAGGATCATAAGATAGGGACCAGACCACATGAAGAAGTAGAGGGCGTGTGATACAGTCTTGACTAGAGAGTATGAAAGCATTCAGGATAGGATAAGATTGATTACATCCAAATATTTTCTAGTGTTCTCCCTACTTGTGCCCGTGCGTTATGCACTGTAAAGTTTTTAAGAAACACACATTCACTGTCATGAAGGAAAATAGAAGAGATAGGTTAGAGATGCATGAAATAATGATTAGATATGCAGTGTTATCAGAATGTGTATAAAAACAAAAGGTTTTATAGCATCAATGGAAAATTATCTATGAAACCTTGATAGGATAGAGCATCGATGGATAAATATCTAAGAAAATATTCAGAAGGTTTTCCTATTGAACTCACCTTCCATGTGCACCTCTACATTGACTGTGCCTCTAGCCAATTTTTTGAATGTGCCCGCCTAATTTAATGAACCTACATACATATCCTATTTTTTAAATAATATTCCTTGTGTCATCAAAATTCCAATGAACATGGGCAATATTTTTTTTTAAAATTAAATATTCCTTGTAAAATCCAACAAAGAAAATAAATTCCATAGCCTATAAAAAAGGCACCCAAATGAGTTAGTGTTAAAATTCCGATGAACACAAGAAACATATAGGGGGAAGAAGAGATGGGATGGTGAGATTATGGACGGAGAAAGGAGAAGGGGAGAAATGTAATGGGGGAGATGTAAGGTAGAGAGAGAGAGAGAGAGAGAGAGAGAGAGAGAGAGGTGATGGTTGGGGAAGGTATGGGATGATGATATTAAGGAGGGGAGAGAGTGAGGTATAGGGGTAATTAGGGGGAGAGAGATGAGATGGATACAGTCCTAATATGTCTTAAGGGATCCTTGGTGTCTTAAGTGGTCATAAGGGGTTGTCATATGTATTAATGGGTCATGAGATATATTAATGGGTCTTAGGATATATTGATAGGTCATAAGGGGTCCTAAAATACATTAATGGGTGTGAATGAGTCATAGGACACATTGATGGGTCAAAACTAATTGTAGGATATATTAAGGGGTCTTAGGATGTATTAAGGGGAAATATGTGTCCTAAGAGGTCCTAAAGGTTCATAAGATGTCCTAGGACACACTAATGTGTCCTAGGACCCATTATGATCTCTTATGACCCCTTAGAACCCCTTACCATACACTAATATATAGTAAGGGGTCCTAACAGGTCCTATGAGACACTAATACATTTGGGTTAGATTTCTGATGACTCTTTGTCAAAATTTAGACAACAATATGTCAGAATTATGACAAACATCAAGGAGAATCCCTGTCATAGTTTTTTTGTTGTAACTTCTGACAATGAAGTAAATGTCAAATTTATGAAAAAAACACGTTAGAAATATATTTGTAACACATGAAGGTTTTTCAAAGAAGGATCATCGGAAGTTTGACTACTATCTCATCAGTTCTCTTTTTTTGTTCATCAAAATTCTGACATGAACGATGACAACTATGTTGCCATACCTGTGACATTTTTGTTAGATTTCCAAAAACCTATCAAAATTCAGACAACAATATGTCGTAGGTATTCCTTCCAAAATTTGGATACAGGGTAGTTTTTTGAAAAAGGTTCTTCGAAAGTCCGACTACCTTGTCATCGGTTCGCTTCTATTGTTCGTCAGAATTTTGATGAGAATGTCGATGACTATGCTGCCATACTTGTGACATTTGTGTCATTACATGTATGGCAACCAAAGTCCTTTGGTCACTTCCTGATCCACATAAGTACTACTGATAATTCTATCAAGTGTTGGGATAGATCATTTTTTGTTATTAGTTATATAGGGTGGGGTCATTATGGCATTTGAGAGTACATGCACTCACAAATATGTTATTACATGTAATGCAATAATTGCAATATCTTTAAAAAATTGATTTGTTGAAAAGGCTTTAGAAACTTTAAAACTAATGCAATTGGCAAGGATAAAGCCACATTATTTTCTAGTGTCCTCCCTACCTATGCCAAAATGGGAGCTTTAGAATAGGGTATGCACATGCATCAAATCATGCCCTACCTATGCCAACATATATAGTATGGTGGGAAGTGCACAAACTAGTGTGGCTGATAGATCTAGGACACGATGCTAATGATCAATAGCATAAGGAGGGTGAGAAGATTGAGGAGTAGGGAGAGATGATGACGATGGGGGTGATGGGTGTGATATTGGAGGGGATTCCTCAATGGAAATGGAATCTAGCGTATGGGGACAAAGGGCCCCACGGGCCAAGAGAGATAGGATAGTTGCAACAACATAGGTACATGGATATGAACATGGATAGGTATTGGCATTGAGATAGGTGATGAAATTACAAGTATCAAGGGTAGAGGATCATAAGATAGGGACCAGACCACATGAAGAAGTAGAGGGCGTGTGATACAATCTTGATGAGAGAGTATGAAAGCATTCAGGATAGGATAAGATTGATTACATTCAAATATTTTCTAGTGTTCTCCCTACCTATGCCTGTGCATTATGCACTGTGAAGTTTTTAAGAAACACACATTCACTGTCATCAAGGAAAATAGAAGAGATAGGTTAGAGATTCATGAAATAATGATTAGATATGCAGTGTTATCAGAGTGTGTATAAAAACCAATGGTTTTAGAGCATCAATGGAAAATTATCTATGAAACCTTGATAGGATAGAGCATTGATGGATAAATATCTAAGAAAATATTTTGAAGGTTTTCCTATTGAACTCAACTTGCATGTGCACCTCTGCATTGACTATGCCTCTGGCCAATTTTTTAAATGTGCCCACCTATTTTAATGAACCTACGTACATAACTTATTTTTTAAATAGCATTCCTTCTGTCATCAGAATTCCAATGAACATGAGCAATATTTTTTAAAAAAATTAAATTTTCTTTGTAAAATCCAACAAAGAAAAATAAATTCCATAGCTTGTAAAAAATGCACCCAAATGAGTTAGTGTCAAAATTTCAATGAACACAAGAAATATATAGGGGGGAGAAGAGGTGGGATGGTGAGATTATGGACAAAGAAAGGAGAAGGGGAGAAGTGTAATGGGGGAGATATAAGGTAGAGAGAGAGAGAAAGAGAGAGGGAGAGAGAGAGAGAGAGAGAGAGAGAGAGAGAGAGAGGGGTGATGGTTTGGGAAGGTATGGGATGATGATATTAAGGAGGGGAAAGAGTGAGGTATAGGGGGTAATTAGGGGGAGAGAGATGAGATGGATACAGTCCTAATATGTCTTAAGGGATCCTTGGTGTCTTAAGTGGTCATAAGGGGTTCTCATATTTATTAATGGGTCATGGGATATATTAATGGGTCTTAGGATATATTAATAGGTCATAAGGGGTCCTAAAATATATTAATGGGTGTGAATGAGTCATAGGACACATTGATGGGTCAAAACTAATTGTAGGATATATTAAGGGGTCTTAGGATGTATTAAGGGGAAATAGGTGTCCTAAGAGGTCCTAAAGTTTCATAAGATGTCCTAGGACACACTAATGTGTCCTAGGACCCATTATGATCTCTTATGACCCCTTAGAACCCCTTACCATACACTAATATATAGTAAGGGGTCCTAACAGGTCCTACGACACACTAATACATTTGGGTTAGATTTCTGATGACTCTTTGTTAGAATTTAGACAATAATACGTCAGAATTATGACAAACATCAAGGAGAATCCCTGTCATAGTTTTTTTGTCGGAACTTCTGACAATGAAGTAAATGTCAAATTCATGAAAAAACCATGTTAGAAATATATTTGTAGCACATATCGATTTTTCGAAGAAGGGTCATCGAAATTTTGACTACTATCTCATCAGTTCTCTTTTTTTGTTCGTCATAATCCTGACACGTACGACAATTACTATGCTGCCATACCTGTGACATTTTTGTTAGATTTCCAAAAACTCTGTCAGAATTCAGACAACAATATGTGGTAGGTATTCCTTCCAGAACTCGGATAAAGGGTAGTTTTTTGAAAAAGGTTCTTCAAAAATCTGACTACGTTGTCATCGGTTCTCTTCTATTGTTCGTCAAAATTTTGATGAGAATGTCGATGACTATGCTGCCATACTTGTGACGTTTGTGTCATTACAGGTATGGCAACCAAAGTCTTTTGGTCACTTCCCGATCCACATATGTACTACTGATAATTCTATCAGGTGTTGGGATAGATCATTTTTTGTTATTAATTATATAGGGTGGGGTCATTAAGGCCTTTGAGAGTACATTCACCTCAAAAATATGTCATTTGATGTAATGCAATAATTGCAATATCTTTAAAAAATTGATTTGTTGAAAAGGCTTTAGAAACTTTAAAACTAATGCAATTGGCAAGGATAAAGCCATATTCCTTTTTAGTGTCATCCCTAACTGTGCCAAAACGGGAGCTTTAGAATAGGCTATGCACATGCATCAAATCATGCCCTACCTATGCCAACATATATAGTATGGTGGTAAGTGCACAAACTATTGTGGTTGATAGATCTAGGACATGATGCTGATGATGAGTAGCATGAGCAGGGTGAGAAGATCGAGGAGTAGGGAGAGATGATGAAAATGGGGGTGATGGGTGTGATATTGGAGGGGATTCCTCAATGGAAATGGAATCTAGGGTATGGAGACAAAGGGCCCCACGGACCAAGAGAGATAGGATAGTTGCAACAACATAGGTACATGGATAGGTATTGGCATTGAGATAGGCGATGAAATTACAAGTATCAAGGGTAGATGATCATAAGATAGGGACTAGACCACATGAAGAAGTAGAGGGCGTGTGATACAGTCTTGACGAGAGAGTATGAAAGCATTCAGGATAGGATAAGATTGATTACATCCAAATATTTTCTAGTGTTAACCCTACCTGTGCCTGTGCATTATGCACTGTGAAGTTTTTAAGGAACACACATTCACTGTCATCAAGGAAAATAGAAGAGATAGGTTAGAGATGCATGAAATAATTATTAGATATGTAGTGTTATTAGATTGTGTATAAAAACAAAAGGTTTTAGAGCATCAATGGAAAATTATCTATGAAACCTTGATAGGATAGAGCATCGATGGATAAATATCTAAGAAAATATTTTGAAGGTTTTCCTATTGAATTCACCTTGCATGTGCACCTCTGCATTGACTATGCGTCTAGCCAATTTTTTGAATGTGCCCACCTATTTTAATGAACCTACGTACATAACTTATTTTTTAAATAACATTCCCTCTATCATCAGAATTCCAATGAACATGAGCAATATTTTTTTAAAAAATTAAATATTCCTTGTAAAATCCAACAAAGAAAAATAAATTCCATAGCTTGTAAAAAATGCACCAAAATGAGTTAGTGTCAAAATTCTGATGAACACGAGAAATATATAGGGGGAAGAAGAGGTGGGATGGTGAGATTATGGACGAAGAAAGGAGAAGGGGAGAAGTGTAATGGGGGAGATGTAAGGTAGAGAGAGAGAGAGAGAGAGAGAGAGAGAGAGAGAGAGAGAGGTGATGGTTGGGGAAGGTATGGGATGATGATATTAAGGAGGGGAGAGAGTGAGGTATAGGGGTAATTAGAGGGACAGAGATGAGATGGATACGGTCCTAATATGTCTTAAGGGATCCTTGGTGTCTTAAGTGGTCATAAGGGGTTGTCATATGTATTAATGGGTCATGGGATATATTAATGGGTCTTAGGATATATTAATAGGTCACAAGGGGTCCTAAAATACATTAATTGGTGTGAATGAGTCATAGGACACATTGATGGGTCAAAACTAATTGTAGTATTTATTAAGGGGTATTAGGATGTATTAAGGGGAAATATGTGTCCTAAGAGGTCCTAAAGGTTCATAAGATGTCCTAGGACACACTAATGTGTCCTAGGACCCATTATGATCTCTTATGACCCCTTAGAACCCCTTACCATACACTAATATATAGTAAGGGGTCCTAACAGGTCCTATGAGACACTAATACATTTGGGTTAGATTTTTGTTGACTCTTTGTCAAAATTTAGACAACAATACGTCAGAATTATGACAAACATCAAGGAGAATCCCTGTCATAGTTTTTTTGTCAGAACTTCTAAAAATGAAGTAAATGTCAAATTTATGAAAAAACCACGTTAGAAATACATTTGTAACACACAGATGTTTTTTGAAGAAGGATCCTCGGAAGTTTGACTACTATCTCGTCAGTTCTCTTTTTTTGTTCGTCAGAATTCTGACACGTTCGACATCAACTATGCTGCCATACCTGTGACATTTTTGTTACATTTCCAAAAACTCTGTTAGAATTCAGACAATAATATATCGTAGCTATTCCTTCCAGAATTTGGTTACAGGGTAGTTTTTTGAAAAAGGTTCTTCAAAAATCCGACTACCTTATCATCGGTTCTCTTCTATTGTTTGTCAAAATTTTGATCAGAATGTCGATGACTATGCTGCCATACTTGTCATGTTTGTGTCATTACAGGTATGGAAACCAAAGTCCTTTGGTCACTTCCTGATCCACATAAGTACTACTCATAATTATATAAAGTGTTGGGATAGATCATTTTTTGTTATTAATTATATAGGGTGGGGTCATTAAGGCCTTTAAGAGTACATGCACCTCAAAAATATGTCATTACATGTAATGCAATAATTGCAATATCTCTAAAAAATTGATTTGTTGAAAAGGCTTTAGAAACTTTAAAACTAAAGCAATTGGAAAGCATAAAGCCATATTCTTTTCTAGTGTCCTCCCTACCTGTGCCAAAATGAGAGCTTTAGAATAGGGTATGCACATGCATCAAATCATGCCCTACCTATGCCAACATATATAGTATCGTGGGAAGTGCACAAACTAGTGTGGCTGATAGATCTAGAACATGATGCTGATAATGAGTAGCATGAGGAGGGTGAGAAGATCTAGGAGTAGGGAGAGATGATGATGATGATGGGGGTGATGGGTGTGATATTGGAGGGGATTCCTCAATGGAAATGGAGTCTAGGGTATGGAGACAAAGGGCCCCATGGGCCAAGAGAGATAGGATAGTTGCAACAACATAGGTACATGGATATGAACATGGATAGGTATTGGCATTGAGATAGGAAATGAAATTACAAGTATCAAGGGTAGAGGATTATAAGATAGGGACCATACCACATGAAGAAGTAGAGGGTGTGTGATACAGTCTTGACTAGAGAGTATGAAAGCATTCAGGATAGGATAAGATTGATTAAATTCAAATATTTTCTAGTGTTCTCCCTACTTGTGCCCATGCATTATGCACTATGAAGTTTTTAAGAAACACACATTCACTGTCATCAAGGAAAATAGAAGAGATAGGTTAGAGATTCATGAAATAATGATTAGATCTGCAGTGTTATCAGAGTGTGTATAAAAACAAAAGGTTTTAGAGCATCAATGGAAAATTATCTATGAAACCTTGATAAGATAGAGCATCGATGGATAAATATCTAAGAAAATATTTTGAAGGTTTTCCTATTGAACTCACCTTGCATGTGCACCTCTGCATTGACTTTGCCTCTGGCCAATTTTTTGAATGTGCCCACGTATTTTAATGAACCTACGTACATAAATTTTTTTTAAATAACATTCCTTCTGTCATCAGAATTCCAATGAACATGGGCAATATTTTAAAAAAAAATTAAATTTTCCTTGTAAAATCCAACGAAAAAAAATAAATTCCATAGCTTGTTAAAAATGCACCCAACTGAGTTAGTGTCAAAATTCTGATGAACACGAGAAATATATAGGGGTGAGAAGAGGTGGGATGGTGAGATTATGGACAGAGAAAGGAGAAGGGGAGAAGTGTAATGGGGGAGATATAAGGTCGAGAGAGAGAGAGAGAGAAAGAGAGAGAGGTTGATGTTCGGGAAGGTATGGGATGATGATATTAAGGAGGGGAGAGAGTGAGGTATAGGGGGTAATTAGGGGGAGAGAGATGAGATGGATATGGTCCTAATATATCTTAAGGGATCCTTGGTGTCTTAAGTGGTCATAAGGGGTTGTCATATGTATTAATGGGTCATGGGATATATTAATGGGTCTTACAATATATTAATAGGTCGTAAGGGGTCCTAAAATACATTAGTGTGTGTGAATGAGTCATAGGACACATTGATGGGTCAAAACTAATTGTAGGATATATTAAGGGGTCTTTGGATGTATTAATGGGAAATAGGTGTCCTAAGAGGTCCTAAAGGTTCATAAGGGGTCCTAGGACACACTAATGTGTCCTAGGACCCATTATGATCTCTTATGACCCCTTTGAACCCCTTACCATACACTAATATATAGTAAAGGGTCCTAACATGTCCCATGACACACTAATACATTTGGGTTAGATTTTCGATAACTATTTGTCAGAATTCAAACAACAATACGTCAGAATTATGACAAACATCAAGGAGAATCCCTATCATAGTTCTTTTGTCAAAACTTTTGACAATGAAGTAAATGTCAAATTTATGAAAAAACCACGTTAGAAATATATTTGTAACATAGGGATGTTTTTCGAAGAAGGATCATCGGAAGTTTGACTACTATCTCATCAGTTCTCTTTTTTTGTTTGTCAAAATTCAGACATGTACGACGATGACTATGCTGACATACCTGTGATATTTTTGTTTGATTTCCAACAACTCTGTTAGAATTCAGATAACAATATGTCGTAGGTATTCTTGTCAGAATTCGAATACAGGGTAGTTTTTTGAAAAAGGTTCTTTGGTAGTCTGACTACCTTGTCATCGATTCTCTTCTATTATTCGTCAAAATTTTGATGAGAATGTCGATGACTATGCTGACATACTTGTGACATTTGTGTCATTGCAGATATGACAACCAAAGTCCTTTGGTCACTTCTCGATCCACATAAGTACTACTGATAATTTTATCAGGTGTCGGCATAGATCATTTTTTGTTATTAATTATATAGGGTGGGGTCATTAAGGCCTTTGAGAGTACATGCACCTCAAAAATATGTCATTTGATGTAATGCAATAATTGCAATATCTTTAAAAAATTGATTTGTTGAAAAGGCTTTAGAAACTTTAAAACTAATGCATTTGGCAAGGATAAAGCCATATTATTTTCTGGTGTCCTCCCTACCTATGCCAAAATGGGAGCTTTAGAATAGGTTATGCACATGCATCAAATCATGCCCTACCTATGCCAACATATGTAGTATGGTGGCAAGTGCACAAACTAGTATGGTTGATAACATGATGATGATGATGAGTAGCACGAGGAGGGTGAGAAGATCAAGGATTAGGGAGAGATGATGATGATGGGGGTGATGGCTATGATATTGGAGGGGAATCCTCAATGGAAATGGAATCTAGGGTATGGAGACAAAGGGCCCCACGGGCCAAGAGAGATAGGATAGTTGCAACAACACAGGTACATGGATATGAAAATGGATAGGTATTGGCATTGAGATAGGCAATGATATTACAAGTATCAAGGGTAGAGGATCATAAGATAGGGACCAGACCACAAGAAAAAGCAGAGGGTGTATGATATAGTCTTGACGAGAGATTATGAAAGCATTAAAGATAGGATAAGATTGATTACATCCAAATCTTTTCTAGTGTTCTCCCTACCTTTGCCCATGCATTATGCACTGTGAAGTTTTTAAGAAACACACATTCACTGTCATGAAGGAAAATAGAAGAGATAGGTTAGAGATGCATGAAATAATGATTAGATATGCAGTGTTATCAGAGTGTATAAAAACAAACGGTTTTAGAGCATCAATGGAAAATTATCTATAAAACCTTGATAGGATAGGGCATCGATGGATAAATATATAAGAAAATATTTTGAAGGTTTTCCTATTGAAATCACCTAGCATGTGCACCTGTGCATTGATTGTGCCTATGGCCAATTTTTTGAATGTGTCCGCCTATTATAATGAGCCTACGTACATAACTTATTTTTTAAATAGCATTGCTTCTGTCATCAGAATTCCAATGAACATGGGCAATATTTAAAAGATAAATAAATTTTCCTTGTAAAATCCAACAAAAATAAATAAATTCCATAGATTTTAAAAAATGCACCCAAATGAGTTAGTGTCAAAATTCTGATGAACACAAGAAATATATATTTTTTAAAAAGCATTTTTTCCAAAAACCAAAAAAAATCTCATAGTTTGTCAGAAATGTTCATCAGAATTGAAAATGACCCCAAATGTATTAGTGGCACATTAAGGTGTCCTAGGACCCCTTAAAACTCATTAAGAGCCCTTATCATACACTTATGTTTAGTAAGGGGTTTTGAGTGGTCCTAAGAGGTCTCAAGGGAAATGTGTCATAGGACCCCTTTATAACCCTTCCAACACATAAGTTGTATGGTAAGGGGTCACAAGGGGTCATAAGATTGTCCTAGGACACATTAATGTGTCCTAGGACTACATAAGACCCCTTACGACCCCTTGAGACTTCTTACAAAATATTAGTGTATGGTAAGGGGTCCCAATGAGTCATAATGGGTTTGAGGACATATTAATATGTCTTAGGAACCCTTAACAACCCTTACGACCCCTAATATGTATGTTAATTTTTGTGGATGGGTCCTAAGACACATTAATGTGTCCTAGGACCCCTTATGACCTATTACAACCACTTAGGACCCCTTACAATACCCTAATGTATGGTAAGGAGTCCTAAGGTGTCTTAAGGGGTTCTAGGACACATTAATGTGTCATAGGACCCCTTATGACCTCTTACAACCCCTTAAGACCCCTTACCATACACTAATGTATGGTAAAGAGTCCTAAGGGGTCGTAAGGTGTCCTAGGATACATTAATGAATTATAGGACCTCTTAATATCCTTTACAATCCCTTAGGAACCCTTACCATACACTAATGTATGGTAAGTGGTCCTAAGGGGTCTTATGGAGTACTATTGGGTCTTAAGGGGTCTTAAGGGGTTCTAGGACACCTTAACACCTCTTACGGCCCCTTACCATACATTAGTACATGATAAAGGGACCTAAGGGGTTGTAAGAGGTCATAAGGGTCCTAGGACACAATAATGTGTCTTAAGACCCCTTATTGAGCTCTTATAACCACTTAGGATAGCTTGCCATACACTAATGTATTGTAAGGAGTCCTCAGGGGTCCTAAACAATAATAATATGTCCTCAAACTCCTTAAGACCCCTTACCATACATTAGTATATGGTAAGGGGTCCTAAGGTGTTTCAAGAGTTCATAAGGGTTCCTGTGACACATTAATAATGAGTCCTAGGACCCCTTATGATCTCTTAAAACCACTTAGGTCAACTTACTATACAATAATGTATGGTAAAGGGTCCCAAGGCATCCTAAGTGGTCTTAACGGGTTCTATGACATATTAATGTGTCTTAGGACCCCTTAAAACTCTTTAGGACCCCTTACCATACATTATTAAGGTAAGCAATCTTAAGGGGTTGTAAGGAGACATAAGGGATCTTAAGGGGTCCTAGGACACAATAATGTATTTTAGAACCCCTTAAGACACCTTACCACCCCTTAGGAGACCTTATTATACATTAGTGTATGGTAAGGGATCCTAAGTGGTTGTAAGAGATCATAAGGGGTCCTAGGATACAGTAATGTGCCTTAGGACCCCATATGACTCCTTATGACCCTTTAGGACCACTTATAATACATCTTAAGGGTCATAAGGTTTTTTAAGGGGTCCTAGGAAGCATTAATGTTTCCTTATACTAAGGGGTCCTAGGGGCTTATAAGAGATCTTAAGGGGTCCTAGGACATATTAATGTGTCCTTGAACCCCTTACCATACATTATAGTATGGTAAGGGGTCCTAAGGGGTTTTAAGAGGTCAAAAGGGGTCCTAAGACACATTAATATGTCCTAAAACCCCTTAAGACACCTTACCAATACAGTAAGGGTGACTATGTTTGTGAGGAAGTGTTTCTAATGCAGTTTAGTGAAGTATTTCAGATTTTTGAAGAATAGTTTGCAGAAGTGTATGTAATGAAGACCTAATCATTGGAAGTGTAAAGTGACTACATGTTTGTGTTCTAACAATGTCACTTGTTATTTTAGTAAATCTTTAAACATAATTGGTCTATGTTGGGAACAATGGTATGAATATGAATGACAGTGGTATTCTTGTGAAATGATGTATTGGCATGTTTGTCATTTTTTGGTGCAACCGAGAAGAAGAATGATAACATTAAGTCTTTCAATGGTTGATGATAGTATTATTATTTTATTCCAATTATCATTCCTAATAAGAGAAAATTATAAAGAAGAGATTTAAGGAACAAAGACAATATCTTTGTGGTATTGTGGTTTGTATCAAGTACTATGTATTATAATAGAGTGTCCCTCTGATTTAAACTTCTCTATATCCAAACAGAAGTGGGTTCTTCTAGATTGTAAGGGATAGGTGTTCCTTGAAGTGAGTGCTTCTAAATTATAAGGGGTTGGTGCTCCTAGAGTAGGTGCTCTAAACATTTTCCAATAATGTTCAATAAAAGATAATTTGAGAGTGGTTTTTTACCCTTAGGGGGTTTTACACTATAAAACATTGTGTCAAGTGATTAAATGTGTGCATGTGCTATTGTTTACATGATATCTTATATATGTTGCACATAAATTTAATGATGTTTATGTTGTGATCTAATGCATATGCTAGTTTTTAAAATTTAACGCTTTAAATTGTTAAGGATCTTATTATTTTTTAGATCACTAATTCACTCCCCCCTCCCCCTCTTAGTGATCCTAGTATTCCCACAATTATACATGAAGAACAAGACATAAGATGAATAACATATAACTTACGTGGGGAAAACCCTTTTTTTTAACAAAACCCACACTCTATAAATAGAGAGCCATTATACCAACAATAAAATATAGTTACATGAATACAATCCTTAGGATCTAGGCCTTTGGATGGATATTTACATCTTGTTGCATCCTGGAGAAGATCTGGCAATACAACCCCTATGAAAACTCTCTCTCTCTCTCTCTCTCTCTCTCTCTCTCTCTCTCAATAGTTGTATCTATAGAGCTTACAATGCACATATTTCAAACTTTACAAGCTAGACACCAAAGAATGAAAACTCCATCTTCAAAAAAGAAATAAAGTTGAAGAAAACACTTCATCAATGAATCCAAATTAATGTAATTAAAAATAATCTTATTTCTTGTGCATAAATCTTGAAAGAAATAAAATTCTTCCTTAGCTTAGCCTCCAAGAAAAATCAACCAAAAATATATACTTTATTCTATTTTGTTTAGAAAACTTGATTTCCAAGTCTTCATAGAAAGTTGTCAAATTGGTTTTTTTTAATCTTATAATCTCAACCTCCTAAATTTTGGATTAATGAATATGCACCAAATAATTAATAAAATTAATTATTAATCTGAGGACTCAAAGGTTAAGACATCTTACCCCCAACACTAGTCCCCATTGAGAGCCAATCTCGCTAATTGCATCTAAATACCCATACCCTAGGGTTAAATTCAAAGAATGATAAATCATAAAGGACATAGATATCTCATATAGAACATACATTAATCTATAATCCCTATTTGAGGCACATAGTCATACACATATGCCTCTCTAGGCCTTCTCATTAAGGATTTAGTCATGAAACAACTCCCAAACATAGGATGAGCTAGATTATTCCACAGAAAATTATTTGAAAGGGAATATGAATAGAAAATCAAACCCTTCCAAAAATTCAACCAATCAAGCCCAAAAACTCATATACAAAGAAGAAGAAAACAAACCCTCAAATAACCCCAAATTTCACAATGAAAACAAGTGTTTTTCAAAACAAAAATGATCAATTCCAAACTAGAAATGAAATCTATTTTTAGATGGATACAAATAAGTATAAACACACCACATTGTCATTTTAAAGAAATAAATTCAAAGAAAATAGATGAGGGAAGAAGAAGCCTACCCCAATTAATTTTTTTTTAAAGAACAAAGGAAATGGAGAAGCCCACACACCAGAATGTCCTAGCCAAAGCCATTCCTAAATAGCAATAAATTTATTCAATTCCAAGAAAATCTCTCTCACAAAATAATCCTCATTTTAATCCAAACAATCGCCAACCAAATCTCTGCAAAGATCAAGCCCAAAATTGCAAGTGTTCCACACAAATTTCACACAAAAACCCTCCAAAATTGTAGGAAAAGAAATCTCAAAATCTCTCCAAAAGTTGCAGCCAAAATCCCTCAATGTCTCCACCATAATTGCAACAAAAGAATCCTCCAAATAGTAGCAAATCCAAGCAAATCTGAGCAATTCAAGAACCAAATTGAGCCAAAGTAGTTCTCAAGCACTCGACCTTCATAGATTTTCACAAATTTTCCATTCAAAATTTGCAGGAAGAGAATCCCTAAAATCTCCAAAAATTATAAACTCTTTCCCCAAAATATGTACGAGAATGCATTAGTGTATTTAGTTTATTTATCTACACTTAGGCTTAATTAAGCCTACTTAGTTTTCCATGTATTTGACACTTATTCATAAAAGTTATTATCATTTAGGAGTTGATTCTATTTCGACACCTCATGGTAGTTTAGTGGGAGACAACTCACCACCACTCTTTGACTTATGGGTTTGACTTTTGATTCGACCCAATCACTCTTCCTATATGTACATTGCTCATTAATGTTTTTGTGTTCATTTTGTATCTTTGATTGATTCAAGAAATTTTACAGAATGAAACCAAATAAACTAACCTACAAAAAATAATAGTAACAAATCTATCTTATTTTATAAATAATTTATTAATTAACTCACCAAAATACAACTAACTCCCACCAAAATAAATTTTATTTATTTATTAATCATTTACCCCCATCAAACATAATTATGTATGCAAATGGTTATTTATTTAGATACTCCAAAAATAAACACAGTTGCACATTATATAATGCTCACACAAATATAAATAGTTAAATACAAGAGATAAAATATTAGGATAGAATCACAATTAAATAAATAATCAAAAGTACAATTAACTAAATAATAAACATAAACATAAAAACAAATGTAAATGTAAACGTGATGATGATGATGATGACGATAGAGGTGAAAAATAAATAATAGTAATATAAAGAGCATAAATTATCACTTAATAAAAAAAGTTATAAATAACAATAAATATAACCAAATACTAATAGATATTAACACCACAATAAATCCATCTAAAAAAATTGCACAACCAAATATTACGAACATGGGTAGTCAAAAATTACCTTCATAGTGCAGACATAAAAAACTATGCAAGTGTCTTAGAATCATTGAAATTGCAAAATCTTAACCAAATGCTCTAATTCTCATCAAAATGGATCAAATCAATTTTTAAATGGACATTTATTAATCAAAATTGGACAAAATCATTAAAATCAAAGGAAAAATCAAATAATGACATTAAATAATTAAATACAAGCTTAAAGGGGTCAAAAACACTATATAATTGATTTTAATCAATTAATTGTATAGTTTTAAATCAAAAACCAAATTGAACCTATTCCCTTACATGGCTAATTTTATTAATTGATGAAATTTAATTAATCCTAATATCTTTCAACAACAATTTGAGCAACCAATAAGAATTGAGAACAAAAGCACATGGATCACTCCAAAATAGTTGAATCTCAATCACACATTTCAACTTTGAATCTCAACCACTCAAATTTGTCTTCTTGTCCAAACCTTTGAGACAACCATTTAAATTGTCCCCCCATTTTAAAAAATTTCAAATTTTTTGACTCAACCAAGGCTAAATCATGATTAAATAACTCTACCCCCTACCCTTGGGATTTTACTATAAATAAAAGTCATTTTGAGAGCATAAGATATCTTAGAAATTCATTTACAAAGCATCATCATTATAGACATTTTCATAGCAATTGATAGCAATTGAGAGTAATTGAGAGCATATCATTGAACATTTGAATTATCTTTGTATCAATTTTGAGAGTTTGAGAGCTAGATTAAGCATGGTACTATCATTTTCTCATTCTAGGATTGTCACTAGTAGAGAATAGGCTGAGAGATCTACTTACCAAGCTTGGATAGAGAACCATGAGATGTCATGGATGTTAATTTCAATTATTAGTTTAAATTTTCTTTTTATTTTCATAGAATTGCAGTTGATTATCCTAATTTCATGAAGGTTTAAAACATTTACACACAAATGGCACCCGTCATGGGGCTTTGAGCCTCATTTCTATCATTTTTATCAAGTTTTGTATGTTTTTGTCTTCACTTTTATGTGAATTTTGTGAAAAATAGGAGAAGTGCCACCTAAGAAGGATTTAATGATGCTCGTGAGCATTTTGTCAATGCCTGGCAGTAGTTAATTGATGCCTGAGAGATTCTTTCTCTTCTATCTTTTTCTTCTTCTAGCGCCTGTGAGATAAAGTGTTATGCCTGAGACCATAAAGCGATGCCTAAGATCCAAGAACTAATGCCTATTAGTTATTTTTTGCCACCTGTTGTGTGTGTGAATTTTGTACCTAGCTGTAGACACAACACTTCAGTAAAACATTAGAAGTTAGTAAAAATTGAAATCGTGCAAGTAATTGAAAACTAAACTAACCAAGTGATTTACTGTCTTCTAGTAGATGCGAGTATGTATTCTCAGATTGGACTGAGATTAGTGACCTTGACGACACCTAAACAAAGGATTTGAATGCAAAATCTAGATATGAATTGGATGCAAATTAATCTATTTTTTTGGATTTTAGATGCAATAATATGAGAAATCTGATATGAAATCTAATCTATATGAAAAACTGATATGCAATACAATTAATCTAACAATGATATGCTAAAATATGAATGATCTCACAAAGTTGTTGATTCACAAAGAGGCTTCAATTCTTCAAATACCAATTCGCCAGCATAAGTTTGCAAATTCTGAGATCTGAGATTGAAGAGCTAAGCCTTGGTTTTATAGAAATCTAGGGCTTTGGGGATGCATGGAAAAAGCCATAAATCACTCAGTTGATTTTTGAGTTATCAAAGAATAAAAGATAATTAATTCACAAAATCATGCAAAAGCATGCAAAAATAGCTTTTTAACTCAAATCAGAGTTGAGTTTATTTTTAAAACAACTTGAATTGATTTTTTGATTTCAAGTTTAACTGCTTTTTGAATGTGCATAATAATTATGAATTAAATAAATAAATAAAGTGATTTATTCTCAACTTAACTAATTTTAAAAATAAAACAATTGATTTAGGGTTAATCAATTATTTAATCAAACATTTATTCCAAAATAATATCATTAAATATGACATCTTGCTTTAATTAATTAAAAAAGAATTTAATCAATTAATGATAGGAATTTTAATTTATTGTCAAATTTGAATAATAATAATTAGGAATAAATATAATTAAATTCAATTAAATAATTAAGTGGCAGAATTAAATCTAATTAATTAAATATTGAGAATATTCAATTAATTAAACTTTTAGGATAAATAGGATTTATCACCAAATAATTATTAAATCAAAGATAATTAGGATAAATAGGAATATTACTAAGAATATTCCTCGATTCAGAATTTGAGATAATCAATTAAGATTCGATGATGTGCCGATGTGCCTTAGGTTAGGACTTCGATGTCGATTTCGTTCGATATGTTGATATAGGAGGTTAATGAACCTATAGCCCATTTTGGGGGTATTACATTTTGCCCCTCTTTGAATTGTTGTGCAAAGCGCAGTGGTTCAAAGACAGTCTGTGTATGATATTTGAAACTGATGTTTGAAATTGAAATTGATATGAAGCAGAAACTGATTGAAATTGATATGAAGATAATAGGTCCTAAATGACCAAAGATAATGTTAACTATAACAACAAATGAACCATTGATTGCGAAAAAGTGTCAAAACACCTAATTCTGAACCTTATGATTGTGAAGAAGTGAGTGACTGATTCCAGACCCGATTGTCGATAAGAATCACATTGGTATCACATATGAACCCTTCAGTTTCCGAAGAACCAAGGAAATAACACAATTGAACCGATAGTTGCAAAAACTAATACAATTTACAAGATTAAGAGAATACCAAATTGATATGGATCTCGATGAATCTGATATGCCCCGAGCGATGATTGATTTGCCCCAAGCGATGAGGTCTTTTTGATGAATCAACCATTAGATGTGGTTGTTGTCTTGATTACTGAGGAAAGATATGATTTTAGATTTAGATTATAGACTTTGAATGATATGCAATACCATGCCCCCTTCGGGATTAAAATTGAAATCTGACAAGAAAATTTGGCGTTGATAGTTTAGAAGCATGTTAATTGATTGGAGAAGTGGTTAAACACGTTCAAGAACACATTTTGCATCGTTGAGAGGTCCATAAGACCAAGTTTGACTAGGTTTGACCATGATTTGACCATGGTTGACCAAGTTGAAATTTCAATAGTTTGATGTAAGATAATCAGTTAAGTTGAATACTAGATTTCTGTGATGAATGAAGGTCGATTATGCAAGCAGTAGACCATCTTGGGTCCAAAATTTTAAACCATGATTTTGACATAGTAAATGATCTCAAATTTTAATTTTGATCCCGAAAATGGATTCAGAACATCGAAATTAGCCAGGGGTGTAATTTTCATGAAAAACGGAGCACTTTTGAAAATTAGGTCAAAAGTTATATAAAGGCCAGAAGGGTCATTTTCAATTCATTTCAACCTTTTGACTTTTAGAAACTTGTGGAGCCCTCTGAGCAAAAATGGCAGATAAAGCGGCAGAACTGAAGGTACCAGTGAGTTCGCACCAATTTGAGCGCAGTCGGAGACACCAAAGACCTCAATAGTACGGACATCCGGTAGGTGGACCTCTGTGCTTTGCTAAAATGTCAATTTTTCCATGTTTTATAAGATTTTAGCAATTTTTCATACGTCTTTCCATTTTTGAATTTTGCATGCACGAAAACTCGTATGACTCTCCAGCGAGACTCATACAACTTTTCAATAGTAGCTAGATTGTCATTTCATAGGACCCCATGACTCATACCAGAGGGACCCATGAGTCGTACAATGTTTCATCAGGTCCCTCATAACTCGTACGATGAGGGATGCATTATCGTGCTACTATGGTTTGTCGTTTGGTATGATATAGAAAGTCGTATGACTTTTCATGCCAGTCTGAGATGTCGTATGGAAAATAATGAGCTTAAAACTCAATATTAGGTCAAATCTTTGATTTTTCTGATATCTTAGCCTGGTTGCTGACCTATTAACCTACCTTCTGAAATACTGAACTGCCCAATTTCTATCCTTGTAACCTATTATGTGACCCAATTACTGATAGGATTCCTTGTTTCTGTGCTATGTAGGTCATATATCCAGATGTACATGTACGGATCTCGCATCCTGCTACTCAGAGATTATGTGTGTCATTGCTAGACCCTATGAGGGTCCATCTTGCTTCTTATGGATTTGAGCACTTGATACATTTACCTGAGATTAGGGTAAATCATGGACTTTTGACTGCGTTGATTGAGAGGTTCCACTAGGAGACTCATACCTTTCACTTGCTGATGGGGGAGATCACTGTTACCCCTGAAGATGTGTACCAGATACTACGCATTCCTTTCCATGCAGGTCGGTGACCGGAGTATGTGAGTTCGGGGAACTCAGGTGTTTTAGCTTTTAGACATCTCTTCGGAGATGATACCCAAATGACGGCCTCCATTTCTTGGGAGACCTTAGTTTAGAGATATGGATAGACACACCGGCTAGAGTGCATCATTGCTAGGATGATTGGTGGTATTATCATGTCTGATCATCAGCAAAATAGTCTTTTGATGGGTTGGGCCCCTATGGTAGCATGGTTGATGGCCACTCCCTCTGAGTTGGCTTGGGGTCAGTGTTTATTAGCACACATGTTCTCTGAGATGCACGAGGTAGTGTATCAGGAGAGAAAATCATTTGCGATAGGAGCTCTTGTGCTACAGATATGGGCGTGGGAGCATATCCTAGTGTTGAGACCTATATGTACTTCACAGAGGCAACCTTAGGAGCTTGTCATCTATACTTATGCCAGATATATTATTTAGGGATGGATGGGCCATACTGAGTATTGGAGGTGATGCCTCGATGATATGACTTTTGTGCACTGGAGACCATATGTAGCCATTGAGCCTTGGCCTACTGCTCGAGAGCAGTTTAGTTACTTCTTGCGGAGTCGTGTACTAATTGGGAGGTCCTCCTCCACCATAGAGAGGTTTTTGATTACTAGGGTCTGGCGGCAGTATGGACATATATAGGATGCCCCAGAGGATTATGCTACATATGCACAGATAGGGTGTAAGATTGGATTGGGATGGACATAGAGGCTCTCTTATGCTTTGTTTTCATAGGAGTACAGTGCTATTGTCGATAGGGACTGGGAATATAGACCAGATGTATTGGATGCTGGTGTTACTAACGGATTCATCTCATGGCTTGTTGATCACCCCATTCATAGATTTTTTGATCCCACTAAGCTGATACCCTCCATGGAGGAGGCGATGGATGTTACTAGTGCTCCGATGGGACAGGGTCCCAAACCTACACAGGCTCCTATCATACATCCCACACCTCTAAGACCCAGAGTGATGGCTCCACCATAGAGATCATCAGGATAGATGAGGACCCCTTGTCATACTAGTTCAATAGCAGGCAGATCTTCCAGTTCTCACAGATAGACTAGGGGAGAGGGTGGGACATTAGGTGAAGTTGGTTCAGTGGATGAGGTACTTGTAGCTGAATAGGTGGTAGGTGGTGGTGTGGACTTCACAGAGGGGGATACGGGTTTTGATTTAGGTGTTGAGGTTAGACGCCATAAGGCACAGAGGGTAGAGACTACTGAGCAGGTTGCCCCAGATACGGAGATGCCAAATGTTGATCCTAATACTCCTCCTACTTCACAGGACACTATCAAATAGCTTAGTGCATAGGTCAGGGACCTGAAGGTATGTAGTACTCGATGGGAGGAGAGATATATAGAGGCAGATAGATAGTGGACTGAGCTGCGTGCGGAGGTACAGAGATTGTAGGCATAGGTGATTCATCAGACTTCACAGGCAACTTACTATGTGTCCACATATTATATAGTTGTCCCTGCTGCACAGAGAGTTCCCTCCTACTCACAGTACATGATGGTATCAGAGGGAGCCAGAGCACCCAAAGCAGAGGTAGTACCAGATGTAGCACCTCCTCCTCCACCAGATGTAGAGGATCATGTTGATAGCTGATTTTTTTTGATACATTCTGATATACTATACTCTTTTTTATCATTGATATACTATTCTGACTCTGATAGCTTAGCTGAGCTCATTCTTTTGTACACAGTGCCAGTAGTGCACCCCTGACTAGTTTGAGATTTTTGATATATATGAGATCGATATTTTGGTTGTGACTTCATTTTTACTTTTCATGTTTTTATTTATGATGTTATCATGTGATGCTTATGCTATGAGTAGAGTAGAATGTATGTATGGATATATGCAATGCAATGATTTCTTTCATATGTATGGATGTTATGCAAATGTATTTGATTATGGAAATATGTATGTATGATTTATTCTTATGCACATGGATGAATTGTAATGCAACAAATGGTTATGATATGTAAATGTAATGGAACACATGATATATTTTGTAGGTATTGATGAAGACAAGTACTCAGTCTTATGTCAAAAAGGATGTTTAACCCAAGAGGATAACTACTTGCGATTCAATTGAAGAGACCTTTGAGTTAGGTTTCAGCTCTTGTTAGATTTGAAGAGATATTTGAAGAATTGTTTAAGCATTGAAGTTTGTTTAACCATTGTGAGATCATGCAACATGCAAAATGCAAAGAAACATACAATATGAAATGCAACCTAAGACCTAGGACCTAGTCACTAATAATGTGTCGGTCATTCTCATCATTGAATTTTTAGGTAACTGGATAAATCAATACAATGCCTACTAGTTATGAAACCATAGACATATGATATCAATTTGTATGTGCAAGAACCAATACAACACCCACTGGTTAGGCAACCATGGACATATGAATATTGATTATATTTCAGAATGTCAGATTAGATATAAGCACCAAGGCATAAACGCCAGGTTGACCTGAATATCATGTCCATTTTGATATAACAATTTGTATAAGCATCAAAACATAAACATTGTGATAACCAGAATACACCTTGCATTACAAACACATCAAGTAGTCAAGAGATCATTCTAAATCCAATGTGAATTACCCGTAGTGACCCTTTATCGTTCACATTCTTAGGTAAGATCGCGTTTCACAATAGGAGAAAGAACTCAGTCAAAAAAAAAAGACAATAGTTAGATCAAACTTCCTTGAATTTTTTGGGTATCAATGGTAAAGGTACACATGGCCATCCAATTTGAGATAGAGGCTCTTACAGTTGGACACCATTTCAATCCAAAATTTTCAAAGTTGTTAAATTTTCACATACAAGCAGAAAACAAAGAGAAGATTATGCCCCTAGTGATCACTCTCTAAATCCTGTAAAGGACATCATCGAAGAGCTCGAAGGGACATAGTATGCAAAAATCTTTTTGTGAATCAGTAAGCATACAAGGAGATAAAAGCATGTAAAAAGCATAGATCATTTTCAGTTTGTGTTTGATGTTTGATTGCGTTCTTGTAGATGCAAAATCCTTTCTGGAGACAAGACTCACTGACTGACTTGGATGAAGCGTCAAAGGACTCTGACTGGATATGATATGTCTAAGATACATTGGAGGCCATAGGATATGACTTTGATTGCCCCCAAGTTTTAACATTGATAGGATACTGATGCTTGAGCTGATTGGTGTACAGACCGACTTATTGAAAACAGGAATGCAGAAACAAACTGGGAGATATGTAGAAACTAAAGCAAGACTGAAAGCTGGGAAAGACCAAGATTGTGCTAATAGATGGAGCATTTTGAAACAAGTGGCACCCGTTTGCCAGGTTTTCACCATCTTGGCAGAGATTCTATTTTTGCTACCAAGGTGCCTATTTCCAAGTTTTCACCAAGGCACTTTTTTTTTCTTTTTTTTTGTATTTTTCATTTTTAAAATTTTTTTGATATTTTTGAATTTTTACTTTTTTTTTGTACTTTTGATATTTTTTACTTTTTTTGTGAATCATCAAGGTGCCTATTGCTAGGTTTTCACCAAGATGTTCATTTTGTCAGGACTTTTTCCAATTTTTAAGATTTTTTCAGGACATTTTACCATAGACTGAATGCCTTAGGCATAAAATTTCTTCAGATGGAGAATGTTGATTGGTTCTCGGAGCTATTCTCCTTTAGTTGTTGAGAGTTGATAGGCACTAGAGCCAAAAGTAGCAGTGATAACAAAGGGACCCAGCCATTTGGGTTCAAACTTCCCCTTACATTCTCGATGTGATTTATTTTTTGGATTCTCTCTCAAGACTAGATCACCAACCTGGAATTCTCCGTGTCTAACTTTCTTGTTGTAACATCTAGAAATTATCTTTTGATATACTCTGAGATGATCATACGTTGTTTTTCTGTGCTCATCGATTAGTTCATGTTCTTGCAACCTAGACACTTTGTAGTCATCATCAGTTACTAAACCATGCATTCTGATTCTTAGTGATGGGATTTCAACCTCAATAGGCAATACCGCTTCAGACCCATAAACTAAAGCGAAAGGTGTAGCCCCAGTGGGCATTTTGATACTTGTTCTGTAGGCCTAGAGAGTTGGATTGATCATGAGATGCCAGTCTCTTCCTGTTTTGTTAACTGTATGATGCAAGATTTTCAATAGATTCTTATTAGAAGCCTCTGCTTGTCCATTCCCTTGGGTATAGTAGATAGATGACCAATGTTGTGTAATCTTCAATTTGGCACATAAATCATCTAGATCTTTGTTCTTGAATTTTCCACCATTATCTGTGATTATGGAATGAGGTATCCCATATTTGCATATGATATAGTTCAATATGAACATAGATATTTGCTTTCTAGTTTCTTGTGTCAAAGGGACTGCTTCTACCCATTTTGTAAAATAATCTATAGCTATGATTATATGGGTATGTTCATTAGAAGAATGAGGATGTATAGCTCCTATAAGATCAAATGCCCATTGGTGAAAAGGCCATTGTGTAGTAAAGGGAATTAGATCTCTCCCCGGAGCATGAATTAAGTTGCCATGCACTTGGCATTTTTTACATTTCTTAGCAAACTTGATAGACTCTTTCTCCATTTCAGGCCAATAATACCTAGCCCTAATAAGTTTTTGAGCTAGTGTTAAACTGTTCGAGTGTGACCCACAAATACCATCATGGACTTCCTCTAATGCACGTTGAGACTCTTCCCATTCTAAACATCTAAGTAGCGTACCATCTAGACCTTGTTTGTATAGATCATGACCAATGATGACATATCAGGAGGCATTATGGATAAGGTATCTCTTTTCATGGCGGTTGAAGGTATCAGGAATGATTTGGTCTTGGAGATAGGAAAATAGGTTTTTGTATCTGGATGAATCATGACCAACAACAATGCAGATCATGCGGGTTTCAGGGGAATCATATGTAGGATAAGATAGTGCTTCCACCAAGAACTCATAGCATAGCTCATGTTCAAGCTACTGTAATAAAGTAGATAGCATTGCCATTGCATTGGCAACCTTATTCTCTGTTCTAGGAATTTGTTCAAATGCGATAGATAGGAAATACTTTTTTAGATCATCTACCATTCTCTTGTAAGGAATGAGATTTTCATCTTTAGTTTGGTACACATCATTGACTTGATGGATAACAAGTTGAGAGTCTCCATGAATGTGTAATTTTGTTAGTCGCCACTTAATTGCTATTTGCATACCATTCAAAAGGGCTTCATATTCTACAATATTGTTTGTGCAAGGGAATTTTAATCTGAATGCTTTTGGGATTGAGTATTCTTGAGGAGTTATGAACAATATGCCTGCTCCTAATCCATTCTGTGTATAGGAGCTATCAAAGAATAACTGCCATTCTCTAGAAGAAAGAGTCATGATAGAGGAATTTGGAAATTTCATTTGCATTGGTGTATCATCAATCATAGGTGTATCCACTAACTGGTCAACAATCACCTATCCTTTGATAGCTTTTCTTTCCACATATTCAATGTCAAATTCACTTAAGAGCATGACCTATTTAGCTAATCTACCTATGAGGGCAGCTTTGCTTAGAAGGTACTTGAGTGGATCAATTTTAGCTACCAATTGTGAGGTGTGAGCTAACATGTAATGTCTCAGTTTCTGTGATGCAAAGATCATAGCTAGACAAGCTTTCTCAATCATTGAATAGTTCTTCTCATATGCAACCAATGTCCTACTGATATCGTATATAGCTCTTTCCTTTTTGTTCTCATCATGTTGTGCTAGCAATGCCCCCAGTGATGTATATGTAGTGGAGACATATAAGATCAAAGGCTTCCTTGGAATGGGAGGCATCAAGATAGGAGGATTTGATAGATACTTCTTGATATGATTAAAGTTGTTCTCGCATTCTTCATTCCATGCAAAGGTCACTCCTTTATGTAATGATTTTGTGAAAGGTTGTGATATGTCTGCTAGTTGTGATATAAATCTTCTGATAGATTGAACTCTTCCTTGCAATGTCCTCATTTGACTAATATTCTTTGTAGGTTGCATTTCCATGATAGCCTTTACTTTAACTAGATCAACTTCAATGCCCTTCTTTGAAACTATGTATCCTAAGAGATTTCCAGAAGTGACACCAAAAGCACACTTCTTAGGATTTAGTCTGAGACTAAATTTTTCCATTCTGTCTAGTATCTTGCTCAAGTCATCTAGATGTTCAGCTCTAATCATAGATTTTGTTAAAGTATCATCAACATAATCTTCCATAGTCCTATGCATCATGTCATGGAAAATAGATGTCATTTCCCTTTGATATGTAGCACCAGCATTTTTAAGCCCAAATGGCATGACATTCCAACAGAAGGTCCCCCATGCACATGTAAAAGTAGTTTTCTCTTGATCCTCTAGAGCAATTTTTATTTAATTATAACTAGAAAAACCATCCATTAGAGAATACATCTCAAAGCCCGCAGTCATGTCCACTATCATATCAATGTTAGGTAGTGGAAAATCATCCTTAGGGCATGCTTTGTTTACATCTCTAAAATCCGTGCATACTCTGATTGATTTATCTGGTTTTGAAATAGGTACAATATTAGAGATCCACTCTGCATAATCAATAACTCAGATGAATCCAACTTTCAGGAGCTTCTCTTATTCAGATTTTACCAAGAGTGCAACATGAGGATGCATCTTTCTCAATTTTTGCTTGACAGGTTTGACATTTGGAGCTATAGATAAATGATGCATTATAAGATTAGGATCCAACCTTGGCATATCTGAATATTTCCATTCAAATTTGATCTTCTTTTTTGTTAGGAATGTTGTAAAATTTTATTTCTCTTCTTCTAATAAAGATTGTGCCACATGAATCAACTGTGGTTCTTCTATTGTTCCCAAATCGATGGATTGAGTGGGTTCAATTAGAACTAGAGATTTGTCCTGTAAATGACTCAAAAGGACATCAAATATCTCATCCTTAGGCACCTCAAAGAGGTTTTCACCTTCGGATACATCTTTTATTTTTACTTTTGTAGGTTCTAAGACTACCACAAAGTGGTTTTCACCCTCAGAACTCCTCTTCTTTTTATTCTTATTCTTATTTTTCTGACTAAGATACTTGATGTTTGACTTCATCATGCTAACGCTCGGTTCACTGATGGAAGTACTCATAGGCTCAACTACATTGAGGTAGCAAGCAAGGGCATAGTCATTCAGGAAGGTATAAATACCATGACTCGGATTTGTGGAGGTTTGATCAAGAAGTTTGGAATGTTGGATAGTCAAAATGGGGAAAGATTGGGAGATAGTGTTTACGGATATGGATATGTCATCATTGGTCCTAACCTGATGCTCAAGTTCAAAGGTGATATTACAACTTAAGAAATTCAATTCGTGAATAGAATCAATGTCATTGTGGGAGTCCAATTCAGCCATAGGTGGATCAGACTCGATAGGTTCATCATTTCACTCTAGACTTATGTTGGGTTCAGGTGCATATTGGTGAATAACATCAACATGTTTCTCTATAATAAGCTCATCTTCTTCTGGAATGGCCCTCCATTCATAGTCATTAGATTCTTCATCTATGCCTCTAGGAAATCTAAGAACATGAGTAAAGTCGGGATGAATACCCCAAGAAGGGTTACCCTCAGATTCTAATTTGAATTCATACTCATGAGAATCTGTCTCAGAATAACTACCACCTTCCTCTTCTTGATTTTTTTTGAGATTAGCTAGTTCTTGTGTTGTAACTATCTCTTGATTGATAGTAGGTTCTTGTGTTTCTACCACATTATTGATTGGATCATCTTCAACTTCAAGGAGATCTGTGATTTCCTTAGGCAAATGCTCATAAGGGATAAGTTCAGAACCATCTGACTCACTATCTAATGGTTCAGTATCTTCCTTCTTAAGAAGAGGTTCTCCTGGTGCGATCTACTCTATGACATCAAAACAATTACCTTTGAGGTGGAAGGGTTTCTTTTTAAAACCTAAGCCAACAGTATCTTTGTTTTCCCTACTAGTATGTGAAATAGGTGTTATAAGACCTTTTCCTCTAACTCCTAGAGGTCCTTTACCTGAATATCCCATCTTAGCTATTAATTTATCTCTTGGACCATATGCCTTAAAAGGGATTTTGGATACTGTAGAGTCACTAATTGGAATAGCTTAAGAGTCAGGTTCATCCTTGTATAGCCATGCAAGTACAGCTTCATCTTCTTCAAATTCCTACTTGGAGACTTGTTATGCTACAAAATTATTTTTATATGCCGCAAGAGGTCACTTAGAGTATGGTTTGGATTGTTTTAAAGATTGTCCATAAGACTTAGGTGAGATAGGGAGAGATGTCAAAGATAAGACTAGATCTATAGTATATTCTCCCATACCATTCTCTTTGATATTGACCTCTTTTGCAATGTCTTCCATTTTAGATGTGGATGCTTCTTTGGTTGGCTTAATAGAAGATTCTCTATTATTAGGCACAAGTTTATCTACACTTTCCTTCAATGTATTGCAAGTGGTGGATATGTTTGCTGGAATAGTGACCTCTACTCCTTCATAAGGA
Source organism: Chamaecyparis obtusa (assembly GCA_027943335.1). Classification (NCBI taxonomy): domain Eukaryota; kingdom Viridiplantae; phylum Streptophyta; class Pinopsida; order Cupressales; family Cupressaceae; genus Chamaecyparis; species Chamaecyparis obtusa. The sequence continues at coordinate 4,484,242 of BSBK01002075.1, read as the reverse complement.
AATTTCAAGCATTGGTGAAATGTAGAAGGAATAGCCTTCATCTCATGTATCCATGGTCTCCCTAGAAGAATGTTGTAAGCTAAAGGTAGATCAAGGACTTGACATATAGTATCTCTGATAACTGGACATGCTCTGATAGGTAAGACAATGGTGCCTTTAGAAGATCTTTCTTGTTCATCATAGGCTTTTATAGTTATTTTATTTCTAGGATCAATAGCCAATTCAGAAAATCCCAATTGTGTGACTAAGCAGTAAAAATAAATGTTTAGGCCAGCACCCCCATCTATCAACATATATTTGACTCTACAGTTTTGGATCAAGACTTCTATATGCAAGGGCTGGTTATGTGGGTGACTCAAGGAGTTGTCATCTTCCTTTGAAAAGGAGATATATTGCAGAGATGTAAGATGTCCATCCATAGTCTAGAACCTGTCTAAATCAAGGTCATCTGGAACATTGGATCTGAGCAAAACTTTGTCTAGAATAGCTCTATGAGCTAGAGATATTCGAAGCAACTCAAACATGGAGATTTTTGCATTAGTGTGTTGGAGTTGTTGAACAATGCTATAAGATGTTGGCCTCGTATCTTTAGGATTGGAAGATTTAGAAACAACCTTCTATTTGGAAGTGGAAGAAAGATTGAAGGGCATCTTAGGGACATTTGATGAATCTGGGATTTGTCCGCTCGAATGTGCTTGAGCTTGTGATCGAGTCACTACATTAGCTAAAGTATGATCTCTATCTCATCACACAATTGTGATGACATTGCAATGCTCAGAGAGACAAGGTTTAACCATATTGATAATAGCATTATTTCTAGGGTAAGCATAATTGACCTTTGCCCCCATATTAGGCTGAGAAGATGAAACTTCTTGACCATGTTTTGGAAATGGTTATGTGAATGTTGTATGATCATTATTGCTCTTATGATTGTCAATGGTGATATCTCCCTTATCAATTAGATCTTGAATAGTATGTTTCAAGCGTAAGCAGTGATTAGTTTTGTGACCTTTGCCTCGATGGAAATCATAGAATTCATTCTCCCTCCACCATTTTGGTTTAGGATTAGGATCAGATTGTCGGATCTCAAGTAGAGAAATGATGTTATTAGCCAGCAGAGTTCTCATAGCTGATTCCAAAGATTCTCCAAGAGGAGTGAACTTTCATTTATTATTAGAGGACCAAGATTTTTATTCTGGCTTCTTTTGAGATGGTTCGGACACTTTTTGTTCTGAAGCTTTGATGAATTGGGTGCCAATAGTTAGATTGAAAGTTGGTGCCTTTGATGGGGCATAGATAGTATCAACAATGCCATCTATGATAATGCCTTTATTCTTGTTCCAATTTTTGTTCTTGTCTTTAGAACTGGTTCCTGATTCGTACTTGTCCTTTTGAAGTGTGATTTCTCCTTTTTTCACAAGTACTTTTTCAATTTTGATCGCATTGTCTACCATCTTATCAAAAGACGTATGATCTTACATTTGTAAAGGGTAGTTGATTTCTGGGATAAGATTATTGATGAAGATTTCTAGTTTCTCCATTTCTGGAATAGGCCGAGTATATAGAGAGAATTTCTTCCTCCATCTTTTGAGAAATGTCAAGAATGGTTCACCTGGATATTGTTTGAGATTGCAGATATCGATCATGGTGACTGGATGTTGAATGTTGTAGGAGTATTGCTGATAGAACAATTTGATCAACTCCTCAAAATTTTTGATAGTAGAAGGCAATCTAGAGAACCAATGAATGGCTGCTCCTCCCAGAGATCGAGGAAAGAGACACATCAGATAGGTTGGTTCATGCATGAACTCCATAGATTGTGTACAAAATTCTCTGACATGATCTTGGGGATCAGAGTGTCCATCATACTTATCATATTTCAGCATCTCCACTCTTTTTGGAAATGGCAGCATGTACAAGTCTTTGTCAAATGGAAAAGGACATAGGGCCTCCATGGAGAACTCCTTGGGTTCCTTTTCTTTCTCAAGGTTATTAAGTTTGACTTGCATGGCATGCATCTGTTTCATCATAGTTGTGAGTGGAGTTTCTTCCTCATGTGTAATGATATCTTCAACATTAAATTTGGGAGGAAGTTTATCTCCTTGATGAGCTAATTGTAAAAAGTATGCCTCTCTGTCTTCTTTTAAGAAATGCTTCATCATTTGTTTGAAGTTATCATCATTTTGATATTGAGCAATTTCTTCAGGTGTGGGTTCCTGATCTGCACCATGTTGAGATTGAGCTCTTTAAGAGCCAAATTTTGTCCCTGCTTGAGACATGGTGGGAGTTCTACTTGGGATAGATTGATGTGAAGTTTGTTGATTACCTCCGTGAGTTGATGAAGGAGGAATGTAACTAGTTTTTAATCGAAGATTGCCAAGACCGTCATCTTCGTAAAGACCAGAATTGTAGAGTTGCTCAAGAGTTGGACTTTGGATATGAGTCAAAGGTAAAGTATGAGATACTTCCCTAGATTTCTTTTGAGAGGAAGCCCTAGTTTCCACCATTAACCTTGGATGAAACAAAAGAATATGATAAAGATAACTGAAGAAGGATCTAATTCAAGAAGATCAAATGACACAACCTTGTCAAAGTTTTGATTGATTGAAGCTTAGATTAGACATAGATGAAGGAGAATGTGCCTTGGATGTATGGGTAGACTCCCAAAAGATAGCGGACATGAGTTCACAACACTTAGTCATTTTGATGATTGATTGAAGATTGATAGTTATGACAAGGTTTTGACACAAGATGAAAAAGACTCAAATCGATTAAATAGAAGGCTAAATCAGATTCAAAAGGCCACTTTAGGAAAATGATTGGACTCTCAGTATTTTCTTCTCTATTCTAGACATAGTGATTTGTTTGACAAGTTCTAGAAATAGGCTGGAAAAGCTAGGTCTCTGACAGTTCTGACAACTTTCTGACAACTTTTCAAATTTTCCTAAATGACTTTCTACAGGCTCATACGATAGTGGGTATAGCATGAAATGACAATTGAAAAACTCATACGATAGTTGTCAAACTTGCATGATAGTTGATAGTAGGAATTTTGACTTTTTGGAATCAACTAGCAATAAAACTCATACGATAATGTACTTGATACCATACGACAATATGGTGGTTCTAAAATGACAATAGCCAAAATTTGTACAACTTTCTGACTTTACAAAATTACTATTGACTCCAGAAAGGTGTTTGACATCAGATTTTGCAATTTTTCAAATTTTTAGTTTCAGATGGTTCACAAAATTGTCTGTCCAGATTTGAAGATTGTAGTGGATTGGTTCATTCTTAGTAACCAGATAGATAAACAAGCATGTAAAATAGCAAGTAAGTGATTTCAAGCACGTCTGAAAACAATGAATAGGGGACAAAGCAACCCTGCGCATGAACAATCAAGTGACTGAATTGTGCTAATCCCTAGGAGTGCTAACAGTGTATGTTCTAAAAAATTTTGCAATAATGCACATATTCCTAGAAAAATAAAAATTTGGCCTCACTAGGGTTTTTAGTAATGGTCTGACTCTGCAACTTTTATGATCTCAAAAGAGCGAACTCCAATTCAGGTGCACTGAGGTTTTGACATAGTCTGAGAATTTAATCAATCAGGATCTGCTAGGGAGATCTGACAGCCCAACAAGAGACCACACCTGTGGAGATTTCTTCCACAAGGACATTTATATAGCGGTTGTCACTACCATGGTGAAAATGGTTATTATCACTTGAGGTTCTGTCAACGTGGTTGACCCAATTAAGGGAATTTCCACTACGGTTAACCCTCTCTAAAGGTGACTCACAAAATATACCACATGGAGACTGGATCCAAATTCAAGGATCTGAGTTTTTGGTACTACCCAAAAAGGGAGTAGAGCATAATCCTCTAGCCTTTTCACTTTTAACCAAAACAAAGTAGAAAGATTAACTCAACACACTAAGACCAAGATTATCTCACAAAGATCTATGATGTCAACCACTCATGATCTATCAACCTCCCTAGAGAGAGAATGTATCAATCAGAAGCTGAAGACACAAAAATCTAGTAGAACATGAGACTCCTTTAGTATCCTCCCTACCTACAAGGGTTCCTTCGTTGAGAAGAGTTTCGCTAGAAACCCACTCTCTCAAGAGCCACGAATAGTGTTCATAGGGCCTATTTACTATGTGTAACAAAGATGCTAAAAAGAAAATCTATGTTCATTTTTAATAGCCCAAAATAAAATCTATGATATGAAAGCAATAAAGGTCACACAAGTTTGACATACAAGAGTTCTTTTTAATCCAAATCGAAACATTATTAGCTGACAAGATTACTTGAATTCCTCGCAATGCGCTTAGTAGATTCTTACCTATTTCTAGCAATTCTTGCACTTTTTCCAATCAAAACCAGCAGAAATCAATCAAAAATAACAAATTTCAATTGTTAATGTTAGCTATTAGTCCAAATCTGGAAAACAAATCTGGAAAACTACCTAAAAAAGTGAAACGACAATTGAAACCTGGCACTGAAACTTGTATGATAGTGGGTCACCCACCAGATGACAGTCTAGAAACTCGTACGATACTGGGTACCAGATCATACAAAAATTGAGATTCCAAACGACACTGTGATCCTGATGGTACGATCCTTGATCAAATAAACTATTGTATGATAGTGGGTATCTCCTAGTATGAGTTCCTGACAAAACTCATATGAAAATTGTATGGATAGAAATCAAAAATCGTAGCTTGGAATAGAAAACGATAAGAAGATGATAGAAATTGATAAAAATTGAATGGAAACCCATTTCAGGGCCCCACGGTGGGTGCCATAAATGTGTGTGTGAATTTTGTACCTAGCTGTAGACACAACACTTCAGTAAAAAATTAGAGGTTAGAAAAAATTAAAATCGTGCAAGTAATTGAAAACTAAACTAACCAGGTGATTTACTGCCTTCTAGTAGATGCGAGTATGTATTCTTAGATTGGACCGAGATCAGTGACCTTGGCGACACCTAAACGAACGATTTGAATGCAAAATCTAGATATGAATTGGATGCAAATTAATCTATTTTTTTGGATTTTAGATGCAATAATATGAGAAATCTGATATGAAATCTAATCTATATGAAAAACTGATATGCAATACAATTAATCTAACAATGATATGCTAAAATATGAATGATCCCACAAAGTTGTTGATTCGCAAAGAGGCTTCAATTCTTCAGATACCAATTGGCCAGCATAAGTTTGCAAATTTTGAGATCTGAGATTGAAGAGCTGAGCCTTGGTTTTATAGAAATCCAGGGCTTTGGGGATGCATGGAAAAAGCCATAAATCACTCAGTTGATTTTTGAGTTATCAAAGAATAAAAGATAATTACTTCACAAAATCATGCAAAAGCATGCAAAAATAGCTTTTTAACTCAAATCAGAGTTGAGTTTATTTTTAAAACAACTTGAATTGATTTTCTGATTTCAAGTTTAACTGCTTTTTGAATGTGCATAATAATTATGAATTAAATAAATAAATAAAGTGATTTATTCTCAACTTAACTGATTTTAAAAATAAAACAATTGATTTATGGGTTAATCAATTATTTAATCAAACATTTATTCCAAAATAATATCATTAAATATGACATCTTTCTTTAATTAATTAAATAAGAATTTAATCAATTAATGATAGGAATTTTGATTTATTGTCAAATTTGAATAATAATAATTAAGAATAAATATAATTAAATTCAATTAAATAATTAAGTGGCAGAATTAAATCTAATTAATTAAATATTGAGAATATTCAATTAATCAAACTTTTAGGATAAATAGGATTTATCGCCAAATAATTATTAAATCAAAGATAATTAGGATAAATAAGAATATTCCTCGATGCAGAATTTGAGATAATCAATTAAGATTCGATGATGTGCCGATGTGCCTTAGGTTAGGACTTCGATGTCGATTTTGTTCGATATGTTGATATAGGAGGTTAATGAACCTATAGCCCATTTTTGGGGTATTACACCTGTGATGATTTCTATTATGCAATTTGCATTGATTTGTCACTCCTAGTATCTTTTAACTGATGCTTAGTAGTTGTTCTTTGCCGCTTTGGATATTTTATCTTACGCAATTTTTTGGCTACTTTTACACCTAGCAGTTAAATTTTTATGCTTACTAATCTTTAAAAGTCACTTGAGTCACTGTAAAGTGACACCTATGAATTTTAAAGTTACGCCTGCTAATTCTTTACTGATGCTCTTTAGCTGGTAAATGACACCTAGCATTTTCTATTTAAATTTGCTATCAGATCATTAAATTATGTTTTCTTACTCTCTGTCTGTGTTTTTCCTATAGATGAGTAGACACAAAAAAGGAAGGAAACCAGAGAGCAGAGTCACACAAGAAAGAAAAGAGGTAAGAATCCAAACAAAATGTCAAAAGGAGATTCATAGTGCTTCAATTCTAGAAAGTTTGGGATTAGAAGAAAATTTGTATGCTCATTACATTAAGGTGTTAGATGCTTACAAGAAGAAATTCCCTACTTTGAATTAAATTTTCTTGCATTAAGTTGTTGAAATTTCTTGGAAAAATCTTGTCAAAAACACTTAATTGCACTTCTATTGTTCCTTTTGGGTTCCTTCATTTTGTATGGTTGTGTTGACTAATTTTGTTGGAGGAGATGGAGCAGGAACAATAGCCATTAGGTGAGTAAGCAAACAAATATCAAAAACCTCATAAAAGTGCCTAGATTTTTCTAGCTACAAAAAGAGGTATTTTTCACATCAAGCTTGCTTTGCTTAAATTGTGGCTTTTCAATGGATCTAGCTTAATAGGAAAACCTTACTATTTGTCAAATTGAACAAGCATTAGGCATATGCTCTCCATTTTTTGAAGTGGATCAAAAAGCCAAACATGTTAGTTCAATTTGGTAGAAAGAAAGGGAGGAATTAACCAAACATTTTGCTTATAAGAATCTCCTTGTCAAGAGATTGAAAAAGAACAAATTCTGTTTGAAGTGTTTGGAACAAGGAACGACAATAGGGATATGATCTTCACTTTATAAGTGAACCAAATTCCCAAAGTTGTTGGGATAAGTTTGATTTCTTGTTTTCATATACATGCTAGATAAATTAGAGCATTAGAGGGCTTGCCTCCTGAGAATTTCCTTACAAGGATGGTGTGAGGGAACAACCCAAGTGGGAGACAATCTCTTTAGCCACGATACTATCTGACCCACTATAAACAAATACATTCTTCCTTAATAGGAGAGTGACTAGGTTGTGTGCAAGTGTTCTTCACTTCCTCTAGTAGTCCTTTTGGATTGTGTCAAATCGTGATTTTGTGCATGTGGGAAGCCCGCAAGTGGGTAAAAGAGCTTGACATGATCTAGAACATAGGTGTTCATTAAAAACCTGCTAAGTAGTAATCTACCTTTTAGAGCCAAACATGTTTAAAAGCCAAATCTGACTAGGTAGATTGCTTGGAAGATATTTTTGTTTATACTTGTGAAAAATGACTGAGAACATACACTTTTAGTGTGGTTTTAGGGATATGGTACAAATTTGATGTGTGTGTTGCTTTGTACTTCATTTTCAAGCAAGAATATTCTACAAACCTGATCTTACAACTTTTAAAATTTGAAATTTACAACCTGGTCTGCAAAGTGCCACCTACACAGAGAGAAAAATCACTTATACACAGTAAAGTCATGCCTATGGCTATTCAAGAAATGCCTGTCAATAAGGAAGTCACACCTGTGATATTTCAAGAAACACCTGGAAAAAGTTAAGAAACACCTATCAATAGGAAAAAGTTGTCTGCTGACTTGCAGAGTGCCACCTAGGAATATTCCAATAACTACGTAATAATTGTTAAGTCACGCCTACACACTGGCAAGTGATGCCCAGAAACAAAGAAGGAAAAATAGTGAGCATTTCTCGAGGGTTTCAAAAAAAATTGATTTCATATTTGAGTACCCTTTTGGATGTTTTATCTGTTCCAATATCCAGCATGGTTGAAAATCTTGGTTTTGAACATTTTTGAAAATTTTATAAGGATTTGGCCACAAGCAAGTGAGATAAAGTGTATTTTCAAGAGGTTTATGCTCATGCTAGCTTTCACTCAATCATATTATGTAAAGAAAACCTTGCAAGCAATAGAACTTATCTAAGGCAAAAGCTTCCTTTTTCGAGTGACACATTTACCTCCCCAAGAATACCACAAGAACCCGTTCAAGGAGTAGAAGCCAACATTACTTTTCCTTTTGGCAACTCAAGTTTAGATCAAACCAACAATAATGGAGGCATTGACCCAAACAACCTAGGGTCAAATAACAATAATGGAGGATCAGGAATAGACCCTAACAATCAAGGAATTAACAACACCAACAATGGGGGCAATGGTGAACCAACTACTGAAGATGCAACCGATGAAAAGTTTAATGAAGCCACACAAAGCCCATAATTCATGAAGCTCATAGAAAAAGCATTAGCAAAAGATAAGGAGAAGTATTTTCTAGACTTAGCCTGGGTAGGTCTTAAACTCCCTCATGACTATGATGTCAATCAACTTAAGGGAAAGGAAGTTGAAGATAGTCCTATTGATATCATGAACAAACAATTTAAGTTATTCCAAATGCAATTGGACACAATAAAGTAAAGTGAGGCTCCAAAACCCTTTTCAATAGAGGCATTGTGTCCATTCCCATTTGACAAGAGTTTAGTCATGATGCCATTCCCTAGCAACGTTGTCTTTCCTAAGTATGACAAATATGAAGGAGCATCTGATCCCCAAGATCATTTAAGGGAATTTTGTGCATTGAGCTTGGATTTCATGCATTACACTACTTATTTAATGAGGTTGTTTCCTAGAAGTTTGGGAGGCATGGCCATGGAATGGCTTTCAAAATTACCTTCTGGCATTCAAACTTTTGAAGAGCTAGCTGCCAATTTTGTAATGCATTATTCATATAATATCAAACATGAAGTTACAATGATTACCTTATGTAACACCAAGAAAAAAGAGGGAGAAGGATTCTTACTTTTCTTACAAAGATGGAGGACAGTATTTTCTAGATACCCTTGAAGTGTACCAGAAAAGGAAAAAATGGACATCTTTATAAATAGCTTGAGTAATGAAATGAATTATCGGTTGAAGCTGCAATGTCCTAGGTCTTTTCAAGATCTTATTGAAAATGGAGTGACTATGGAGGAGGTATTAGTTAAGAGTGGAGAAATAAATCTTTACAAACATAACAAGAATCACAACAACAACAACAATACCTCCAACAACAATAACAATCAGAATAAGAATATTTCTAAAACCTATAACCGATTTGGGTTGAGGAAAAATAACAAAGATGTGGTAAATGATGGGGTTGTTGATGCTAATAATTTGAAACCCACTCCTTTTACTCTCATGAGAACACCTACTCAAGTGAATAACGCAGATCAAGCTCCCAAAGTGCCTTTCAACAACAACACCAATAATAAAAACTTTAGGAACAATCAAGGGGCTAACAAGCCTAATCCATTCCTTACATCATCTCCCAAGAGGACATTCACACCTTTAGGTGAACCTCTTGAGAATGCATTGAGAACTCTCATTGCTAATAAGATTATTGATTTACCTAGATCTCAACCATATGAACCACACAATAAGCCCAATTGGTGGAAGGAGTCTAGTCGTTGTGAATACCACAAAAATAGAGGACATACCACAAATGATTTCTTGTAGTTGAAAAATGTGGTACAAGATTTGATTGACAATGGTGTGATTCAGATAGAAGGGCCTCAAAATAATGAGGATCACACGACATTTAAGCAACCTTTTTATAACCATGATAAGGGTGAATCTTCCAATTCAAATAAACAAGGCAACATGAATGTCAATTTTGCTCATCATTATGATACCATTGTTAACACATTATCTGGACACGAGCATGTTGTCAATGTTGGTGTAATCAAAGAACAACCCAAAAAGGAAGCATCTTATGCTATCACTAGGGGAAAACTTCAAGGATTACCCTACAAGGGGTTGATCCTAAACCTACTGGTCCTACACAATCAAGTATATTGGTTAAGAAACCATCTACAACAACAAATTCATATAGCTTGGTGGACCAATTACAGAAGACTCTAGCTCAAATCTCTATCTTGGAGTTGTTAAAATTATCTACAAATCATAGGGAGATCTTGGAACAATCCCTATTGGGGACTAATGTTCCTATTAACTTGGAGGAAGAAAAGTTTCAAAACATGGTGGGACAACATACAACACCACATTGTCTTTCATTTTCAAATCAAGATGATATGTCCATCACTCATCCTCAAAATTTGCCACTGCATATAGAAGTCCTCATTCAAAGAAATAGGGTTAAGAGAGTTCTCATAGATGGGGGAGCTGGTCTAAATATTTGTACTTTAAATCTTGTCAAGTCCTTAGGTTTATCCAAATCTTCTATTGATCCTAAGAAGAAAATTACCATTAAAGCTTATGAGGAGGAGGAGAGATCTTCAAAAGGCATGATTATCTTACCTATTCAAGTTGGGCCTATCAAAAAGGACACCATATGTCAGGTCCTAGACATGAAGTTAACTTATAACATCTTATTGGGGAGGCCATGGATACATGAGATGCAAGTGGTTCCTTCTACATACCAACAATGTATCAAATTTCCATACATGGGAGAAGAAATCACAATTGAAGGGGATTCAAATCCTTTTCAATATTGTAACACATTGAAGCCTCCTCATGAATTATTTATTCCTTATAATAGAGAAGGGATTGTTCCAAATACTACCATGGAAGAACCTAAAGTTGATGATCCTAAGTTAACATCAAGTGTTACCTCTACCTCACACCCTATTCAAACTAACTCATCTACTTCGACTAAGGGAAAATAAAAAGTGAGTTATGAGGGTCCAAGCTCAAAGAAGAATTCAGATTAAACATCCATGCTAGAGGTGGAACATTCTAATCTTACAAAAGATGAGAAAGACAAAGCCAAAGAAGACCACTATAACCAAATGAGTGAGGTGATGCACAAGTTTGAAAAAAAATGTAGAATTGGTTCTAAAGGAGTAGGGGAATATTTTGTTTCCCTATTTGATTTACCTACTTCTCCAAAGACACATGGAAAACCTTCCAAAGAACATCTTCCTCACAAATACAACTCTCATTTTGTAAGAGAGAGTGACAAGTCAACACTTGAGAAAGAAGATGATGAGGTTCTACAATGGCTTTACAAAGATGAAGGTGATACTTCAAACGACCCCATAGAAAGAATTCAGCACATCAATATTCAAGCTAACCAATATGGAAAGGGGTTTGAAATAATGCAAAAAATGGGGTATAAGGGAAGAGGACCCTTAGGTATCAGAAATAGAGGTTTCCTTGAACCTATTGAACCTTCTTGGAGATCAAAGGAAGAAAAATCAGGAATAGGATATCAACACAAAGGAGAAAGTTCTAGCCCTATGCATGATTTTTATGAACGAGTGAACATAGTAGAGTCTGATGGTGATAGTGATGATTCTAGAGAATATGAGTGGGATTCTTTATCCGAAGACTCTTTCCATGAAAAAGAGATTATCATAATGAATTCTTATACTAATGTTCCTAAAGAAAAAACTCAAGATAGTGAAGGTTCAGAGATAATTCCTACACACATGCAACCCGATCCATAGGAATCTCTCATAGGGAAAGCACACAATTATATGTGGGTAGGTTAACCTTGGATACCTTCATGGTGGGATGATTCATATGGTAGGTTTACCTTGCATGTTTTTGTTCCCGAAGAAGTCTTCGAGGACTCAAGTGAAGAGGACTTTGATCCTTCTTCCATGGATCATCTTGAGGAAGCTCATGTTATTGACCTTAACAATACAATGTATGAACCATCTAACAAGGTTATGTCCATAAACCCAGCCAATGACAACTTGTGAATTGACCCTTTATCCTTAATGCATCCCAAACTTATTGATTAAGACTTAACCAAAATGAATGAGTTACTATACTTTACTAATGAAAAAGCAATGACACAATACCTAAATGTGGTTGAGCCCTCTTCCACTGAATATTTTAATCCAAACATGATGAGAAAGGAAGGGGTCCAACCTCTTAATCCAAAATAAAAAATGGAAAGTTCTAGTGGTGAAAACCACCATGTGGCAACACTAGAACCAAAAAAAGTAAAGATAAAGGATGTTTCCTATGGTGAAAACCAAAATATGGCACCAAAGGAAGAGAGGTTGGATACCTTACTAGCACATGAAGAAGAAAGATTACCAATTCTTATAGAACCAACAGAGAAAGTCAATATTGGAACCGAATTAGAACCCTAATTCATATATCTAGCAGCTTTAGTTACACCTTTAGAGAGAAAGGACTTCATCAAATTTTTCCAAGAAAAGAAAGTGAATTTTGCATGGTCCTATGTTGACATGTCGAGATTAGATCCAAACTTCATCATGCACCATTTGAATGTCAAACCAAGAGTTAAACCAGTCAAGTAGAAATTGAGGAAGATGCATCCACACATAGCTCTTCTAGTTAAAGAAGAATTGGAGAAATTATTGAAGGTGGGGTTCATAAGAGAAATTTCCTATGCCGAATGGATATCAAATATTTTACTGGTTACCAATCATGACAAATCCATTTGCGTATGTATGGACTTTAGAGATCTGAATCTTGCATGTCCCAAAGATGACTTCCAACTTCCAAGCATAGATGCAATAGTGGACTTAACAGGTGGTCATTCCATGTTTTCATTGATGGATGGTTTTAGTGGATACAACCAAATTAAGATTGCACCTGAAGATCAGGAAAAGACAACCTTCACATGCCCTTGGGGAAATTTTTGTTGGAATGTAATGCCTTTCGGCCTCAAAAATGCCAGAGCTACTTACCAAAGGGAAATGACCACCATTTTTCATGATATGATGCAAACCTTCTTAGAAGATTGCATAGATGATATATTGGATAAATCACATCAAAGATAGGATCATTTACAAATTCTAGAAAAGATATTTACATGCTTGGAACAATTCAAAGCAAGGCTCAATCCAAAAAAATGTGCCTTTGGTGTTCAATCTAGGAAATTATTAGGCTACATAGTTTCGGCAAAAGGAATTGAAGTGGATCTCGAAAAGGTTCAAGAAATCATGGACATGGAAATTCCTAGAAACATTAGCCAAATGAGGTCTCTTCAAGGAAAACTTCAATCAATAAAGAGATTCATTTCTCAACTAGCTGAAAAGTGTCACCCATTCACTAAATTGCTACAGTAGGACACCATTTTTATATGGGATGAAGAATGTGACAAGGCCTTTACCTTGTTTAAGACTTAATCAATCCACCAATTCTCATGCCACCTATCAAAGGAAAACCATTTCTTTTGTACATATCAGAAATTGAGAGGTCTTTAGGAGTTCTTTTGGCGCAAGAAGATGATCAAGGAAAAGAGAGAGTTATCTATTATTTTAGCCGCACATTGATTAAGTATGAATTAAACTACACTTTCATGGAAAGAGAATGCTTAGCTATTGTCTTTTCTTCCCAAAAATTAATACACTACATGTTGATGCACAAAGTGAAGCTCATTGCAAAAATTGACCCTTTGAAATACTTTCTTAGCAAAACTGCCTTAACGAGAAGAATAGAAAAATGGGTCATGGTATTAAGTGAGTTCAATATTGAATATGTGGATATAAAGGCCATAAAAAGACAAGTGATAGAAGATCACTTAGCTGAAAATTCATTAGTTTCTACACATCCCATTCAAGTGGAGTTTCCTGATGCAGCAATTGTCAATATAGATGCCAAGACATGGAAGTTGTACTTTGACAGATCATACACACAAGGAGGTTCCGAAGCTGACATATTGTTGATTACCCCTCAAGGGTATACTATTCCTAAATCATACAAGCTCTTATTACCATGTACCAACAACATAGCCGAGTATGAAGCTTTAGTCATTGGTATCAAGATGGCTTTAGAATGGAATACTACCGAGCTACAAGTGTATGGTGATTCTCAGTTAGTGATCAATCAAGTCAATAATGAGTACAACACAAAAGATAAAAATTTAATGCCTTACAAGACAATGATTGATGCTTGGAAAAAGTAATTTGTGTTGATAACTTTTGAACAAATTCCAAGAGAGAAGAATAGAGTTGCCAATGCAATGGCTACCTTGGCTTCATTACTCCAAAAATCAGATCAAAATGAAAGGTATGAATTCTTGGTGGAGGAGTTGGAAAAACCCTCATTTGACCTTCCTGATACCCAAATTATTGCCTTACTTGATGGACATGACTCCCCTTGGTATGGTCCTATCTACACATACCTTAAAGACCAAGTATTACCTAAAAACCAATCCTGAGCCCAAAAATGACATTTCATAAGATAATCAACTTGTTACATTATCCTTTCCGACACATTGTATTGTAAAGGTCTCAACGGAACTTTACTTAGATGTCTAGAGGAAGAAGAGTCTAGGGTAGCTTTACATAAGGTCCACGAGGGCATTTGCGGGTCGCATTCAAGCGGTTTAAACTTAGCTAAGAAGATCCCTCACATGGGGTATTTTTGGAAAACCTTAGAAAAGGATGCTTGTCACTTTGTTAAGATATGCACCAAATGTCAATATCATGGTGATATGATACATGTACCGGCACAAGAACTACATCCTTTTGTTACACCTTGGCCATTTTATCAATGGGGGTTTGACTTGATTGGTGTGATTTATCCACCTTCATCCAATGGACACAAATACATTATCATGGCTACAAAATACTTCACTAAATGGGTAGAGGTCATTCCTTTGATCACCACTACAGGAAAACAAATCTCTATGTTCATCCTTAATCACATCATTTCTAGATATGTTATTCCTTATGCCATAATTATTGACAATGGAAAAAAATTTAAGAACAAATATGTGGATGAACTTTGTAATACTTTTCATATTACTCATCACTCTTCTTCCATTTACTATCCATAAGGAAATGGACAAGCCGAGGCTACAAATAAGAATATCCTTAAAATCTTGAAGAGATCGGTGAACAAATCAGGAAGAGATTGGCACGTACAAATCAACCCAACTTTGTGGGCTTATAGAACTAGTATCCAGAAACCTACATGAGCTACACCATATTCATTGGTTTATGGAGCCGAAGTTGTTCTACCTTTGGAGGTTGAAATCCCATCCCTAAGAGTATCATTGCAAGGATTAGTAATGGATGAGGATTATAGGGTTGCTTGACTTCAACAATTGGAATTGTTAGAAGAACATCAAGCTCAAGCCTATGAATATTTGAAAGTGTACCAAAATAGGATTTCAAGAAACTACAACAAGCATATTAAACCAAGAGTCTTTCAAGTGGGTGATTTAGTGCTAAGAGAGAACCCTAAAAATTAGGTAGAAAGGGAAAAGAAGGGTAAATGGGAAGCAAATTGGCTTGGTCATTTTATTATTGTTTCTTGTTTTGGAATGGGGACTTACAAATTAGCCAATTGTGATGGGGAAGAATTACAAGAGTCCATTAATAGCATCCATTTAAAAAGGTTTCATACCTAATCAGATGAGAGAGTATTAGAAGAAAGAGTATCAGATGAGTGTGTATCTGATGACTCAAGCATCACATTTGTACATGAGAAAATAAAAAAGATCAAAAACATGAGAAAAGTTCAAAATCCAAAAAAATTGAGAAATTAAAAAAAAAATTGAAAAAAAAAAAGAAGTGAAAAGGATAAAAAAGTGCCTTGGTGAAAACCTAGCAATAGGCGCCTTGGTAGCAAAAAAAAATGAAAAAGAGAAAAAGAGCAATAAACCGAAAAGGTGAAAACTTGGCAATCAAGCACCTTTTGTTCCCTTAAGTCTTTCCTAGTTGCATGCGTACATATTGCATTTCCATCATCTCATTTGTAAATCTTCATTGCATCCGTCATTTGTGCATAGCCATAATAAAACCTTTCAGCTGCATTGTTGCATTTTAGAATTCCTATTGCCCTAAGTTTGTCACACGATCACATTTATCACTTGGGGGCAAGAAAGGATTGGGTTTTTGGTACAAACAGATTCAATAGTGCTACTTTCGATCACACATTAGAGGGAATTATCAGAGCTTTAGAAAAGAGAGATTTTATTGAACCTTTGATGGATATCATTGTTCACAACCAAGTATTTTGATCCTACAACTTGATCATTGAGCCTTTATTGACTTTATTATTCAAGATTAAAAATTGACATCACTTAAATGATCAGAATGTTTGGAAATTCTTTTTAAAAATCTTGATACATTGCAAAACACTTGAAGCTTTTAGATGATCGGTATTGAATTGACTTTTTATCATGTCTTTTTAGCTAATCGGTGATGTTCTGACTAGATTGGCAGTGATGAAGACATGATATTTTTATTGCCTTTTGAGTGACTATCTTGAGGGAGATCCAACAACTTATGTGAATTCGTCTAATGACATGGTCATCAAAGAACCATCGAGAACTTTCGTATAGGGTGGAGGGTTGACCTTTACTTGTTTACACAAATGGATACCTTGGCTATTTAGATCTTCCATATCTTAATACCAAAATCCAATTGCAACATTGAATCCATTGAAATCGGTATTCATACTCCCATAGTTGGTCATTCAACTAGTGAGGGTTGTACTAGTTTCCTAAAAGGTTACCAAAAATTGATATAAAGTGGTATTCATATCATCATGATGTGTTCAGTGATGGTTGTACTTGATTTTCGGTCCTACAATGCTCAATGATGAAAATATTTCTCTATGGCTTTTCTTTGCTAAAAGCTAGTGACAATTTAGTTGCATTGTATTGCATTTTCATGTTAGATTAAGTGCATTGATTTGTAGTTATTTTTCCAAGGGAAAAGGGGTTCAGTCATCATCTTGATCAATCATAAAAGGGGGTTCAATTCAACACTTCATCCTTGGTTCAAATCAATAATGTGAGATTATCTTTAGCATTCATTCATAGCATCACTCATTACTCATTATCCTTATATTAAAGATAAAAAGAAAAAGATTCATTACTCATACATCATTTGCATACATTTAGTTAAGGATAGCTCATTAAGAGTTGCATACATCAAAAAAATCAAAAACATAGTTGCATTCATATTATCCATATCACCATAATAAAACATTTGCATCCATACATTGAAAATCAGAAAATATATCAAAGTCACATTATCATTTGCATCCATTTATCTATATCATATATAAGATACATTGCATCCATAGAATAATCAAAAGTAAATGCATCATAAACATCATATAGAGCTGCATATAAGGATAATCTCACATAAACACATCATGAGAATCAAAGAAAGTATATCATCATATAAATGTTCATAACATCAAAGATCCATAAAATCTGTATATCAAATATACAATGTCATCGACAAAATGATACATCATAGTCCTGATCAATATAACGTGATACAAATCAACAAGAGAAATCCATAATCAATCATCAAGATCCTGTAGGGCCACCCGCTCCATCACCTACACTGGATCCATCTGGACCCTTGTCACCTGATCTATCCTGAATAGGAGGAGTCTGACTAGTGCTAGCAGTACTCAGCCTCTGAGCCATAATAGTCATAAACTGTTGCATCATAGTGGCCACCTAATCTAGTTGACCAACCACTGATGATAAACCTATCTATAATGAATGCACATCCTGTGACAGAGTATCAATACTAGAAGAAGCTTGAGAAGTCTGACCCATATCTTGAGACATAGATATCTGTGGAGGCCCCTGCTGTGCTAGAATATGCCCATGCTAATCCATTGAAGCCTGATATAACTGTACCAATAGATCCTATTCACTAGGAGCCTATCTAGCAGCATCAATATGCACTTGTCACTTGACTCTTTATTGTCTCTGCTATCCTTGTACTAATTCAGCTCTAAGATGAACAAACCAGGTCCTTAATCTGGCTAAACCTATCTTACAACCCTATCCTTGAAATTTCCACCTCGTACTTGTGGCCCAAGTCATCCTCTAGCAATGATCCAAGGAGCTCTTTGTCCTCTACGAGCTCAACATCATCTAGGTCTACCACCATCATCCCCACCATCATCATCTGATTGCTCCTATCTATCCAGGATCAGCTCCACGGGATCTGTAAATCTCAAAAATCTATTCTAAGACCACCACTCTCTGTACTCTATAGACATTCTAGCATCTACCACATGATCTAATATATCCCATCTAACATACATCATCCTAGTGATCTGGTCACAAGCAAACTGAAAATCAATCTATGCCCCCCACATCGATCGCTCTGCCTGGACTCGAGCATACAAAGCCATACCCTAAGGCATATCCTGAGGCATATCCTGATATCTTTTGTACTATTTAGAAACCCGACCAAAGAAAAATCTCTCAATCACAAGGTGTGATCGACCAATCATCCATCAAGGAGAAAACATATAAGGGATCTCATCGTCATCCTCCCGCCAACCCTCGTAGCCCAAATATGGTCTCCATGCGACCTAATCTATATCACTGATCATGTGACGCCAAAACTCTAGTTTGCCCAGATGATGCTGGACAACCATGCCACTATATAAAAATGCATAAGGATAGCCATGATGGCGGATATGATCTGACATTGGCCTAGTAATAGGAAGATGCTCCCATACCCATAACTGTAGTATCACTTCACATGCTAATAAGGATGCACTTGATCTATAAACAACCTCGTGAAAATTATGGTATAGATGTGCAAGAATGTAAGAGCCCCAATCAAAATGCCAAGGCTGTGCAAGCAAATCCTCTAGAATGCAGCCCCATCCAACAAAGAAACCTCAACCTCGCCTATCTAGAAATAATAATACACATATCAATGCACCTAACACCATTGGCAATGTGGGAAATGAAGAAAACTATGCCCATGTAATGGTATCATCACCTATGGTATTATCCCCAAATACCTGTCTGCAGATAGTGCCATCATATATTGAATCATAATAGACCATCTCACCCCAGGTTGGAATGCAGAGCAATCTGTAAACATCCTCAGGAGTGATAGTCATCTCCCCAAGTGGTAACTGGAAGGTATTGTGGTCAGAGTGCCAATGCTCTGCCACAGTTGTCAATAAACCATGGTTTAGCTGAAACCTCAGGATGTCTAGAAGGAAACTCAAACCACACATCTCAATGACATGATACTCTGGCTGGGTCAACTCCTGACCTAAATCTAATATCCAGGAAGCTACGGTCTGTATGTATAGCTTACAGAAATGTGTCTATTTTGCAAATCAAGGGAATCATATCAGTATTCTATATCAGTGGATTATTTTAAATCAATCTTTTCTCTTCTTGAGTGCTATCACCATTTGTTCATGTCTCTATGTCTTGAGAGTGAAT
Organism: Chamaecyparis obtusa; assembly: GCA_027943335.1. Taxonomy (NCBI): domain Eukaryota; kingdom Viridiplantae; phylum Streptophyta; class Pinopsida; order Cupressales; family Cupressaceae; genus Chamaecyparis; species Chamaecyparis obtusa. Next base: position 4,464,856 of record BSBK01002075.1, on the reverse strand, counting down.
TATCAATTATCTATCCTATCAGTGTTTCACTATTAGTTTTTCTATCAGATCAAATAGACAAATCAAACATTCATTGGGACCATTATCCTGATATCCTAATCACTTGTTTTGTTTAACTACAATGGACCTATCTATCTTGGAAAATCAATCAATTATCCAGAAATATCAAATTTTATCAGAAAAATCAAGTTTGAGTATCAAATTTATCAAAATTCCTATAGGCGTCATTTACCTATGCATTAGCGATATTTTACCTCAAGCGGTGAATAACTGTTCACACGTGGCACTTTACCAAGTGAATGTGGTGCTTCAGCTGTTAAGCGACATTTTATAACCCTAGGTGGCATTTTCATCATGTCTAGGCATCATTTAAAACATAGGGATTTTTCACGCGATGTTTTATACATAGTTTGACTTAAAAGCCTTAGTTTTACGCGGTATCAAATTTTTCATAGGAAATTTTTAAACTATCTTACGTGACATTTCACTACATGGATGCGGTACTTCCTGATCCTAGGCATCATTTAACCTATCCTAGGTGGCATTTTACAAAATTACAAGTAAAAATCAAGAAAATCATGCAATAAATGCGGAAAAAAGTTGTAATAAATGCTCTAGGAGGGTTAGAATCACTTATCGGAGGTTCGTAATCCAATGGTCTTTGATACCAATGACATCTCTTGAACCGATGCTCTCAAATAGGGACAACCATCGTGATCAACTATCTCAAGATCAGAGCAAAATCTCAATAGTCAAAAGTGCAAATGAATAGTAAATTTAGGTTTTTCAACCTATTATGCTAGTTTGACCTAATTTTGAGGTAATTTTTGACATTTTGACCTATATCAACAATCAATCAAACTTGGGCATTTGTTGTGACCTCGAATATCATCAAAATGTTTTTCAGAAATGAAAACAAATTGGATCAACTATCAATCACTTTCATCAACTTTTTCTATCAAGCAATCAATCTATTTTTATTTCTGAGGGGGCATCATAAGAGTATCAGTGGGGCATGTTGCATCATTTTTCAAATTAGGTTTTATCAATCAAAGCAGTTTCAAATCAATTTTGTATCAATCAATCAAAGTATCGAATCAGTGATCAGGACATAAAATTTTCTTTGAATCAATGCGCTATGCACATTAATCCAAAGAGGGGCATTTTTAGTCATAAAAAATTGGGCAAGTGTCTTGGAATCATTCAAATTGCAAAATCTTAACCAAATGCTCTAATTCTCATCAAAATGGATCAAATCAATTTTTAAATGGACATTTATTAATCAAAATTGGACAAAATCATTAAAATCAAAGGAAAAATCAAATAATAACATTAAATAATTAAATACAAGCTTAAAGGGGTCAAAAACACTATATAATTGATTTTAATCAATTAATTGTATAGTTTTAAATCAAAAATCAAATTGAACCTATTCCCTTACATGGCTAATTTAATTAATTGATGGAATTTAATTAATCCTAATATCTTTCAACAACAATTTGAGAAACCAATAAGAATTGAGAACAAAAGCACATAAATCACTCCAAAATGGTTGAATCTCAATCACACATTTCAATTTTGAATCTCAACCACTCAAATTTGTCTTCTTGTCCAAACCTTTGAGACAACCATTTAAATTGTCCCCCCATTTAAAAACATTTCAAATTTTTTGACTCAACCAAGGCTAAATCATGATTAAATAACTCTACCCCCTAGCCTTGGGATTTTACTATAAATAAGAGTCATTTTGAGAGCATAAGATATCATAGAAATTCATTTGCAAAGCATCATCATTATAGGCATTTTCATAGCAATTGATAGAAATTGAGAGTAATTGAGAGCATATCATTGAACATTTGAATTATCTTTGTATCAATTTTGAGAGTTTGAGAGCTAGATTAAGCATGGTACTATCATTTTCTGATTCTAGGATTGTCACTAGTAGAGAATAGGTTGAGAGCTCTACTTACCAAGCTTGGATAGAGAACCATAAGATGTCATGGATGTTAATTTTAATTCTTAGTTTAAATTTGCTTTGTATTTTCATAGAATTGTAGTTGATTATCCTAATTTCATGAAGGTGTAAAACATTTACACACACATAGCAACCCAAGAAGGTAGACTCACGACCAAGGTAATCACACTAATTCAGGATGATTGCTAGGTTTAGGTTAGACGGGCCTTAATGCTACCCCCATATTAACCACCATTAGGGATTGTATAAGAATGCTTAGACCTGAGAAGCTAGGTGGACTCAATGCTTGATATTGGCATCAACCAAAATAGATTGAAACACTTGCACAACATAATTACATGTTCATCTTGCAATATACATTCAAAACATGTCAAAGATCATAATCCATATTCCAATTAATAACACTTAAAAACATCGATTAGTGTAATGTAATCCACATAATCATCATTTAAAATCATTAAAAAAATTATCAAAGTTGTAAACATTAATCCTAATATCGATAATGCATAATCATAAACATAAATCATCATCGAAACCTGATTTACATGTCATCATAATAATCTATCAACAAAACCAAATGCACAAGTCCACATATATAGTTATATATGAGTCCGCAGTAACAAAATAATAAGTGAAGCATGGTGTGTACTACAATGTGTTGGTGTGTGCATTTATAACATGCACATTTACTTAAGTTTACTTAGGTAAAATCATATAATTGCATTAATTTTATATTTTTTCATAATATTAGGTGCATTTTTTTTTTCCATTGAGGTAGTTAGAGGTTGTTGTTCCCATACCTCATTATACTCAATTATATATTTTTGGTTTTGTACATTATATATTTTTTGACTAAGTAAAACATGTTTTATAGGGTTCCTGAAACCCACAGCTCTAAAAGTGAAGTTAGAAGCAATAACAGAACAAACAAGAGATATGCCTCATAAAGGCCAGGGCCAAAAAGCCACAGAAAAACAAAACAGGCTAGGCAAGAGAAAGCCAAAAATACCAAAGCCCAGGAAAGCAAAGAACATCCTAGAGGGTGAGTAGGTGACCCTTTTGTTCTTAGTGTAACTATCCAAAATAGGGAAGCAACCACCGTACTCGTTGCAAATCATTATGGTTGTAAAATGATACCCTCGGTGAAATGGAGTCTTTCCTTGTCTAGGATACTCTTAACTTTTGTGGGAAAATATTCTCCTTTATGCCATGCCAACTTAGCTTCCTTTGTGATGGCTAGATTGGCGAACCAATCAGCCACACCATTGGCTTCCCTGTACATGTGGGAGATGTACATCTTTTCAAAAGAGTTAAGAATGGCATGAGTATCAACGTTGATGTTGGACATAGTCTAGGAGGGAGAGTGAGTGAGGTTTAAGAAGTTGATGATGTTCATCGAGTCTCCTTCTGGCTAGAGCCACTTGACCCCCATATCTTGAGTGAGTTTGGTGAACTGGAGAGTCGCACAAGCTTCAACATAATGATTCGATTGGGTACCCAGAGGAAGACCTAGAGAGTTTTGTACATTATATATTAATTTCATTTTAAAAAATTAATTAGTTCATTGACTAGTGAATTTGATGCAAGCCAAGGGTCAAGAGGGGCCAAACAATGGCACACCCTAATGATCCAAGCCTACTCAACACATGCAGAAGAAAATAAACAACAATAGTGAGAGAGAGAATGCAGGATCAACCATATATTTCATCAAATAGAACCATACATGTTGGGCTATAAGTCCTTCCTAGTTATGGCTTGGTATTAAAATGAATTGCAGAAGTCCTCAAACATGCGAGGATCTGTCAAAATCTCTAATTCTATCTTTTATAAAAACTGCCTCCTAAACCCTAAACCAACAACTACATTTATAAAAGAGCTACTAAACTGAGTCGGCCTTCAGATCCACAATCAATGGAAGAAATAGTTAGATCTAGGACCACACACCTTCCAATGATTGATATCAACATTAAATCCATGATCCAACATAAATGCACAAGTCGACCATGACATAAATTAAAACTAAACTTGCAGGTGAGCCAAGATAACCGAGCAAGAGACAAGCCACGCCGAGTGCCAGTGAAACAACTGACTGGCCAGGAGATAACTGACTACACTCGGTAACCAAAAGAAACCAACTAACTACCAACCAACTCGGTCAAAGCAGGAATCAAGCAACACAAAAAAACTCCAAAATGTTTTTGGTGACACAGGATTCCCAAGGACCCGAGATGCTCCTGCATCAGACACCTGGGGTTATTTTGAAATGATTGTCCAAATCATTTGGTAGGTCTGGTCTGACCTACATCCAACTTCGACTATGAAATCCATGAATTGTCTTCCATCGGTCTATTATTCCATTTTACCAGATATTCCATATACTATTTTCCTCTTTACTTTTACCAACTCTTTCCTTCAAAATCTATTCAATTTCTTCATTCTGCTTCTTAGGATATTCTGTCGGTACTATCACTTCTTCATCAGGTTCATGATAGTCATACAAATCAACAATATTGAAAATCGGTGATATGTCCATGTCATCGGGTAACTCAATCTCATATGCATTTCCATTGTCAAATTTTCTCAAAATCTTGCAAGGTCCAAACTTCTTCATTTTCATCTTGCCATATGTTCAAACAAGAAATCGGTCTTTCTTCAAATGAACCATCACTTCATCACCAACATCACAAGTCTTATGTCTCCTTGATCTATCAGCTCTATCTTTGTATTTTTTATTACTCTCTTCCAGCTTCAGCTTCACATCTTCATGCAATGTCTTCATGTACTCATCAAATTCTACTCCTTCAACACTTTTCTTATTCTCATCAACAATGTCTCTCAAATCAGATATACCTCTCGGTTGTGTGCCATTCACAATCTCAAATAGTTTCTAGTACTCCTATTCACTGAATTATTGTATGCAAACTATGCTTGTGCCAATATAGAATCCCAATTACTCGGCGTGTCTCCAACTAAACATCTCAAAAGATTTCCCAAACTTATGTTCACAACTTTGGTCTGTCCATCGGTTTGTGGGTGAAATGTAGAACTATATTTCAACTCAGTGCCAAATTTCTTCCAAAGGGTTTTCTAAAAGTATCCAACAAATTTACTATCTCGGTCAGAGATAATACTCCTTAGTAATCCATGCAATCTAACAATTTTCTTAAAGAAAAGATCTGCTACATGTACTACATCTAATGTTTTTCTACAAGGTATAAATTGTGTCATCTTAAAAAATCTATCTACCACAACAAATATTGAATCATTACCTCTTACTGTCTTTGGTAAGCCAAGAACAAAATCCATACTGATGTCAATCCAAGGTTTTCAAGAACAACAATTGGTACATACAATCCAGTATTCTGACTTACTCCTTTTGCAACTTGACAAATTCCATAACTTTTCACAAATTTTTTAACATCTTTATACAACTGTGGCCAAAAGTATTTCTCCTTAAGAAAATTTCATGTTTTATCAATACCAAAATGTCCATCCAAACCACTACTATGCTTCTCTTTTATCAGATTAGTTCTCATTATTCCTCTCGGTATACACAACTGAATGCCTTTAAACAACATACCTTCCTGAATAAAATATTCATCCCATTTAGTATCTTGTTGATCTCGAATAGGTGCTCTACACTTTCTCCATGGCTCCAAAAAATCAAGATCAAACTCATAAGAATCTCTCATCTCATCAAAACCAAGAACTTCAATTTTTATCTCGATCATCAAAGATCTTCTTCGACTCAATGCATCAGGAACTCGGTTAGTGACTCCACTTTTATGCTTTATCAAAAATGTCTAACTCTGTAAATACTCAACCCATTTCATATGTCTTTGATTCAAGTTATTCTAACTACCCAAATATTGTAAAGCCTTATGATCGGTATATAACACAAATTCACTTGGTATAAAATAATGTTTCCATTTCTTCAGTGCTTGAACAATAGCATAGAATTCTTGATCATACACAAAATATTTCCTTCTAGCATCATTCAAATTTTCACTAAAGAAAGCAATAGGTTTACCTTCTTGACTCAACACAGCTCCAATTGCACTTCCACTTGCATCACATTCTACTTGAAATACCTTACTAAAATTAGGTAATGCCAAAACAGTTAATTCAACAACCTTCTGCTTCAAAGTCTCAAAACTTCTATCAGCTCCATGTGTCCACTTGAATTCCCTTTTGTCTCCTCTCATAGTCTCGGTCATAGCATTAAAAATTGAACTGTAAAAACTTTCCAAACCATGAAATGATCTTACCTCACTAGCATTCATAGGTGTAGGCTAATTCAAAATAGCTTCAACCTTTTCAGGATCCATCTTCAAACCATCAGCTGAAATAACAAATCCCAAATACACAATCTCCTCTTTCATGAATGAACACTTTTTCAAATTTATTAACAACTTTTCTTCTTTCAATCTCTGCAAAACTTGTCTAACATGCAACAAATGTTCTTCTCTAGTCTTATTGAATATCAAAATGTCATCAAGATATAAAATCACAAACTTACCCAGAATTTCTTCAAAAATTCATTCATCAGCCTCATAAAAGTACTCGGTGCATTAGTTAAACCAAAAGGCATAACCAACCACTCATACAAACCTTCTTTTGTCTTGAAAGTAGTCTTCCATTCATCACCTTCTCTAATACTGATATGATGATACCCACTTTTCAAAACAATTTTGGTGAAATACTTTGCTCCAGTCAAACTGTCCATTATGTCATCCATTCTTGGTATAGGAAACCTATACTTCACTGTTATCTTATTGATTTCTCAAGAATCAGTACACATTCTCCATTCTCCATTCTTCTTTGGTGCTAATACAAAAGGTACTGCACAAGGACTCAAACTTTCTCTGATCAAACCTTTCTCCAACAACTCTTGAATCTGTCGGTTCAATTCCTGATTCTTGGTAGGTGTCAACTAATGAGGTGCCTTATTGGGTAAACTAGCTCCAAGGATTAGATCCATACAATAATCAATGCTTCTTTTCGGTGGCAAAACATCAGGTAAATTATTAGAAATGATATCACTATACTCGTTGAGTAACTTATCAATCTCCTCAGGGACATTATCCTCTATTTTCTTACTCGGTTTGTTAGGGATCACAACAAAACATACATCATTCTTTTTCAAAGAGTTAACAAACTTTATTCCCTCCATAAAACAAACTTTCACATATGTGCAAACATTACTAACAGGTTCTTCCATTAATGGTAACAAGATTTTTTTCTTTCCATCAGCCACAATAGTATACTTATGCAATCTCCCATCATATATAGAATGTCTATCATATTGCCATGGTCTACCCAACAAAATATGACAACAATCCATAGGAATGATATCACATAACACCTTATCATAGTACTTTCCAATCTTCAAATTCACATAACATTTTTCACTTACTAGGAGTGTATGCTCATCTTTGATCCATGAAATCTGATAGGGCTTCGTATGTACCAACCTTTCCAACTGCAAATTTGTGACCATCTCCTCAAATGCTAGATTCTCTGAGCTACCACTATCAATGATTACCTACCAAACTTTATCAAAAACTCTACATCTAGTCTTGAACAAACTTTTCCTAACCGGATCTTCCTTCTTGCTTTCATTCCACAATGCTCTCCTTACCATCAAGTTATTTTCTTTCTCAGGTTCATTTGGTGACTCTTCTTGCACCAAAGCATTTCTACTATTACCATCCTTCTTGGTAGCATGTGTACATTCAAAAGATCTATGTCCTTCTCCACAATTGTAACAAGTTTCTTAGAAACATCCTCTTCTATAACCACCTCGGTAGTTATTGCCTCTGCCTCTAGATGAACTTTTACCTTTCCACTCGGTCTTGCCTTTGTCCAGATTTGTCTTTTCTGGTTCAGATCTACCATTTTCACCATTAGATCTACCTCTTCCTCTAGGGAATCTACCACCTTGACCTCTTTATCTTTTCTCATGTCTTTTGTTTAATTTCTCCTCGGCCTTCAATGCAAATTGATAAGCCTCTTCAATGCTCTCCAACTTGACCATACTAATTTCCTCTTGGATGGAAACTCTCAAACCATTCAGGTATCTACCAATTCTTTCCACATCATCTTCATCATGTCTAGATCTGATATCTAATCTATAGAATTCCTCAGTATATTCCTTTATCAAGCTATCTTTTTGCCTCAAACTTTGTATTCACTGAACTAGGTTAATCTGATAATCACAAGGTAAGAACTTTCCTTTCAATTTGTTTACCATTTTATTCCAAACCTTGATTTTGTCTTTGCCTTTCATCTTCCTATCTAATTGCAGATGTTCCCACCATAAGGATGCATGACTTTTCAATTTTGTTCTTGTAATCTTCACCTTCTTATCTTTAAGAATGTTTTCATACTCAAAATACTTTTCCATCTCAGTGATCCAATTCATCAGAATCTAGCTTTCCACCATACTAAGGAGGATTGAAGTGTGGTGTAGACTTCAAACTTGTCAAATCCTTGAAAAATATTTCTTCACCTTGATCCATAATAGGTGCAGGTTCTGCATTCACCTTTTCTTCCTCAACTTCATCATCACTCACATCTTCAAGATGTCTGCCTCTTCTTTGGGCTGTTTCAATAGCTTATAATCTAGAAGCAATCTACCTTAGCATAACTGCCAATCCTAGATCTGCATCTCACCTCCCTCGAACCATTTTGACAACCCTCTATAATTGCAAGTCAGATCACAATCTGCTACCCCACAATAATCAACTAGGGCTTCTCAAGAGGAACCTACAAACCTAGATCTGCAGACCTAGATCAAGATCTCACCTCGCTCTGATACCACCTAACACAAGGCAGGGGTCAAGAGGGGCCAAACAATGGCACACCCTAATGATCCAAGCCTTCTCAACACATGTGGAAGCAAATAAACAACAACAGTGAGAGAGAGAATGCAGGATCAACCATATATTTCATCAAATAGAACCATGCGTGACGGGCTGTAAGGCCTTCCCGGTTATGGCTTGGTATTATAATGAATTGTAGAAGTCCTCAAACATGCGAGGATCTGTCAAAATCTCTAATTCTATGTTCTATAAAAACTGTCTCGTAAACCCTAAACCAACAACTACATTTATACAAGAGTTACCGAACTAAGTCGGCCTTCAGATCCACAATCAATGGAAGAAATGGTCAGATCCAGGACCACACATCTTCCAATGATTGACATCAACATTAAATTTTTGATCCAACATAAATGCACAAGTTGGCCACAATAGAAACTAAAACTAAACCCGCTGGTGAGCCAAGATAACCAAGCAGTAGATAAGCAACGCCGAGCGCCAGTGAAACAACTGACCACCCAAGAGATAACTGACCACACTTGATAACCAAATGAAACCAACCAACTCAGTCAAAGTAGGAACTAAGCAACAAAGACAAACTCCAAAATGTTTTTGGTGACACATGATTGCTAAAGACCCGAGATGCTCCTGCATCAGAATTTTTTCTTGTGTTTGTACTCATTGTTCTTGTGGAATTTTTTTTATAAGATGTCATGGTGGCTCAAGAAGACATTTTGTTTATAAAACCCCACACTCTATAAATAGAGAGCCATTATATCAACAATTACAATACAATCTTTAGGCTCTAAGCCTTTGCATGGAGATTTACACCTTGTTGCATCTTGGAGAAGATCTAGCAATACAACCCCTATTAAAATGAACTCTCTCTCTCTCTCTCTCTCTCTCTCTCTCTCTCTCTCTCTCTCTCTCTCTCTCTCTCTCACTCACACACACACACACACACACACATATAAACCTCTAGCAATATTTGTATCTATAGAGCTTACAATGCACATATTTAAAGCTTTACAAAATAGACACCAAAGAAAGAAAATTCCATCTTCAACAAAGAAATAAAGTTGAAGAAAACACTTCATCAATGAATCCAAATTCATGTAATTAAAAAGTATCTTATTTCTTGTGGATAAATCTTAAAAGAAATAAAATCCTTCCTTAGCTTAGCCTACAAGAAAAATCAACCAAAAATATACTTTATTCTATTTTGTTAAGAAAACGTGACTTAGTCTTCATAGAAAGTTGTCAAATTAGTTTTCTTAAATCTTATGATCTCAACCTCCTAAAAGTTGGATAAATCAATATACACCAAATAATTAATAAAATTAGTTATTAATGTGAGCACTCAAAGGTTAAGACATCTTAACCCCAACACTGGTCCCCATTGAGAGCCAGTCTCCCTAATTGCATCCAAATACCCATACCTTGGTGTTAAATTCAAAGAATCATAAAGCATAAAGGACACACATATCTCATATATAACATACATTAATTCATAATCCATAATTGAAGCATATAGTCATACACATAGGCCTCTCTAGGACTTCTCATTAAGGATTTAGACATAAAACAACTCCCAAACATAGAATGAGCTAGATTATTCCATAGAAAATTCTTTGAAAGGGAATATGAATAGAAAATCAAACCCTTCCAAAAAATCAGCCAAAAAATCCCAAAAATTCATACACAAAGAAGAAGTCTACAACAAACCCTCAAATAACCCCAAATTTTACAATGAAAACAAGTGTTTTTCAAAACAAAAAATATCAATTCCAAGCTAGAAATGAAATCTATTTTTAGCTTGATATAAATAATTATAAACACACCACATTGTCATTTTAAAGAAATAAATTCTTGAAGAAAATAGATGAGAGAAGAAGAAGCGTACCTCATTTTTTTTTTTTTTAAACAAAGGAGATGGAGAAGCTTGCACACCAAAATGTCTTAGCCAAAGCCCTTCCTAAATAGCAAAACAATGATTCAATTCGAAGAAAATCCCCCTCACAAACTAAATACTCATTTTAATCCAAACAATCACCAACCAAAATCTCTACAAAGAAAAAGCCCAAAATTGCAAGTGTTCCACACAAATTTCACACCAAAACACTCCAAAATTGTTGGAAAAGAAATCTGAAAATCTCTCAAAAAGTTGCAGCCAAAATCCCTCAATGTATTCACTAAAATTGCAACAAGATAATCCTCTAAATAGTAGCAAATCCAACCAAATATAATCAAATCAAGCTCCAAATCGATCCAAAGTAGTTCCCAAGCACTCCCTTCATAGATTTTCTCAAATTTTCCATTCAAAAGTTGTGAGAAGAGAAGCCCCAAAATATCCAAAAATAATAAACTCTTTCCCCAAAATATGTACGATAATGAATTAGTATATTTAGTTTATTTATATACACTTAGGCTTAATTAAGCCTACTTAGTTTTCCATGTATTTGACACTTATTCATACAGGTTATTATGATTTAGAAATTGGTTCTATTTTGACACGTCATGCTAGTTTAGTGGGAGGCAACTCGCCACCACTCTTTGAGTGTTGGGTTTGACTTCTGATTTGGCCCAATCACTCTTCCTATATGTACATTGCTTCTCCAACTTATTCACCTTGTTCACTTTTCTCTCATTAATGTTTTTGTGCTCATTTTGTATCTTTGATTGATTCAAGAAATTTTACAGAATGCAAACAAACAAACTAACCAACAAAAAAAAGTAACAAATCATATAGATTATTGTATAAATAATTTATTAATTAACTCATCAAAATACAACTAACTCCTACCAAAATAAATTTTATTTATTTATTAATCATTTACCCTCATCAAACATAACTATGTATGTAAATGGTTTTTTATTTAGATACTCCACAAATGAACATAGTTGCACATAATATAGTGCTCACACAAATATAAATAGTTAAATACATGAGATAAAATATTAGGATAGAATCATAATTAAATAAATAATCAAAAGTACAATTAACTAAATAATAAACATAAACATAAAAATAAATGTAAATGTAAATGTGAACATGATGATGATGATGACGATGATGATGATAGAGGTGAAAAATTAATAATAATAATAATAATAATAATAATAATAATAATAATAATAGCATAAAGTATCACTTGATAAAAAAAAGTTATAAATAACAATAAATATAACAAAATACTAATAGATATTAACACCACAATAGATCCATCTAAAAAATCACAACCAAATATTACAAACATGGGTAGTCGAATATTACAAACACATTGAAAAACTTGCACAACATATACACATGTTCATCTTACAATAGGCATTCAAAACATGTTAGAGATCATAATCCATATTCCAATTAATAACACCTTAAAACATGGATTAGTGTAATGTAATCCACATAATCATCATTTAAAATCATTAAAAAATTCATCAAAGTTGTAAACATTAATCCTGACACCGATAATTCATACTCATAAACATAAAACATCATTGAAAAATAATTTACAAGTCATCATAATAATATATCTACAAAATCAAATTCACAAGTTCACATATATAGTTAGATATGAGTCCACAATAACAAAATAATAAGGGAAGCAAGAGGGTGTGTACTACAAAGTGTTGGTGTGCACATTTATAATGTGCACATTTACTTAAGTTTACTTAGGTAAAATCATATAATTGTATCAATTGTACATTATTTCATTATATTAGGTGCATTTATTTTTCTCCTATTGAGGTAAGAATGAAATTTAAAACTTCAAAAATACCCAAACAATCTTCATTTTTTAGAGCCACAAGAAATAATTACTTTCATAATATGTTAAAATGGTGAACAACTTGTTGGATATAAATCACATCATAATTGTATAACAAAGAAAAGAGAACATATTGATATGTAATTGCATAAAATTAGGATTTAAATTGTATTCAATTATTTAATTTTCATTAGAATGCAATAGATTTTAAATCCTTTTCATTCCTATAAATAAATTTCCAATAGGAAAGTAACTACCTCAAAACTAACATTAAACAAATTTACTTATTTAATAAATTTAATAACCTATAAACTAATCTAATGATGTAATATTTTCTAACAAATTGACCTTTTTTTTGTAAGTCTTTGGTCATGAGATCAATTCCATTCTTTCCTTGGATCTTTGGGCCTTGGATATATATCTCTTCAATACTACTTATTTTTTCTATACGAAAGTATTACTATGTACAAAAAATAATTTGGTCATAGTAATTAGTTATTCCACTTTCAATAACATTATATTCATTAATTTAGTAGTGTGCACTTAATCCTCATCAAAAGAGTTTCTATTCCTCTATAATATATCTAAAAACAAGTGAATTTCATTTGTAGTTGTAGAATGAGAAGAAATGTCTGTAAAATGTGAACATTCATAAAAACTTACATCTCTATTAACAAAGACCTTTTATGAATTCAAATTATATATGTGTGTACATATGTGTATATATGTGTATATGTGTGTGTGTGGTATTTATAAACATGCTCAATGATATTGTTGAATTGCTAGGGAAAAATTCTCTTACATCAACCTCCTATACCAATTGATTTTATAGTTTTGAGTGAATTATCAAAAGGAAAGTTCTCTATAATGCAAATGACATATATAATTTTGATGCAACTTGAGTGAATGCATCAAATATGTGTGAATATTGATGCAATCAAAGACTAATTTATGACAATTATGAGAGGATGTATTTAAATGAGAGGAAATAAGGATGTATAGAGATCAATATTTGAGCCAATATCTAACGCAAAATTGTGTCTCTTATTGATATGTATCTTGTATTAAGAGTCTTTTGGCTTCTTAAGGTTCTCTTCATCATAATGATGGATCATGGAGTGTGATCCAAAATGTTAATTCAAATATCAACAAAATCAAATTTCCACAATCCATTATGATGAACAATAAGTTTTTGGATTCGATTGTGTGAGTTTTTTTAGCATTGACGTTTCGGATCACACTCTGTGATCCATCATCAGTGATCACACTCCGGATCTCCCGATGATGGATCACGGAGTGTGATCTGAAACATCGATGCTAAAAAAACTCACACAATCGAATCCAGAAACTTATTGTTCAATTCAAATATCATTAACACAAATTCCTACAGAAACAACAATATCTATTGATATTGTAAATTGTAACAATCTCTTTTCAATAATTAATTAAAAACAGTATATCAGTATAATCTATAAAAATCATTAATTTAAATAAAATATTATTAAAATTTTACAATAAAAAATTTGAAAAAAAAATTATTGTAAAATAAAATTTTATAAAACTCAATTCAAAATTTATAACAAAATATTCTAAAATTTGTAGGAATCCCAGAAAAAAAAAATGTTTTGAATAGATTATCTTATGTTTATTACTTGGAAAAGAAAATTGCCCTGATTACATCATCTTCTGTTTATTTCATTAAAATTGAGAATTCATTTACTTGGCAAACATGAATGAAGATATAAATGATAGATGAAGCACATAAAGAGCCCACATAGCTGAAATCACAGGGCAGCAACACACAGAAACTAATCCACTCTTCATTTGACAATGCACTCAGTCCACCTCACAAATAAGATGCAAACAGAATGAATAGAGGGAGACGAATTAGCCCTCCATTATTCCAGCGTGGAAAAAGAATCATTCCTCTACATTGTTAAAGGAACAATCATGAAATATAAAGCTGATCAGAACTTCAAAGGGCCGGAAATCATAAAAAAAAAAGAAAAAGAAACTAACTCTGATCATCAGTCCTTGTGACCACGTTTCAAACCGGCATTAAACGGGACTCCCGTAGGCTTAAGCCATTTTTTACCACGGATGAGACAGGCAACAGTAAATTTCTTGGCCTGTGAAGGATGCTCAAGAATCTGATAACCCGTCCAGTTTACACGTTCTGAAACTGATGCTCCCGCTCCATAGTTTTTGTACTCGCCGTAGAAAAGAGTGCTTAGGGCAAAATCTGAGGCATTCCATGGCAACCAACCCTCTGGTTGAATAATATCGTCTAGATAAGACTGCATGAACACAGTTCTAGAGTACGCTTTCCACGGCCTGCCAAGAAATGTTTTGAAGGAGTCTTTGACAGGAAGAAGATCAGGAGCAGCAGTGACATTGCAGTCATGCACAGAAAATCCAGTGTCCGAGTCGGCGGTCTTTCTGCCTTGTGCAGTTATTGTGATTTTCTGAGCTTCCATGGGTTTCCTCGCCATTATTACGCATTTCTGAAACACGGCTGCTGCGTCCCCGAATATGAAATCCACTGTGCCGTAGATTTCACATTCTCTGTAGAATTGGCAAAGTGAATGGGCGTACAGGGTGTCTTGGTAGCCTTTCATTCCACACCGGTAGAACACTGATTCATGAGACGCCACTAGAAGGGCCACTGCTTGATGCTTCCCTGCTCCAGCTGTGTTCTCAAACGTTATGTCACGGGCAAAAAATCCCTTGCCTTTCACAGCTGCATAACAGAAATTGTGACATGCGGAGAAGATAAATTAAATCGACATCAACCCCGTTTGGCTACAGCTGGCTGTAGCTCCTATAAATTCAAGAAAAAACTGAACTTTTTGACATGCTAAAGATTTCTGTTCGTCACAGAGGACATCTAAGAAAGAAAAAATGCCTTGTTATACAAGCACCCTAAAAAATGAACTTTGTATCACAGGGTAAAGATTTTTCTTTGTCACGGACACTTGAGGAGAGGAGAGAAACCACAAAAAAAAAAAAAACTTTTTCAAACACAGATCTAATAGTACCCTTCAAACACAAGAATATGAATATTAGTAAGCATATATCTAAAGTACAAGTTTCTCCAAGATAAGCAGACACATGTAAGGAATTCTATTTTTCAAATTCATCCAAGGTCAAGTCTGACCTAAAGGTGCTTCAGAAAGTACCTCTCTCGTATAAACCTTAGTAGATGATTTTCGATATCTCATGTCATCATCCTCATCAATTATACTCAACCAATTGATCTACAACCTTTTCACATTAATAAATTTTTCATTTTATAAATAATGATACATGTCCTCTTATATGAAGTTGGTACACATGGTACACATCTTGATGTAATAAAAGAAAAAAAAAAAAAATTTAATAGAGAGTGAACTATTGTGGAATATCTATTTTTTAAAATAAGATTACAAGATTTATTTGATTTTTTATTTTTCATATATGTAGTATCATTACAAGCTATCAATCTAAGCATATGTTACTTTTTTATTTTCTGAACAGAGATGTAGACCTCTTATAGACAAGTGGTACAACACTTTGGCATAATAAGTAAAAAGGAACAGATATTTGTAAAGAAGATTTACCAAAAGTTGGAAAAAGATATTTTTTTTTACGTATTGTCTATTAATACAAGCTATATATTCCTTTTCTACTTTGTAAAGAATGTATGATCTCTTATATGCAAATGCTACACACTTTGATGTAATCAATAAAGAGAAACATGATTTGATAGAGTGAACTATTCTGAAGCATCCATTTCTTTAAACAAGATTACAAGACTAATTAGTTCCAATACAATATTACAACCTACTATATATTTTTTTTTAATTTTGTGATAACAAATGCGTAACCTCCTACATACAAATTGCATATAAACTAAACATCTAGGGGAAAAAAAACAGTGATTAGAATGAAGGGTAGAGGAGATTTACCAAAAGTTGCAGTATGATATGTGGTGAGACTATCCGCAACACTCCTGTTGGCAGTGACAATGGTGCAGTTCACGCCCTCCCCAACCAAAGTGAGATACCGCTTATCCTTCTCGATCTCAACATTCTCCCGATACACTCCAGCCTTAATATATATAACATATCTCTTGTCATTCTTCCGAGGTGCATCTTCCACAGCCTCGCCAATCGTACTGTAATCTCCGCTACCATCCTGAGCAACTACGACATCGATATGTAAATCTTCAGCAGAGGCCGTCAGAAGCCTGCGATCCGAGGCCGCCAACCACGCCGGAAAATCATCTCCGACTAAAACACGGCGACTGACTGGACTTGGTGCTGGAGCCGCCGGAGATTCTGCAGTGAGATCTGAAATTTTCTTAGAGAGGGCAAGGCAAGGGGTAAGGATATGAGAATTTACTTGCGCGCTGAGTTGCATTTGGGATTTGAGAGCCCCATTCGTGTTTGCAAATCCTTCAATGCACGTGTCCTGGTTGGTAATGGCGGCGCTGAGAAACATCTGGGCGTAACTGGCCTCAAATCCAGGATGAGGATTTTGGCTGAAGTCGAGCAAGTAATCGAACGCGTGGCCGAGCTCGTCGAACGTAAGGTTGTAAAGATCGAGACAGTCTTCGAGAGCGATTTGCTCTAATCCCGGGGCGGCTTTGGGCACCAATTCCAGAGCCCTCGCCATGCTTTGTTCTACAAAGGCGCTTATTTTCAGGACGGCGTTTCTGAGAATCTCTACAGAAGGTTCCTCCTGGTCATATTGAGGCCAGTCTGGTCCTAAGACCGCCATAGTTGAAGCGCACAGCTGAGGATCTGCGGAGCCCTGGCAAGCCGCCGGTATCGAATGATTTGGGCCCCGGGTCATATGGACTGAATTTTTCATGGCTATATGACTATGGTGGCTGTTATGAAAGGCGGCTAGAACCGCAATGCGTACGACCGTGGCGAAGAGCGTGACAGAAGCCGCAATAGTTATGGCCGCCCTTCTGGTAAGAATGACCGGTTTCCCCGGTTTCGCTCCCTCCATTTCCTTCAAATTTTCTGTTTGATTGCTAACGCCAAAAGGATTGGAGGGACAACGGATCGGACAAGCTTTCGCTGAGAAGTGTGTTTCTGAATGTATTGTCAGATTCGTTTATGTAGCATTCGGATTAGGACGCCACCGGCATCATTTGCTCGTCTCTTTCGCGAGTTGGGTATGGATATGATCTGTCAGGCCAGGATTTGCCATAGAGTGGAAATGACAAAGATAATTAATGTTATTTTCGATGCGAAATAGAAGAATACAAGGCAGCGATAGAACAGTTGAACTGTCATATAAAACTGTCAAAACTGGAAAAAAAACAGAAAATTAAACTAATGCTCATAAACCGTTGATCAATGCATTAACATCATGCCAATGCACATACTCTATTTTTATAGTTCCAACTTTCATGAAGTGAGCGCAATTATCTGTATAGACAAGCCGTTTTAGTTCTGATTATGAGGTAATTGAATAGGTACTGTAAATTGAATTGGGCATGAGAATCTTGTACTGTCTGCATTCTTATTATTCATACTCTGGAAATATGTCGTATTCTTACACGTGATGGCCTTCCTGTGTTCATCTTCTTCATCCAATCGAAATTCAGTACGACCATGACACCTAATTTTACTCTCATGTTTTGTGTTTGAAACGTTCGGCTGTCATCGATATCGATAAATTGTACTCTGTGCGTGAAAACCATGATGCATTTTATGGCCTTAACATTTGCAAAGCGGAAAATTTCATATCTATACTTTTTAGTTTTATGGATGGAGTTTAGTTATCTAGGTGTTCTTGTCTAGACTAGTGCCTAAGATTTATGTGGATGTTTGAATTTTATTTTATTATATAATATATATTTTCTAATTATTTCTTTGAATGATTTACACTCAATTTCTAGGTATAAAATTAATTCAATTTATTGTTAAAAGTAAGGATTGAAATTATAAAATTTAAATATGAAAGTACATTCTAGATATTGGAGTGTAGCCTATGGACGGTATTTGATGATTAGGTATTAAATAAATTTTATACGGATGATGGAGCATTTTGTTGGGTTCTTTTTTGTAACATTGTCTTTATTTTGCTTTACCATGTCATTAGTATAGGCTTTTCTCTCCTCATTTTGTATTTATTGTACGAATTTTTTAAGCCCTTTATATGGTCTTAATCGACTTCAATTCACAGTTCTTGTTGGTGTTGACAATTGGTAGCTAAGCAAGCATCCTAGGAAGTTTGTATTGAAAGTCTTTCACAAGGAAGGTCTTCTAAAACACCAACAGATTGGGTCTTGCTCATCCTTGAATTTGATAGTACATGTCAATGATTTGTAAACTAGATTATAGGTTACTTTGTAGATAAGCCTCCCCCCAAAACCATGCTAAGGAAATGTGTAACAAAAATTTGGGTCCCACATGTGGCCCACTTGAAGACTATTAAAAAAATCACCAAGGGGTTTTGTCTTTTTTGCTCAAGCAGATCATGCCCAGTACAATCTTCAACCTAATCCCTTGTATGTTTGTTCCTCTTTATTCATTTTTCAACCTTGACAATGAGAATTTTTTAATCCTAAATGATAAAAACACTTTTTTCTTATGTGGCTTAAGCTCCTTGGCCCCCCATTGCCTTGATGGCATCTCTTGTACCATATTTCTTCCTCTTTGGAGAAATTTTCTCTAAGAATTATGTCTATGTAGAGATTGATTTATCTAAATACTTGAAAGAGTTGATAGATTTTCAAATTGGAAATCTTCGTTATTCCAAAAAAGAGATCTATCTAAACTTGTCTAATACTTTCTTTTGGTACCAATATTTCAAAAAATAAGATCAATGATTACCTTCTAGCAACACCAGGGACTAAATATCCACCTTAGGTCACAAACTCTCCTCATTTCATTGCTAACATTTTGGCACACTCAGTGGGACCCACAACAAGGGTCATTCTCTCATCTATTTCACTATTTTATCTTTAAAAAAACTAACAAACACTAACATTTTTTTGTTGTTTGAGCACTTTACAAGGTGATTTTTAGTTTTTGCAGGTTGGAAGGCCAAACAAAGAGCTCGTGCGACATCATTTCCAAGGTCATATTTTACACAACATCAAAAACATCCACCTGCGGGATCTCTTACACAGTTGATGGGATTGACATTACGACCTGCGAGATCACATTCCCATAGCCAGAGGCCTCCCAGCCTCCCAAAACCTATTTCTCCTATGTCTTGAATTTCTATTTTAAATTAGACCTATGGGAACGAGGTATGACACTATGGGAACGCTTCATTGTAAGCCTTAAGGAAGAAAAAAATCACGTGCCTTAATCCTCTATCAATCATTTTTATTAAAATATGTGCTCATGGGATTGAGGTTTGACTATCCAGGATTGTGAGTTGACCCTGTGGGATCGCAAGTGTAAAATTTATTGTTATGGAAACTCTAGTTTTTTATGTTTTGTATGCAATGAAAATTTGAACCTACTTGCTGCAAATACAAAACACCAAAAAATCACACTAGATGTTAGTCATTTCAAGTGCAACAAAATAAGCAACTTTCATTACAACCTCTAGTGAGCTAAAACAAGGGCACCCAAAGCCTTGTTTGATTTTCTCTTTGAGATTATGTGAGTATGCTCTCCCAAGACAAATGAAATGAAAAACTAATACAAAATTATGGGATGCAAGCTAGATGATGGTGAATTGATTGAGAAAAAATATGAGAAACTTGCCCCAAGCTTCAATTTCACAAATGATAAAGACTAAGTTGATGCAAGATTAATTCAAGACTATGATAATGATAATAAGATTAAGATCTAAGATTAATGAAACAAGATTAAAAAAACTAAGAACAACATTAGATTACAATGAAGAAAAGAACTAGAATGATCAAGAATGCTAGAAGATGCAAGAGCTAAGAGATTAAGAAGAAAAAGAGCCTTAGACTTAAAATGAGGAGTGAGGCCTCCTAAAATAGAAAATGAAAAGAATTGGACGGTGGAGATTAAGAGGCAAAAGAATGAGTGGATAGGATTAAGAGGCAAAAGAGGAGTGGCTAAGATGAAGAGGCAAAAATAAATGAGTGGATAGGATTAAGAGGCAAAAAGATGTTAGGTAGGGTTTGAAAAAGGTGAAGTGGCAAAAGTCAAACTTCATTTGAGAGGGAAAAAGGGAATTAAAAAATGACTGGTGGAGAAAAAAGATGGGGAGGTGGCTACCTTGAAAAAGGTGATTGTGTACATGATTAGAGGTAATCCACCTTTTAATCAAGATTAGAAGAATATTTAGAAAAAGGTAAGCATAGGAAAAAGGGAAAAGGAATTAAATTAAAATAAATTTAATTTAATCATGGTTTAGAAGAACTTTAGGTTAGTGGAGGAATAAAATAAATAAAATTTATTTTATAAAAGGCAATAGAGGGATAATATATTAAATTTAATTTAATATATTAAAGTATTTAAATAAAATTTAAATACAAAAGGAAAATGACTTTATTTAATTAAAGTAAATTTAATTAAATAAATAGAAGAATATAATGATTATAGTCAATTAATAAAATTAACCAAAATGTTAAGGGAAAATATTAATAAAAATTAATATTAGTGCGAAGGACAATTTAGATGTCTACATGTTTTATCTGACAAATCAATGGGATTGCTTGTACAACCTGCGGGATTGCCTTTCCACATTTTATGTTTTTGGTTTCTGCGTAGGCCTGCAAATTGCGATCTCTAGCTATAGGATTGCTGATTGTTTATATTTTTCTAATTTTTAAATGAACTCATACTTGAATTTGGTACACTAAAACTTACATTGTATTCTCCACATCACTTTCACAATTTGACTTTAGTGCTCTAAAAAATGACAAAGATTAAAAAGAACTCTCAAACTTTCACATTTCAAACTAGGGTTTAAAAAAGAACAAGAACACATTCTTGAATGCTTAAGGGAAAATGAACAAAGCAATAACAAACACTTTAATTTGGGGTTGAAATGAACTCACACAATCTTTAATGCTAAGAAAGTAAAACTTCTTATTTTTGCAAATCAAACTTTCCCCTTCAAAGCATTGTCATTTGTTTTCCAAAGAACCTTACATGTTAATCATGAGTGTTTGATGTCATAGATAGAAAAAACTTAGATAATTAAATCATCTATTAAGAATGAGTTTTTGGCGTGTTTGAAGGAGTGTTTTACAACACTTCCTTAGAGCTCTTTATTTCATTGCAAATCCTTGTTAATTAAGTGACGTAAAAATAATTAATTTATATATGTATCATCTCCCATCACCTTCGCAGAACTTGGGTGAAGAGAAAGATCTAATTCAATTGGTTTTTCTTCTAGTGAGGCTTATCTAGAGGGTGTGCTTCCCCTTTAGAGGATGACCTAAAACTAGTAAATACCTTGGTCAATATATAAATAAGACTGCAAGTAAACTCTGATTTTATATCCAACCAAGCTTGGGCATGGCGTGTGAATAATAGTTCAGATCGAGAAAAGTTTCCTAAGGAGACGACATGGTCAATTAGGTTCTTAAGTGAGTCACATGAATACAAATATTTTGGGTGGATGCAGCGGAAACACTAGAAACTATTAAACTAGAAACATGCTCATTCTACTCCTGAAGGTTTGATAATCTTTGTGCAAGGAGGATTGTAACCTCCCCAAGAAACTCACCATATCGTGCCATCCTTGAGCATTTGGAGTTGGCTAATACGACATTGTTTGATCCATTGCGTGGTCTATAGTGGTTGTATTCTGATCAGCTCTCGGGTGTGTGCCTAAGTTTGTGAGAAAAGGTTTTCAAGCTAAGTCGATTCCATATGGTAGAATTACTTGGGTGTGTTTTTTATGTCATAAACCCAGTGAGAAACATTTTTCAAGACATACACAACTTGAAGTTACAAGTCTTTTTCCAAAGAGATCAAATCCAAAACCGTGTTGTTCTCGCAAGGTTTCTTTGTCCCTTGCAGGATTATTTTCTCACTCGTCCTAGAAAGAGATAAACTCTAAGAAATCATTTCCAAAATTAAACCAAGGTATACTTACCATAGTCACTACCAGGGAAAACTTTAAGAAACCCCGTCCCTAGAAAAAGTATAAAATCCTGGTGAATCCTACATTATTTTGGGTGGAAAAAAATAATATTGTTGGTGAATTTTTTAAATTTTAAAAGATAAAATATTAATTTAACTAGCGATTTTTTTTCAATTGTATGAAAATTCTATAAAATCCTAGTGAATCTTTCATTGTTGAAGAAAATCATGGCTATAAGTACACATACCTAGCAACCATCATTTCACCATTCTTGTTAAATGGATCCTAATTATTATTAGACTTGAAGGTTAAATTTTCCCACTTTCATCGCTATAATTTCCATCCAAATTATTGAATGGGGGTTTTGGGGCAACGCCTCAGAAAGCTCAAACAATTTTTAATATTTTAGTAAGGTGGCCTAAGTTAATTTTATATCATCTGACATATAGTAAACCTATTTTTTATAACTGTTGGATGATCCTAAATCAATGGCATAAATCCTATTTCGTGCCAAAATTTTAAAGGACACCAAGTTCTAGAGAAAGTCCCCAAAATAAAGACGTGTTCACATTCATATTTATTTCGGGCCAAATTTTGAAAGGATAAAAAGTCCTATGAAAAGTCTCTGGAATAGAGACATATGTCAAATCTATGTACTTACACTACAACATTTGGGGTCGAATTTTGACGCCAATTTGTGACACCACTAAAATTTGTTGTTTTTTTTGGCAAGTGCGCCCAATGGTGTCGTAATAGTGATGATGACATGGTAATTACGACACCCCTTTAGTTATAAACAAAAAAAAAAGAAAAAGAAAGTATCATTTGTAATTTTTGTGAATTCGAAGAGCTGTCGTGAAGACGGCACTGCACTTTTGTGTGGTGCAAAGAGGGCATTTGAGTTTGGTGTGCACCAAAAGGCCGACACCATGTGGGAAGAGGGCACTGAAACTTGAGGTAGGAATTTGAGCTTTGTCTTCTCATTAACTCAGTTAATGGCACAATATGAATGTTAATAATGGCATTGTTTACATCTTATCATTTGGAATGCTTGATGACCCGCGAGCTTTGAGAGCTAGGGCATCGTTGCTATTACCTTCAAGGCATTGTGTGAAGTGTTTGATCTCTCTTTTTTTTTTTTGTTGTTGATATTCACTATGTGGTACTCCCTCTTTATGATCATTTCATGAGGAAATGTCTTGATGGCTCACGGGTTGTAAGCTAGGGCATCATACATTGTTTATGAGCTCACTATTGAATACTGGCATTGTTTACATCTTTTCATTTGGAATGCTTGATGACCTGCGAGGTTTGAGAGCTAGGGCATCCTTGTTATTACCTTCAAGGCATTGTGTGAAGTGTTTGATCTCTCTTTATTTGTTTTGCTATTGATATTCACTATGTGGTACTCCCCATTTATGATTATTTCATGAGGAAATGTCTTGATGGCTCGTGGGCTGCAAGCTAGGGCATCATACATTGATCATGAGCTCACTATAATACTAGCATTGTTTACATCTTTTCATTTGGAATGCTTGATGACCTACAAGCTTTGAGGGTTAGGGCATCATTTCTATTACCTTCAAGGCATTGTGTGAAGTGTTTGATATCTTTTTATTTGTTTTGATGTTGATATTCACTATGTGGTACTCCCCGTTTATGATCATTTCATGAGGAAATGTCTTAATGGATCATGGGTTGCAAGCTAGGGCATCATACATTGTTCATGAGCTCACTGTTTAATATTGACATTATTCATGAGCTCATTGTTTAATATCTAGCTAGGCCATGTAAATGGTACCAGTCCAACCCAATCATCCCAACAAAATGTGTCATGTTTATCTTTGTCAAATACACTCATTCACCATTTTTTTCTTGGTCTTCACACACAAATATTGCATCAAAAGTAATTGTAAACAATGATTCAAAGAAAAAAGAAACAACTACAATAGATCAGACCCCAAAAGAATACAGTCAAGGAGAAATAGTGCCATAATCAGAGACAAAATGAACTCTTAATGTAAGCAAGCATGGAACCAAAGAGGGGAAAGTAAGGCACCAACTAGACTTGGGAAAATATAGCATCTAAAATCATAGAGGACACTGACAGAACAAGGAGGTTAGCAAGTTAAAAACTCAACACCAAATAAAGCATGGAAAGGCACCAAAGAGCATGAGAACTAGCATCCAAATTAATACCAATAGAAGCATCAATAATCTGGATACTAGGAAGGACACGTTTATTTTAAGGATGAAAACTTTTACAAACACTATACATGAAAACCATAGCCCAAACAAAATGATGACTGCATGATTCCTTTACCCGCACATGTAAAATTTCATTATCATTTTCATCAAACATGATCTGCTAAAGTTGCCTATGGTGTTTGGAAGTCAACCTAATTTACATTTCTAAGTTGTAACACTTAGTCATAAATTTGAATTAAAAATACTTGTAACAATGATCTGTAAATTATAGATCTCTTTCTGTGATGAAGAGCTGAATTCAACTCCAAATAGTTTTAGATTGTGACAAGAATAAATTTTGTACCTTGCCCATACAAGATCAGATGTAAAGATCTTAGCCTTCTTCTCCCTTGAATTCACAATAAGAACAGTTAAAATTCAATTCTCTTAGTTTTTCTTCAAATTTATTCGAAACTCCTATGAATTCACTATGCATCACGTATGACATATGAAGGAATGAATTTGAAATAAGAAAGAAAAATATTTTTGTTTAAAAACTAGCATAATTAAGCCTCAAATAAAAAAAGTGAAAACGTATAAACTTACAAGCTATATAGACCACCCTAATCCACTGAAAAGGTCTTAGCCTTCTTCTCCCCTGAAATCACAATAGGAACAAATAAAATTCAATAGTCTTAGTTTTTATTCAAATCTATTTGAAACTCCTATCAGCTCATTGTCCAATAGTTAAACTAACCTATGACTTCAAAGGAGGAATTATGAAATATAGTTGTAGGTAGTTATCTCTTCTATAATGATAGAGGAGTCAACGGTAATGATAAATGAGGTTGCTGCTATTAGATCATACATTAATACACTTACTGTTTTAAATTTGAGCTCAGGCATCATATATTATTTTATATACTATTTATTTCATTGAGACCGTGAGCTTGGCATTTGTAATGTATTTCATGTTATTGGATTAATATTGCCATGTTGTTGAGGTTGTAGATGTCCTTTTACTAAATCTTGTATAAACAACATGTATACCATGTTGACTCACAGTCAATGCTTGATAACACATTTGACATCATACTTTTTGCTCTATTTTGGTCTTGATTTACTCACTGCATGCATATGTTTCCTGAGTGCATATGTTCTCTAGCATAGTTCATTTTAGAAGTGTATGGCTTGACTATGCACATGCATAATTGTAAATAGGGACCATATAGGACCATTCTTGATGTTTTTGGGTCATTTGATGAAAAGATGTAAATAGGGACATCAGTAATAAAATAGGGATCATATCTTAATCTTTATGAGCTCAAATTCAAAACACTAAGTGTATAATTTTATTACTGATGTCCTTATTTTGAAGTTTTTGATCATTTCTATTACCTTCAAGGCATTGTGTGAAGTGTTTGATCTCTCTTTATTTGCTTTGTTGTGCGTATACCTTCTCTGATCAACTCTGATATGCACAGGTGATGAACATTCATATTTTTCAAAGCAGTACTTTGAGCTTTCCTGCAACACGTACTATTGTGAAAATCATCACAAGTCCATTTGTTGCAGGAAAGTTCACAGTACACATGTCTAGATGTCTGCATGTTTTTCACCTGTTCATATACTAAATGATGAATGCTTAATTGTTGTAATGGCAAAGTATTAGAAACGTCCATATAGGACCTTCAATATTTATGTCCATCCACTTATGTATGTTTGCATTTATTTATATTCTTCTAAAAGTTGGCTATTAGCGACCATATAAGACCATACTTGATGTTTTTGGTTCATTTGATGAAAAGATGTAAATAGGGACATCAGTAATCAAATATGGATATATTAATTTTTATGAGCTTAAATTCTAAATAATAAGTGTATTATTTTATTACTGATGTCCCTATTTGATCTAATAGAATCAATATAACAAACAAAGCACCAACCAATCAAATAGGGACATGAGGTGCTCAAACAATGAGCTCATACAATAATATATTTAGTCTTAATACAATCTTATAAAACAATATTTATTATGTGAAGTGTTTGATCTCTCTTTATTTGTTTTTCTATTGATATTCACTTGCTATGTGGTACTCCCCATTTATGATCATTTCATGAGGAAATGTCTTGATGGCTCACGGCCTGCAAGCTGGGGCATCATACATTGTTCATGAGCTCACTATTTAATACTGGCATTGTTTACATCTTTTCATTTGGAATGTTTGATGACCCGTGAGCTTTGAGAGCTAGGGCATCGTTTCTATTACCTTCAAGGCATTGTGGGAAGTGTTTGATCTCTCTTTATTTATTTTCTTATTGATATTCACTATGGCACTCCTCATTTATGATCATTTCATGAGGAAATGTCTTGATGCCTTACGGGTTGCAAGCTAGGGCATCATCCATTGTTTATGAACTCACTGTTTAAGCACCTCATGTTCATATTTGATTGGCTGGTGCTCAAACAGTGAGCTCATAAACAATGCATGATGCCCTAGTTTGCAACACATGAGCCATCAAGACATTTCCTCATGAAATGATCATAAATAGGGATTTCCACATAGTGAATATCAACAACAAAACAAATAAAGAGAGATCAAACATTGCACACAATGTATGTTGTTTTATAAGATTTTATTAAGACTAAATATATTGTTTTATTAAGATTTTATTAAGACAAAGTATTTTGGGTTAGTTTATAAGATTTTATTAAGACTAAATATATGATGTAAACTCATAATTATACTTGATATATATATATATACTCTTCAAAGGAGGAATTATGAAATATAGTTGTAGGTAGTTATCTCTTCTATAATGATGGAGGATTGAAAGGTAATGATCAATGAGGTTGCTGCTATTAGATCATACATTAATACACTTACTATTTTGAATTTGAGCTCAGGCATCATGCAATGTTATTGTTGTCATTGCATGCTTGCTACTGTTGTGCACCATATATTGTTTTATACACTGTTTATTTCATTGAGATTGTGAGTTTGGTATTTGTAATGTATTTTTTGTTATTAGATCGATGTTGCCATGTTGTTGAGGTTGTAGATATATTGAATCACCACTATCATTCTATTTTGATAGCAGCAATATAACAAACAGAGCACCATCCAATCAAATAGGGACATCAGTAAGACATTTAATGCATTATTACTTCATCATGATGATAAAAATTTCATTGGCTCAAAGCACATAGAATGTGGGTAGCTTCATTACTTCATTAGATTTGTACCTTTGTTAATTTTACTAGCATCATGCAACTTTCTTACTTATCCTTTAAAATAGTGTGTTCATGGGCATGGTGTGTGACTGTTGTGGGTGCATCATTTGGAAATGATGTCACAACAACACCAGATGAAACAACAACATTTGGTGTTGTTGCACTATTTGAATGATGTAGTCACAATAGTGACTCACCAGATGTTCATGCAGACATAAATGTAGCCATTTACTCTCTACAACATTCTTCTGAGTGCACATGTACTGTAGCATGGTTTTTCTTTCAGAAGTGTATGGCTTAGATATCAGTAATAGGATGTCATTCATTGCTTAGATATTTTTTTATCTAACCCCCATCTCTCTTTTCTTTGCAGGTTCTAGATCATAAAGGGGCACACTAGATTCATACCCAGGTAAAAAATTCATCACTTTAGGCAATGTCTGGCACCTTTATTATTTATGTTCATCCTCTTATGCATGCCTATACTCTTGCATTTTCTTTTGAAAGTTATTTTCTTTGTATAGTATAGACAAGTTATTTTTCATATATATACATGTAATCTTTAGATACAAAAATTTATTTTCCTTTACATGTATCTTTGCATGAAATGAACGCAAATAAAACAAAATCATCTAATAATGCAAACTAGGGTATTGTAGTCACTCATCTAGTAATTAGTTTCCCAAACCATTACTAAAGATTGAACATAAGTCTATGTCCCCAAACCTATTGTTCTATGTGTCCTTATTACTTTCATAATTTTGGTTTAACCCCTATAGGATGCCCAAGCCTAGAGGCCAAGGAAAGTACCCAAGAGAACTTGAAAGAAAGATAAATGAAACCATTGTCCTTATGTGGGTAAACCCATATAAGTGTTCTTCCTTTGCATCACAACTCCTACTTGAGGATCCACAATCATGCATTTATGTTCAATACTTATTATTACCCTAGTCCTTTTGAATCTTAGTATGACATCTCAATTGGAAAAGGAAAACCAAAACCTTTCATAGACCATTAACAACCAAAGCATGTGGGTGCTCTTCTGTTGTACAGTTATACTCATAAAATATATGTACGGTTATAAAATTTTATAACATAGTTCATCTTCATCAAAATAGAATGGAAGTGGTGATTCAATGCATCTACCCACATTTTATGTGCTTTGAGCCAATGAAATTTTTATCATCATGATGAAGTAATAATGCATTAAATGTCTTACTGATGTCCCTATTTGATTGGCCAGTGCTCTGTTTGTTATATTGTTGCTATAAAAATAGAATGGAAGTGGTGATTCAATGCATCTACAACCTCAACAACATGGTAGCATTGATCCAATAACATAAAATACATTACAAATGTCAAGCTCACAGTCTCAATGAAATAAATAGTGTATAAAACAATATATGGTACACCATAGAAGCAAGCATGCAATCAAAATAATAACATTGCATGATTCTCGAGCTCTAATTCAAAACAATAAGTGTATTAATGTATAATTTAATAGCAGCAACCTCATTGATCATTACCATTCACTCCTCCATTATTATAGAAGAGATAACTACTTACAACTATATTTCATAATTCCTCCTTTGAAGTCGTAGGTTAGTTTAAAATGGAGAAAGTATACAAACTCATCAATTTAATCCCAAAACATCATATAGCTGGAATTAATCACATCTCACAAATGTATAGATTATACTACACTTTAGATAATTACTTGAAGGTAATAGCAACGATGCCCTAGCTCTCAGAGCTTGCGGATCATCAAGCATTCCAAATGAAAAGATGTTAACAATGTCAGTATTAAACAATGAGCTCATGAACAATGTATGATGCTCTAGCTTGCAGCCCGTGAGCCATCAAGATATTTCCTCATGAAATTATTATAAATGGGGAGTACCACATAGCTAGAGAATATTAATAAATAAATAAATAAAGAGAGATCAAACACTTCACACAATATATGTTGTCTTATAAGATTTTATTAAGACTAAATATATTATTTTATTAAGATTTTATTAAGACAAAGTATTTTGGGTTAGTTTTATGTTGTTTTATAAGATATTTATTAAGAATAAATATATGATGTAAACTCAATATAACAAATAGAGCACCGGCCAATCAAATAGGGACACGAGGTGCTCAAACAATGAGCTCATAAACAATGCATGATGCCCTAGCTTGCAGCCCGCAAGCCATCAAGACATTTCCTCATGAAATGATCATAAACGGGGAGTACCACATAGTGAATATCAACAACAAAACAAATAAAGATAGATCAAACACTTTACACAATGTCTTGAAGGTAATAGAAATGATGATCTAGCTCTCAAAGCTCATGGGTCATCAAGATTCCAAATGCTAAAATGTAAACAATGCAAGTATTAACATTCATATTGTGCCATTAAATCAAAAAATGTCATCAAAATGAAATTGAGTTAATGAGAAGACAAATCTCAAATGCCTACCTCAAGTGCTAGTGCCCTCTTCCCACACGGTGCTGGCCTCTTCGAGCACGCCAAACTCAAATGCCCTCTTCATGCACGCCAAACTCAAATGCCCTCTTCACGCCACACAAAAGTGCAATGTCATCTTCTCGGCAACTCTTCAAATTCACAAAAATTACAAATGACACTTTCTTTTTCTTTTTCTTTTCTTTTTGTTTATAACCAAGCTAGTGTCGCAATTAAATCAACAAATGTCATCAAAATGAAATTGAGTTAATGAGAAGACAAAGCTTGAATGCCTACCTCAAGTCATGGCTGCAATATGAAGATCAAATGCTAAAGAACTATGTTATAAAATTTCAAAGCATGAAATTTTATAACTATACAAATATAAAATTTCAAGGAATGAAATTTGACCTCTGATTTGACCTTGATAATGTCCCCTCCATTGCTTATCCTCGATCATGTCTGGCTTGTGTTGATGGGCATGGTGGGTTACTATTGTGGATGTATCATTTGGAAATGATGCCATAGCAACACCAAATGGAATAAAAACATATGGTGTTGTTGTTGCACTATTTGGATGATGTAGTCACAACTGTGATTCACCAGGTGTTCATAGAGACATAAATGCAGCCACAATAGTGATTCACCAAGTGTTCATAGAGACATAAATGTAGGGCTTCATTTGGATTCTAGCGCCTATACACTACACAATTCCTGAGTGCATTTTCCTGAGTGCACATGTTCCATAGCATAGTTTCTTTTAGAAGTGTATGGCTTAACTATGCACATGCATAATTGTAGATGAGGATCAATATTAGGGTGTTAGGCATTGCTTAGATCCTTTGGGTATAACCCCATCCTTTCTTTCCTTGTAGTTTCTAGATCATACATGAGCATACTAGATTGAACCCAGGGTGAACACTTCATTACTTCAGGCAATATCAGGTACCTTCATTATTTATGTTCATCCACTTATGTATGTTTGCATTCATTCATATTCTTCTGAAAATTGGCTATACTCATATTCTTCTTATGTTTGAGTCTTCTAACTATGATCAATTTAATTCTATAAATCTTGACATAGAATTCGATATCAACCAATCATATATCCATTATAAATGATATAACTCCATTTGAATAAACATACATGCCAACCATTTGACAAAATGTCCATATGAAATCTAGAGCAATACATTAATTTTATAGCGAATTCATGATTTATAATGCCCCTTGATTTATAGTAAATTAATTTTATAGTGAATTCACTATTTATAATTCAGTTGTAGTAGCTCAATGTGTTTGAACTCAAGAATACCCCTTACTTGGTTTCCTTCAAAGCCTTTGGCAAAATCTGTCAAAAAATTAAAAGTTTGGTCAAAGTAAGTGTATAAATGAAGGATGAAACACATAGGAAGCTATGAGAAGCTATGAGAAGGTGACATGAAGCTAATGAAAGGAGGCATCTCAATGATGTTAAATCACAGGGGATTCACTCTGTTCCCTACAATTGAGTGAGCCAATTCTGAAAGTATAAATAGATAATTTCAACAATGTATAAAGTCCTTCACAAGATGTAATAAAAACACTAGCAAGGCACAAGAATTGTGTGACAAAATGCCACAATAGTGGTGTCTCATGCTATGCTGAGATGTTTAGTTATATGAAGTGCTGAGATATTCAAAATATTGTTGGATAAATAAATAATTTTAACAATGTATAATGTCCTTCACAAGATATAATGAAAACTATGGAGTGAACTATGTTTGTTTGATTATATAACTATTATCTTATGTCAGGTATCCCACACAGTCTCATGGATTGTTAGGTACAAGTCAATACACCCCATAGAGATTAATGTCTTTTACCATTTGTAAAATATCTCTCTCATTGCCACCTTTCTTTCTCATTGCATGAAGTGTAGGTACCAGCGAATAGGTATTTGTCAGAATTATCTTCCTCGAGTGAGGAAAATCTAAGAATGGAAGAAGAAAGTGTAACATTTAGTACATGTAATTCAATGAGATCGACTCGAGGTCAAAAGATCAGAAAGAAATTTAATAAATGCATGAAATTTTTCCTTGCTCAAGGGGGGTCATGTTCTTATGATGATGAGAGAAAAGGCGACTCTTAGTTGTTGTTTAGGTACAAACATCTACAGAAATAATGGATCCCCGATGAACTTCCTTCAATAAACACTGATTTTTTTTGTTAAAGAGAGGATACATTGCATAGAACCGTCTTCATTACATGGTTTGGGCCTATTTTCCATGGATGGCATAAAGGTCTCTCACAAAAAAGTTGTCGAATTGATGGAGTATGTCGGACCTTGTTATGATTACAGTAGTTGGATGCAAATTGTTAAATATAAAAAAAATATGTGTAGGTATGCACTCGCAGCAAATTATATACAACAAAAAGTCAGTGAAAAAAGTAAAATAGTAGCTATATACGTTGATGGAAGACCAAAAGCATTAGGGAATATTGCAGGTTTTATAAATAGTACACGACTTGTGTCAACTAAGAAGTAACTCAATTGCATATTTGAGGCGCGAGAGGGAAATCATGTATTTGTATGTGTGATCAAATCAATACGTGGAGGTGAGGAGCTACTTATCGATTATAATTTGAATCACATAGATACAAAAAACCCCATCACTATCATGGACAAGGTGGTACACATTTTTATAATTGTCTATTATTCAACGTAACTTAGAATAAGAACACGTGCATTTTAACATGTCTGAATGATTTTTTTTTGAAATACAGAGCTATAGTATGGATCAACAGCCACACAATACGCACAACGATGATCTAGTTCTCATAGGACTTCTTTTCGACAAGTAAAACTCACTGTTGTTGTACAAATGCACATACAAGAAAAATGTTATTGCATATTTTTTGTTATGTTAATAAGTATTTTTTATTGTTCTACTATTTTGGATTGCTTTTAAATAAAGGGCTAATAATATTATTCTCACAAACGTGTGCTGATCAAAAAAAGGGAAAGGAACAAGTAGTCCATGAGGAGCCACAGAATGGGCATGATCCATTTGATGTTGATTTTTTATCAGAGGTTAATCGTGTGGTTGCACTGGAAAGGGTCCTTCGTGCAATATCAAAAGAGTTAGCTCAAATGGAAGATATTCAACCTCACACTCCTAAAATGCAGAGAGAAATGGATATGTTGATTGGCCGTGTTCAGAACTATAGAGTAAATATTAAAGTATTTTTTAATTATAACAAAATTTCAATAATGATTTTTGTAGTATACTATTTTATTTATGTCATTAACTAAAATATATATGTGTTCTCTTTACAAGGGATGCTAAATAGATTAAAGGGCATTACCTCAGATGCAAATACTTCAGGTGGTACATCACATGTTTTATATTTCTCAATCTTGTCCATGGTTATCCATATTTTTTTATGCTCTAACAATATTTTTGTTCAACACCTGCTATTGAACCTATGTTGAGTACAATGCCTAGTACGATGATCAGATCCATAGAGGTAGTTATGTCTGTAATGTCGACAACACATAGCATGACCACATATGTGATGGCAACACCTACTATTGGTAAGCAAACTCCTCTTTTTCTCTCTTATTTATCATGTGTTTATTTCACTTGAACTATATATTCTTTCTTAGGGGGAATTTTGTAATATTGGATTAATTTTATGTAGGAGGCGATGATGCAATTCCTGGATGTACTCATGTTAAATATATGAGAACAATACATAATTGTGATCAATTGCTCGTGAGAAATGAAGATGGACTTCCCTTGAGAGTAGCCCAACTTCCAGGTACTTTAAAGACTGATCCTTTCTTTTACTATACAATATAATACTCATAATGTAATGCACTAACCCCTTGTGTGGTCCCTTGCAATAACTAATTATAATAATCTCATAATTATCTTGCAGGGAATAATCTATTTTATGAAAAAATTAATGATGAATGTTTGCGCATTTTTGGGCCGACCATATGCACATGGTATCATAATTTGATTTCATTGCAAGATTAGATTTTGTTTCATCCCTTTCTTCAAGTATATTAAAAGGTAGCTTCACTTCATTTATGAATCTATCAATTTTTTTTCTTAAAAGGTGGTCATTACAAGATAAAGGGTTAAAGAATAAACTCATTGACTCTATGACAACACTTTTAGGATCTAAAGTCTTTCATAGACTTAGACTCCTTGACAAAGCAGGCACTGTTTTGAAGTATATTAGGGACAACTACAAGATCCAAATAGAACACAACCCTTATTACGAGTGGCCTCCCTATATTCCTATTAATGAGTGGGAGGATCTTAAAAAGGATGCACTTGAGAGAAGTGCAAGACATAGTGGATGAGTAATATCACCCGAGGAAAGAAGATACATGATAATGTTAATAATGAGATTATGTACTATTTACTCTTTGTACTTATGTGATCTAACATATTTCAAACATCACATAGGTTTCCTGACACAACAAAGGCAACAATAGCAAGAAAACAAAAGCATGGGCAACACAAGCTTGGCTCGGGTGGATATTCAAAACTTGCTGCATGAGTTGTAAGTATTAGTAAATGAGAAATTGTATGAAAATATTTATAATTAAATTGCAATCAATTTAGTTTTGATGAAATTCACTACAATAAAAATTCATGATACCAATAAAAAATGCAGGCCTTGGAGTTCAAAAAACCGATTACAAAAGAGGACAAAAAAATAGGCTATAAAGTCACGGCTGAATGATACCGAGCAATGAGTGCACAAGGTTCTTCTGCTAGATCTTTTGATCAGGTAAATAAGCTAATTGATTTTTATTTCAAGTTGAAAATTTTACCAATTATTGTATTTGATGTTAAGTTCCAACATAAAGTGAATATATATTTGTTTTAAGTAAGGAAACACTGATTATATATTTATTTAAAACTTTTAAGTGAATATATTTATATGTATTAAACTGAATGATTAACATTTCTCAATATTTGTCTTGTATTTATATGTATATATTGTCAATAAATGCACTAATTATTTACATTGGAATGCAGCCAACCAATCTTGATACTGCACCGGCCGAGCACGACGGAGGCATCAATTCTAATGTGAATTGTAGTACTCAAGGTATACATTTTCTATTCAAATTTTGATTAATGAATATTTAATACAAGTAAACATGTTAAATTGAATTTGGTGTAGTAATAAAAATTTAATTATAATATGTTGGGATTAATAAAACATTTTGTATTGCAGTTGCAGGGTATGTAGAGGTTGTTCTCGATGAGCGTGTTGAGGTTCAAGCCGTCGGGCAAGATGATGTGGTTGGACAAGGTAAAGAGCATCATGTTTATATTTTTTAAAGTATTGAAATTCTTGTAACAATAATGAATATATTTTTAAATTAACCCCAATTATGATAATATGTTTTTAATTGAAGCCTTTTGTTTGTTATTGCAGAGGACCCACCTTTGCAAAGGACAAAGAGATCACGTGCACGGCTAAGAAGAAATGATGATGTCGACAAGGATATGCCTCTGCAACAATATAGGGAAGCAGAAAAAAAGAAAAAGCCAAAAAAAAATGATTCTCATTTATGCAACTTATTTGATAATGATTGATGTTTATTTCTCGATGTTTATTTGATAATGACTGATGTTTATTTACACGTGTTTGAGCTTAGTTCCATGTTTTCTTTCATTCTTTCATTTGAAATGTTAATGGGCTGCATACAAAGGTATGCCATAAGTCTGTAGGGTTTTCTCCCTCCAAGCGTATTGTTTCTATTATTGTTTCTTCTACTCTTCTCAAAAAATCTATTTATCGCTACTAGAAACACTGAGTTTCCTTTTATACATTGTTGTAATGTTGGAGGGGTTTTTGCTAAATTTTACTGGATTTCATATTTTGGGAGAAATTAGTATTAGAATGTTCAATGGGTTCTTTTCTAAAACATACTACTTGAACAACAACAAAACTTGTAATACAAATGCTGATTGCAGCTACCAAGTTAGAAACTTCACAAAAAACCTTAAATCGTCATCTTGTCTAGAATGGTTAATCAATTATTTAAGGTGGATTAGTTGTGATGATGAGACATGCCATTCTAATTCTTGGAAATTGATTTGTAACCATAAGTGATGGAGTTGAGGGGAGATGAAGGAATACCAAATAGTGAATTTGGAAATTTTCATCAAAGAAATTGCAATGGAGGTCTGATCAATAGAGAAGATAGTAATGACTATAGGAGAATGAATCGTGGTTATAGTTGTAGTGGGGAAGAAAGTGGAGGCCATCCATGAAGAAACTAGCCGACAGAAATAGTGTACAAGAAATAAAGGAGACTAGTGTACTTTTTAATAATAACAAAAGTTCAATAATGATTTTAGATGTTAACTGTGACAGTCTCTTGGTTTCAGGCAATGTAGAAGGAGACACCTAGTTCAATATGCAATCTCAATTCAAATACATAGGATATCAGGTGGAGTTGAAAAACACAACAAGGTTGCATTTTTTATAGAGGTCTTTAATTGCGTATTTTAAGTTATAGACCATCATGAACGTTGTAATTTTAACCTATTAAAACAATGTAAACATGTTGTGTTTTCTCAACTCCATCTGCTATCCATGCATATTCTTCTTGTGTTGCACGCACATTCTCAATTCAGAGTGGGAAAATCTTATTTTCAATGTGAGGGAGAGAAGACAAACACATAAAGAACATGCAAATAAACACAACAACTACAAAACATAAATGTAGGTATCACAATAGCTGAGAAACATAAATGTAGGCATCATAGTCACAATTTTTTGGAGACACAACATAATTGAATGCTATACCCAGAGGATGCAACACAACCACTACTCGTGTAGTTCTAAGTTGACACTGCGGGATCCAAAAACCATATATAGATTCTTTATATTTGGTTTTTGGATCTCGCAATGCCCACTTAGAACTGTAGGAGTAGTGGTTGTGTTGCATCATTTGGGTATAACATTCAATTATGTTGTGTCTCTAAACAATTGTGACATTAAGCCTATATTTATGTTTCTCAACTGTTGTGTCCCAAGACCCCTAATGACCCTTTATGACCCTTTACAATCCATAAGAATACATCTTAGAGGTCTTAAAGTGTCATAAAGGGTCATAAGAGGATCCTAGGAGGGGCCATATGAGCTTCAACCTTCATGTGGTTGGCCCTGTTAAGTAGAGAATGTTAAACTATTATCAAAACAAAGAGAAGCTCAATAATTTAAGATCACAATCAACATACGACAAATATATATTTCTTTTTTAAAAATAGTGTGAGTCGTCACAATTATGATGGAAACCAAAGAATAACTGACGACAAAACTAAAAGTGACAGCTATCTATCAGAAACATCAATCACTTCAAGGAGCAATGATCACTTCAGCTCACCTCAAGAAGTCTTGACCCAAGATCAAGTCATATCGATCCATCTCAATGGCTACCAAATCAACAGATCTCTACCAAGAACCCAGTCGCAAAGAAACACCACAGACCGCACTGCAAACCCATTGTGAAGAGGCATCCAATGTCTCATAAGTCACATCAAATGACCCACTTTCTGTAATCCATGTCTCTCAACTCAGTTCACCAAGAAGAAGACTTCTCCGAAGTCATCACGGACACCATAGTGATCTACAAATTTCTAATATGCAAGTTATGTAAGTCAAGTCACTGCTACAGTCCATAGGAACAAAGCACATCCAATTTTGACCAAGGAAGTCAAGAAGTCACTTGAATCAGATTCTAATGCAATTAGGTCAGCATATATCCCACGAACACATTAGGAAGAATGCATCTTTGATCGCCGCACTAGCTTCTTGTGTTAGAGCAATCATTGTCACAAATCTTGATTTAGTCAGATCCATTCCAAATCCAAGTCTCTAGACTCGACTCAATAATCCACAAACCGCTACCGAATCTACTACAAAGTCATCTCCAAATGACATAACCAAATCATGAACATGAATAAAAGACCTCGACTCACCAAACCACCTTGCAAGTCAATCAAGATCCAAAATTAATGCAACCAGCTGGAACCAGATTTGCAAGAACACCATTTTGAATTGATACAAACTCAATCGACAAATATATATATATATATATATATATATATATATATATATATATATATATATATATATATATATATATATATATATATATATATATATATATATATATATATATATATATATATATATATATATATATATATATATATATATATATATATTTAAAAAATTATGAATGTCATCGCAATTATGATATCACTAGAAAAGCGATGATAATCTGTCAGAAACTTCCAACGAACAACCATCGCATGCACAACATTTCCATCGGCAAACAATCTACCAACAATGGTTATCCGTTGGAACATTAGGGTGGTTAATTGTCACATGTACAACATTTCCATTGGTAAACTAACTATGTCCGATGTCTACCCGTCAAAATTGGGACAGCTACAAATAGACCCGATGATGTATTCGATGTGTTGAAACCCCCTTTTTGCGATATCTATAGTCATCTTAATTACGATGCCAATTGTAGCCATCATTTTTTTCGACTGCAAAACTGCGACGGTGGGTGGTGTCATTATATCAACAATAAACCATCCCAATTTTGATGACCTGCCATCGGAAAAAGGTCTCAAATGTACTAGTATTAACCCTTACCCTAACTTAAATTTTGACCACATATTGGCGAATATGACCATTTATTACGACAAGCTTTGGAAATTATAGGCAAAAATATTCAATTTAATGTGTGGAAAAGTAGATTCTATTAGTGAAGTTATCATTGAAATACAAATAAGTTCATATCACTATTGGCGATTGGCCTATGCATGGGACCCAATTTTTATAAAGTGCTGGTGACATGGCCACCCTGAAAGTCTAATTTTTTTACCTAAATTTTGGGTCCCTGACGAGTGAAATTAGCCAATTGGCGAATATTTGCCACTAAAGTTATCCCTAGTCACTACCTAGTTTGATAGATCCAAAACTTGTAAAGTTTGAAAACATTTTACCTTCAAAATTTTTGGGACCAAAGAGATTAAGCACATGACCGATTTGGTGAAACATAAGAAATTGAAGCTCCCATTATCCCATATTTACAAAGAAAAGAGGACAGCTAATCAAGAGGCTAAGAAAATTCAAGATGTTGTGAAGTAGTCCAACAAGGGATCCAAGAGCGTGAGAAGCTCAAAAAAATCATCTTCAACAAAAAGCTTTCACTCTTCATGAGAAAATATCACTAGAATCGCACCTTTGTTGGCTATGAGACATACAACTAGTAGGAACATCACAAAACCATCCTTTCTTACTCTTCTTCATCATCATTAGACTGCATTTTCATCCTACGGATCAACCTTAGTCATCCCAAAATCACCATTCAAGAAAAACCCATCCATAAATCAAGAATCCAAAAAAAATCAAACATGAACACTACTTAGTGTCACCTCCTTTTGTGTTTCTTAGAACCTGTACATCCTACATCAAACCCATCCTTTAGCTTCACTCTTTCACTTAACATTTTCTAGAGTAGCTCATCTTTGTCCTTGTGGCCTCATCACCTTGATCTAAAGGATGGTTCACATTAACAAGATTCATGTCTTCTAAAAGATCACAAGTCTATCCTAGGTCAACAAAACATACCCACCTGAACCTACATTAGGGGAAGCAACTCACATATTTTTGACACTAAGTCATCCTCTAGGCCCTTAGGGCCTCACCACAATCTTTAAGTATCATAGACTCATCCACTCATCAAAACCATAGGTCTTGCATCATCATTATTTTTTCCTTAGACTCTTTAGGACCATCTCGCATTATCCTCATCATCTTTAGATGCCTTGTCATAGACTCATCCTCCTAAGCCATACATTTCATGCCACCTCATAGATGATCAAGGAAGAGAAAGAATATGGATCCTAACCTCACTGCTAGTTCATCTGACCCAATAAATGATCCTAACAAAGCTATGATCTCATATGATCCAGAACAACAAGCTCAAATCAAGAACATATGGGTTGACTATAATGAAGTACCCACAATGGGTTGTATGGAAGTTTTCATGAGTGACCTAGGACATGCAAAGATAGTTAGTGCAATCATAGGCCAAAATTTCAATACTATCCTTGATAAATTTGCACGGGAAGGCACCCCCTACTATCACCAAGAATCCTGGAATTCAATCTTGCACATCCATTGGTCCTCTCGAGGGGAATATTTGACAAAATTGTTTAAGAAATTTTTGACCCATTCCTAAAATCTATCCAAGATGTCTCATGGATTCCCCACTTAATCCAATCTAAAACCTCCCATCATATCATTCATACCATGCAACAATCAACCCCTTTTACTATCATGGTACCACCACCTCCACCCCTAGCATCTCAAGTCTTTATCCAAGCACAAAGCTCCACACAAGTGTCATCTCCACCCTCAGCATATCAAGTCTTTTCTCAAGCACAAAACTCCATGAAAGTGCCACCTCCACCTCTTGTGTCTCAAGTTTTTATGAAAGCATCATCTTTACTGCTTGCACAATAAAGAAAAATACAAGCCGCTCCATCTTCCACCCAACAAATCTTCACCCAAGCGCCAAATTTTCTCATTGCCCAGCCAACCTCTACACAAGTCTCACTTCTTCCACCCATCCTCACAAAATAACCCTAAAAACCATTTTACACAACTGGTATGCCTCCTACAGGACCCCTAAGCCAACCAATCATACCCCAAATCCCCACAGTCACTTCCACATTCCCAAACCTTACTACATCACAACCTGTTGCAAGGTCATGCTCTTCTTGGAGTCTTAATCAAGCACAAATGCACACCTTAGGAACCTAGAAACAGTCACATATCTCCAACCCCATCATCCCACAACCAGCCATGTGATTTGCAACACAAACTATGCAACCTTAGCAGTCAACTAGGGTATGTGCAAGATCATGAGGGGCCAAAAAGTGGCGATGTAAAAAAATCCACTTTTCAGTTGTCCAAAAGTGTATGAAAATGTATGTTGACTTTTTGGTAGGCCTAGGTGTCATTACACTTGGGCAAACCTGACACCAAAGCACAACTGTAATCGGGTACCCAATTTTTTTGGGTACCCGAAAATATTGGGTACCTGAAACCTGTGGCATAAATCAAAACCTGTGAGCCATTTTCCTCATTTCTCTCCACGTTTTGGGTTTAGAAAATGGCTCCACATATCCTATACATAATATTTTTGGGTACCTAATTGCTCCAACAACAAATTTGACTCCGCAGTTTATCCGGTAAGTAAATTCTTGCTATATCTTGATTAATTTCTTTCATTTTCATGTTAACTGTAGTTTTTTGGGTTAAAATGGGGTTTTGTATTGATTTTTTTAATATTATATGAAATTAATTTGAAATTTATATTTGTTTATTATTTAAGTAGGCATGGCTGACGGGTGACCCCACAATAGTGGGTTACACTTTTTTAGACATGTTGATTTTTGCTAAAATAACACATTTTTAATAAAATATGATGATTTAAGCCTTAAAAGGTTCCATTTGAAGGAATTAATTACAAGTGGTTAACTCAAAGCCTCTTACATAAAAAAAACATTGATATAACATCTATACTCATCACCCATACCTACAATGGACTCTCCTTTGCACCTACTAAAATGCTGACGAAAAATCACTTTGACTTTATCTTTTGGTAGATCAAATGAAACCATTTGAAAAAACTATCTATGTAGTAAGGTACTACTAAGAAAAATCTTTCCAATGATTATAATGTTGATATATATTAACTTTATTATTACTTTGTATTTTTAGTTTTACTAAACATAGATATTTCACTGTATGTCTACCTCTATGTTTGACGCTTATGGAAAAATAATAAATGACAAAAAAAAAAAATTAAAAATATCAATGCCCTAGGTATTGAAGTTCTCTTTCCATTGAAAAAAATAAAAATGAAATTGGACAAATACACGACAATTTATAAGCTATGTAGTTAAGGTATGTCAAAATTACAGTTTAGTCAACTTCAAATATTAATAAAATATGCAATAATCATGATAATGTCATCAAACCAATTGCATGTCCTCCGTATTGATGTTACAAAACTAAATTCGAAAGAATCACATTGATATCTATTTTAGAAAAAAAGTTATGCTCTATGAAAATAATGTAACTCTTTGAAAATGACGTTTTCAACAACATACCAGTTTTAGTGGGAGAAAGAAAAAAAAATTCAAATCAATTAAAAAATTAATAATATATATATATATATATATATATATATATATATATATATATATATATATATATATATATATATATATATATATATATATATATATATATATATATATATATATATATATATATATATATATATATATATAGAATCTAGACATAAAATCTTAAAAGACTCTAATTTACTTCATCTTCTGATTTCAAATGGTTTAACGAAAATATGCATCTGAGTCTGAAAGTTTTTTTGAAAATGTAGAATTCAATGTTCATTCAGGCAAAAAGTGTAACCCACTATTGTGGGTTCACCCTGACAACAATGAAGATAATAACCCTCCCCCACCAAATAATGATCCCCAAAACAATCCAAAACCACTTTAAAACCCTCAATCTTTAGAGGATTTTATACACGAGAACTTGAACACTATATGGGGCTTCAGAAACACATATCAGAATATACCTGTGTTAGCTCCTATGCTTGCCACCCTAAATACCATTGTTGAAAACATTGACACCCTTACGCAGCAACATAATGCTGCTCTTCACTAGTGTGATAATATGCACACCCAATTTGATGACGAGCTTGACCATGATGGGGTTGCGGCCCTTAATATAACTAAGGAAGATATAGCCTCCATTTTTGTTAATCCTAAAATTGGATTAAAAGTTGACCCCAAAAATCCCAAATTATCAATAAAATGGTGCACAAGTAAAGCAATGCACACCCACTTTTGGGATAGCTAGTGGATGGTTTTTGATAAACCACCCCATAGAAATTTGGAGCTCCCTTTCTATTTCATAAAAAAATTGTATGCTGAGTTTGTGCTTGGTCACAATGTTAATTATTGGAGCATGAGGCCCAACATGGGTGTAGGCGGAGGAGCTCCTCAGACTAGGCCATTTGCCTAGCACAAAAAGGCCACTACCTTTGTCCCTCCTAGTGATGTCGCACCCCCTCCTCTAGTGCAGCATCCCGATATCATTGCAAAGGCTATCTCACAGAGTATTAGGGCCATTCATTTGCTGAGTGATCAGTTGGTCATGCAAACCAGGTCATTGTTGCCTCCTAGTGTAGATGATGCTAGCGCATTGACATCTAGCAGCAATTCACATGTATGTGTGCCCCATACTTGCATTATATGCAAGAATTTGTGCTTCGAACCACTTACTGATGCTGATACATATCAATATGTTATTGGTGAGGAGGATATAGGAGACGTAGCTGCAGAGGTTGCAACACCTCATGGAGCATCTACATCTCATGAGAGTGTTGAGGAGGGGTACGCAAAGCCATGGACTCATGTTGATATGGTAAGAGTAAATATTATAAATAAATTTGTCACATGACTTAGTTAATTTAAAAATAATTTATTTATTTATATTAGTTTTAATGATTGTATGCACTTATGT
The DNA here is from genome assembly GCA_027943335.1 of Chamaecyparis obtusa. NCBI lineage: Eukaryota > Viridiplantae > Streptophyta > Pinopsida > Cupressales > Cupressaceae > Chamaecyparis > Chamaecyparis obtusa. The sequence continues at coordinate 4,420,727 of BSBK01002075.1, read as the reverse complement.
ATATATATTTTTTCCATTTATGTTCAGTCGATGACAGAGGAGGAGTTGAGACAAGTGGATGACTCCACACTTTTGGCCATTTCACTTGGCCTTGAAACCTATATGGTATATTATAAATTATGTACTCATTAGTTTTTTTTATATCATTTGGTGTACATGCTTAAATCTCTATCAATTAGAGTAATAAAATTAATGCATTTACTAATATATTGTCATCTTATTGTACTCTTGCAGGCTACAGCTGATGTTAGTGGGGGGCACGAGGGGGTTCCTTCTTCATGTGTCGACAAAGGAAAGGTAATTAATTGTTTAAGATTAATTATGCATGCATATGTATGCCACTTGTGTGTAGTAATAAATATTTTACTTGCACTTTATTGTATAGGGTGTGGCTCTTGATGATGTCCCGACACAGGTTCAGGAGCCTAGGCTGATAGGCATCTCGATTCAGAGTGATAGCCCAATTGTACGTAGACTTTTACATATTGTTATTTGTATTTTGTAACCAGGGTTGTTATGATGAAGTAAATTTATATATAATTGACAATCTTTTTACTCTCATAGGTTACTCCCAGTGTGAGAGAGGGCCCACGAGAATCTTTCATATCTTTGTTGACCCAGCCCACTATTCTAGAGGTGGGATCAATGGATGTAAGTTTTAATTTTAGTTCAATCAATTTGTAATTTAATTATGCTATCATCCTATTTTGTAGATTTATTACTCTATGTTGCACCACTCTACTAATCTCATTATTGCAAATACATATTTATAGGTCAAAGTTGGTATTGGTGGCATTTTCCTTTCACTACCAAAGACTTATGCTAGGACACCTGATTGTGGTAGGTGACGGAGAGGCCAGCTACAAATGTTTGTATTCAATTATAATTTTAATTAAATTAGTGTTTGAATTATGAATTATATGTGTGTGTGTGTGTGTGTGTGTGTGTGTGTACAAATCATATAAACTAAGCAATCTAACTTGGGTTTGAACTCATTTTTTATGCAGGATCAATCAAAGCCAAACACTTCTTCAAAGAGGCTACATTTTGATGATCCCCCTATGACATAGGATGTAGTTTTAGTTTTGTGGTCATTTAGAGATGCCACTTGGCACATTTTGAGATGGCATATATGCCACATTATACACCTTGAAAAATTGATTTTGTAGACATTTTGAAATGGTATGTGCCATATTTGTATATGGAGATACTTTTATTACATTTGATACTTTCTATATATAGAACATGTTCATTTTTATGTTATATTTGTGTCATCTTTTGTATACATATTTATTATTCATGTTTATGGAATTGAATGGTGAAGTTATATCTTGACTATGATTATCATTATGATTTAAATTATATCTTGTTGAAGTTATATGTCAATTCGTTTGAATTTTTTATAATAGATGTAATAAATTACCCAGATATAATAATTTATGCAGGTGTAATAAATTAATAGATGTAATGAATTTGTTGTCCTCAATCACATACCTTGGGTCACTTGGGTCGAGCGTGGTCATGAGCGTTCCAGTGACTCCATGGGCAGAACGGGGTTTTCATTGGCATTAATCCAGCCAACTATAGCAAATGGAGTAGACGGTTCGATGCCAGGACAGACAGTTTGAAAGACACACTGCGGAGCTACTTTCAACTGACCCTCACTGCAAGTTTTGGCATCGACTGAGATCACCTTGCCAAATGCAAAGGAAATTGAATAGCCCAAAATTATTCTAGACCTCAGAAACATGATCCCATAGCCCCTGATGGTTTTTTAATACCTCTCACGAGGTCTAAGATATGAGCCTTGAAATATCACTGCCCAATCGTGCTTAGTGCACCTTGGGGTCACTTGGGTCGAGTGTGATCGCGAGCATTCCAGTGACTCCATGGGAAGAATGGGGTTGTTACTGGCATTTACCTGGCCAACTGGAGTCGATGGAGTAGATGGTTTGATGTCAGGATGGACACTTTGAAAGATACACTGCAGAGCTACTTTCAACTAACCCTCACTACAAGTTTTGGCATCGACTAAGATCGCCTTGCCAAATACAAACGAAGTCGAATCGCTCGAAATTGAGAGAGGTTATTGTAGACCTCATTGGGGTCACTTGGGTCGAGCATGGTCGTGAGTGTTCCAGTGACTCTATGGGTGGAACGGGGTTGTTACTAGTGTTTACCTAGCCAACTGGAGCCAATGGAGTAGATGGTTCAATGCTAGGATGGACGGTTTGAAAGATACACTGCGGAGCTACTTTCAACTGACCCTCACTACAAGTTTTGGCATCGACTGAGATCGCCTTGCCAAATGCAAACGAAGTCGAATCACCCAAAAATGAGAGAGGTTATTGTAGAACTTAGAATCATGATCATGTAGCCCCTAAAAATTTTTCAATACCTCTCACGAGGTCTAAGATACAAGCCTCAGAATATCGCTACCCAATCGTGCTTAGTGCACCTTGGGGTCACTTGGGTCGAGCATGGTTGCAAGCGTTCCAGTGACTCCATGGGCAGAATGAGGTTTTTATTGGTGTTTACCCAGCCAACTAGAGTCTATGGAGCAGACGGTTCGATGCCAGGACGGACGGTTTGAAAGATACACTGCAAAGCTACTTTCAACTAACCCTCACTGCAAGTTTTGGCATCAACTGAGATTGCCTTACCAAATGCAAATGAATTCAAATCACCCAAAATTGAGAGAGGTTATTGTAGACCTTGGAATCATGATCCTGTAGCCCCTGATGGTTTGTCAATATCTCTCATGAGGTCTGAGATACAAGCATCATAAGATCATTTCCTAATCATGCTTAGTGCACCTTGGGGTCACTTGGGTCGAGCGTGGTTGCGAGCATTCCAGTGACTCTGTGGGTGGAATGAGGTTATCACTAGTGTTTACTCAACCAACCAGAGTTGATGGTGTAGACAGTTTGATGCCAGGATGGACAGTTTGAAAGATACACTACGGTGCTACTTTCAACTTACCCTCACTGCACAATGAATCATTTACATCTATCATGTATGTATCCATCTGATTCAAATGAACTTTCAAAGAATCAAAGATTGTTTGAAATGATAAAAATAATATCCTTAAAGCATTAGAAACAACAATCAAACATGTAAGAATTCAAACCATGCAAATGACATAAGTAAATAATAAAAAATTATGTGTTTTCATTGCCTTTTTCTGAGAAAATGTATACTTAGATCCCTTGTTGGCACTATTGGCCACCCATACATGATTTTGGTCATAAGTCCTTATCAAGACTTCTAGGACATTTAACTTTTAAATCAAATTGATTGTTACAAATTTCCATTATAGGCTTCAAAAGATCTCAATTAACCATTAAGGATCATTTTGTCCTTCTATCTCTGATTGGATCCATGGTGATCTTAGGTGTCTTCATAGGTGCTCCTACACAAGTTACAATCCACATAGAAAACCAAGTTTATTGACTCAAAATACAGTCTAAGAAAGGTGAAATTAAGCTTAACCAACTTAGAAAACAATACACTAAGTTAACTTATTACCTAGTCAGGTGTTCCTGAAGGGTCATCTCTTTCCTTCAGGGTCTCCAATAGTGCTTCATGATCAATAGTACTAATAATCCAAAGTTATTTTGTCTTTGGTCTTCCTTGATGCTTTGACAACTTGACATTTGTTGCTATAACAAGGTGTGAATACATGAGAATATTTTTGTGCTTCTCATAGTCTTCAAATGCAAGAATTCCATTCTTTCTAATCATGTATGTTCGCAGCCATGTTCCCACAACAACAACTGAACCAGTAGGATATGTGAACCCATCACCATCTGTCATCAGTTGTACAATCTTTTTTTTACCTCATACACAACGTGTTGACCAATAATCTGACCTCTCATCATTCCCTTGTGGTGCAACCAATGCAAAAACATCTCCTGGCTGCAGAAGATCTAAAATATGGTCATACTCAACTGAAGTGTCAATGTCATCATTTCTTATAGAGAGTGTCAAAGATAAAGGAGTTAGATACTGTGTAACCCATGTATCCACCCACTCACTTGATTCACAATGATCACAATCATACTGAAAACACATGGGGAAAAAATAAGCCAACTCTCATGTCCAAATGGTCCATGTACTACTATTGGAACTTCGAAATGAATGCATTTTTGAAGAGTCTTTCACTATTTGACAATCCATTCCGTCTCCTATAGTTCCCTCCTCAACCAACCAAAAGAATCTATGCACTGTAGAATCAAGAGTCCCCCCTACGACAATGCTAAAGTACACCAATCAACAATAGAATGAGTATCAAGAAGTACAGCACCTGAAATCCTCAATTTCTCCTTAACTAGAGCTCTCTTCACACACACACCTGCTCCATCATGCTCCCCTTTCCCATGCCCTGACTGAAAAAAACTCCAAATATGAGGTACACCTCTCTCCACATGCATTCTACACAACCAATAAAACATTTTGGCATTCTTAAATTGACCGGTGCAATTATTCAACCAAATGAGATGCCTATCCATAGCAATACCATTTTCCCGCAAGAAGTCAAAATAGTTCTGGAAATAATGTTGAACAAAATCATGAGAGTGAGACCTATTGTCGCTCATATAAAAATGGTACTCTCTGATTATCTTTCGCTCATCTTTTGTGCTATTAGGGGAATGTCTATATGTGATGTGTACAAAAATAGTAACCTGAATGGAATTGTAATATTGAGCTTGAGTCTTATTTTGGGACTGCAATGTATAGTTCTCCGCAAAGTCTACAATGGATATAATAGTTCCAATGGGGAAAGTGTCCTTACACATCCTAAATTGTTGATCCAGCCATTGAGACCTGTGACTATGCCTTGCATACTTGTAAAAAAGATTTGTCTTGAAATCTAAGATAAAATCAGAAACATTGTATTCTTTTGCAACTAACTCACATCTAGAGCCTTCACCTCCACTCTTCAATGTATATTTCACTGTTTCATATACCTTTTTTTAGACGAGTGTCTTTCCAAAATTGTGTTCTAAGCCCTCATGAAAACATGTCCTAAACTTGGGCAAGCCACTACATTCTGAGCACTTGGCATTTAAGCATTCTTTGTTATAAAATAAACAACCATCATCTCTATGACATAAAAATTGATCTAGCAAGTCTCTTGATGATTTTGGAAGACCACTTGCACCACAATCTTCTAGCATTTCATTAGTATACAAAGTAGAACAAATCATAATAATTCATGATGCATTGAAAACTCAACATGATATTTGCAACAACATGTATTCTGAATCTTAAGAGGTACACAATAAAATGGCTTCACGGATTCAAAAGACCTTTGTGATATTTTCAATGTTGGATGTGTCTCACAAAAATTTTTATACAACATTGTTTGACTTACCTCCACATAATGTTTAGGATGTGGAGTGTGGTCTCAATTTCCAACTCTCAACTTCAAAACATCCTTCACATTTGGTGACACTCTTTAGTTAGCATCCCAAAATCATTGAATTTCATCCTTGACAACATCTGTTAGCTTCTTATCGAAATGTGGAAGTCTCCCACCATAAGCCCATGTATCAATTTGAAGCGGATCATCAAGTCTTTCTCTTCTTGCAAGTGCTCTACCCAAATTTTTATGTTCTATATTGAAGTCAACACAAGTTTGTCTCATCAAACGAGCCTTTCTCAACTGATGACTTACTAAGGAGATTGTAATAACCCTCTGAGAAACTTTCTTGTCTTTTTCTC